>OZ024892.1:37619469-37821969 GCA_964017195.1 Siderastrea radians
GTGATGACTTTCAACAAACTAGAGCGGTGTTGCTTGGGCCGACGGGAAAATCGGCATACAATAATTATATCAGGATTAACGATCCACAGCTGTTTAGCTGTACCCGCCAATCAACCATTACGCCGCTATCGCAAGTTAGATTCTAGTCGACTTAATTCTTTGTGAAACAAGTTAGGTGGGTTGAAGGTAATTTTTATTGATGAAATTAGCATGGTTGGTAATTCAATGTTTAATATTCAGTTAAACAAAAGACTACAGGAGATTAATGGAGTAGATAGTGATTTTGGAGGTGTGAGTATCATTGCTATAGGAGTTTTTTTTCAGCTGCAACCAGTATTTGATGGTTATGTTTTTGAATCTTTAAAGGGTGATTATGGTATCTTAGCAACGAACTTGTGGGAAAAGCATTTCACCATGTATGAGCTCCATGAAATTATGAGGCAAAGGGAAAGTCGTCACTTTGCTGAAATTCTCAATAGATTGCGGGAGGGCAAACACACAGATGAGGATATAGAAGTTCTCAAGGGAAGGCTAATATCCACTAAGGATGTGAATTATCCTTACCAGGGAGAGTTGAAAACACTGACCCCCAGTCCGCGGACTACCCTACGGACTACTCCACGGACTACCCTACGGACTACTCCGCGGACTACTCCACGGACTACTCTACGGACTACCCCTACGGACTACCCTAAATAATCAACCAAATTTTCTTTTACGGGGGAAAGAGATACAAGAAACCTACCTGCGCTAGCTACGCGATCATGAACAGCCGCCATCTTGCTTTTCGCCCGTTTCCTCGACCCAGTCTTTTTTCAGTCTCGGCCCATTCTTCACCGGCCACCAGCCAACACGCCGTTCGACAATGGCTGATCGGTAAGTGTTACGTGAATATTTTATATTTAACACAAAGCAACAATCTCGTGACGAAAATTAAACTTGAGAACAGCTCTATTTATAATTGTTGTTATTGTTAAATTGAATTGTCTTATAACCATTTGTTGTGATCACACGAGTAAGTGTTAGCTGGCATGTATACCAGATAACAGTTCGAGGCTAAGTAACATCTTGCACTGTAATTTTCGTTCCACATTAAATGTCTTTAAACTATGAAAAAAAAAACATAATAATAAAAGAGTTTAAGATTGACCCGTGGGTCTTGCGCTTGCATATAGTTCTCAACTGCATGATAGATGACATCAGCGACACCATCAGTCTCTCGTGAAATACGTGCCAGCCGATGATAGCTCATATTTCATAAAATCAGTCAATCAATGACCAAAACACCCACGGAAGTCGCCATGTTTGAAGTCAGCTCCTCAATCTCTTACGTAGAGGATCGAGATGTACTGGGCACGAAGTTAGGTTGCAATAAGAAGGACTGGGTTGAGGAAACGGGCAAAAAGCAAGATGGCGGCTGTTCATGATCGCGTAGCTAGCGCAGGTAGGTTTCTTGTATCTCTTTCCCCCGTAAAAGAAAATTTGGTTGATTATTTAAGGTAGTCCGTAGGGGTAGTCCGTAGAGTAGTCCGTGGAGTAGTCCGCGGAGTAGTCCGTAGGGTAGTCCGTGGAGTAGTCCGTAGGGTAGTCCGCGGACTGGGGGTCAGTGTTTTCAACTCCCCCGTAAAAGAAAATTTGGTTGATTATTTAGGGTAGTCCGTAGGGGTAGTCCGTAGAGTAGTCCGTGGAGTAGTCCGCGGAGTAGTCCGTAGGGTAGTCCGTGGAGTAGTCCGTAGGGTAGTCCGCGGACTGGGGGTCAGTGTTTTCAACTCTCCCCAAATATTGATCGGTCATGGACGCCAATTAGGTCAGTAACAGTTGAGTTTTGTGTTGGTAAATATACTAGTTCAAAATTAGTAAGAAGACAATTTCCACTGAGACCTTCAGCTGCAAAGACAATTCATAGATCTCAGGGAGATACAGAAAGAGAAATAGTGGTAAATCTGGAAACAGATCGAAAAATTCCACATGTTCATTATGTGCCTTTAAGTAAGGTTACTACTCATGAAGGACTTCATATATGAAATCTGAATGAGGAAAAAATTTGTGTAAGCAGTAAAGTTGAGGACGAGATGGCTAGACTAAGAACAAGTGCGGATCTTGTACCATATTTGGATTGTTTCACAGAGATAGATGATAATTATGTTAAGATCCTTTTTTTTGAATGTGAGATCTCTGCATAAACATTACTTGGACGTGAAGAATGACATTAAGTTATACATACCTCATGTTGCAATTTTGGCAGAAACAAGACTTCCCTTGCAAAACAAATCTGTAATATTCTAGAAATTTCTAGAATTTTTCTAGAATTATTACAGAAATTATTTCTAGAAATTTCTAGAATTTTCCAGTTTTCCATTCTAGAAATTTCTAGAAAATTCTAGAATGTTAATGAAACATGCTAATTAGAATAGAAAATTCCAGAATTGTTCCAGAAATGTTAAATTGGCAGCAATTCCAGTTTCTTCCAGTTTTTTCTAGCTTTTTACAGAATGTTGGATTCTAGATTTTTCTAGAATATTCAAGAACTCAAATGAGCCTATTTAACATAATTCTAGGTTTTTCTAGAATTTTCCAGTTTTTCAGGGAATGCTTTTGAGGTAATCAGTACTACCTTCATTCCAGACTGTTCCAGAATTTCCTAACTTACCTTAGACATTTTTTTTACATAACCTACCCCTTACACTGGTTCTACTGTAGGTATGTTTTTTAAGGAATGTTCTTTGAGTTGGTCAGAAAAAGTTTAGTCTGACCAGCTTTAAAATAAACTGACTGAAGCAAACAAATTATCAGTGCTAAATGAATTTTATTAAAATATTATGAACTTGGTGAGCAATCTTTAAAAATGGTATACTGGAACTGACAATAATTATCATGTGAACTTATTCCAATTATATTTACATGTACATCTTAATTCAACCATGTCTACCTGTAGCTTGATTTAATTTACATAGCAATTCACAAAAAAGACTGACTGTTCTTGTTGGCAAGAAAACATTAACCTTACTTATTGAATTGGAAAAAAAAGGAGGTAAATGTCAAAATAGTTTCATATAGTCAGTTTTACTTTTGTATGTTTTCTTTAACTGTGAGTTTCAACTTGTTATTTTCTTTATTTTGCCTCGTTTTCTTTAAGAAAACACCAAGGTCCTTCCTTATAGATGATTTTGTTGAGTTTTCAAATTTCTTCTTCACAATGCCTGTAAAAGAGAAACAGAAAACAAAACTAATGGTCCCCTAGATAGAAATGAAGAATTTGAAATTGACAATTTCATGCTGTACAGAAATGACACTGTATCAAATTTTCCGAATCAGAGACCATTTTATGGAAGTGTTATATACTGTTCCCTTCAATGTGTTCCAGGATATCCAAAGTGTCATAATGTCTTTGGTGTAGAAATAACAATAACAAAATTACAGTGCTTACCTTCTGTTGTAATTGCTGGTATATACAGGTCACCTAATGTGTGTGTGAGTCAACTTTACCAAGCGTTACGTGAGTTGCACTGTACTATTCTATGTTCAGAACAGCACTGTATTATTGTTGGAGATTTAAATGTGAATTGGTTGAATAAAGACCAAGCAAGTGGCTTGAGTAACTTAATGATCTCACAGTATGGGTATTCGCAGCATGTTAAAGATTACACAACAGTGTATGAGACTATAATTGATCATATATACACTAATGTTCCAGTATATTGTGTGAATGTGGGTATATTGGAAACATACTTTAGTGACCACAAGGCTATTTGGATAGCTGTCAAAAAGGAATTATGTAAATTTCATTGATGGAGAGGAATTTATGAATGAAAGTTTTTAATAGGGAAAGATTGAGTAAGATGCTGAAGACATGGAGAAGCTAAGAAATCATATTTGACTTTATAAGTGACTGTATAAGTTGTAAGGTTAATGGTTTGTTTAAGTTTGTTAACTTCTGTTTGGTTTGTGACGGTAATTGGTTGCATAAGGAGATTTAACTGTATTATATATGATGTCAAAGAAGTTGAATGGTGGCAAAATGTTTACTGTAGCGCATTTGTGAACTTCATTGATTAACATACTTACAGTAAATGTGCATGGTAAGAGAAAAGTAACAATTATGGTTTGTTCACTTATTTCAGTGTAAATGTTGTGTTACTGTGAAGACCTTTGGTGTGCTTTAAGAGGTACTGGGATGTGGGCAGGTGTTTGCCCACTGTCGAGTGGTGTGTTTTGAGGAGGTAAGTATCAAATGTCAGTTAATTTCTTTGATTTCAGTGTCTTGTTATTAATTTCAACGTATTTTATCGCTCTTTTAATGGTGGAATTTTTGATTCTGTATCTAAGTTGATATGTGAGCCTCCTCAAAACGTTTATAGTGAACAAAGCCTATGACATCCTGTAAGGTATCGTAAGTAAGATCATGATGATCTTAATTCCATAGTAGGATGCTCGGCTGAGTTGCATAAAACCTAAGGCTAGGTGTAACTGCTAACGTCATACGTTAAAAGAGTGACTTTGACGTTACGGTGGATGTTAATTTTGATGCAAAGTTTCCCCTGATGATCCTAATCCTATAGGATCCTAAGTAGCATCCTGATGATTGTAGTTCTATAAGATCCTTAAGTAGGATGTTAGGAGGATGTTGCACTATAAAATTTGTAAAATACAAATTGTATTATTATGAAAAGGCCCTGTTACCATCGTGTTAATGTCCTGTGCAGAATTGCTACCAGGCTATACCGAAAAAGCATCAGACAGATCTGCATAGGAGAAAGTAGGGGCCCGGGGGAGGGGGGGTACTCCCGTTAATTTAGGATAGGTGTGTGCTGCCAAGGTTCTCAAACCCTGACCCTATTTAAGGGTGGAAAATCGAGAATTGATACCCTTTTTAAGGCCCAAAAGCAAGAAATGGCACCCTATTTTACAGAAGCACAAGCTATAAACGTCCTTTTAAAATCGCTTTGTTAAACTTTAAAACGTGGATTCGGGCATGTAGTACAGTTTCAACAGACCATATGTTTTTCGTTTTGCCTGTTGAGGTGAATACTGCAGTTTAGTGACCCTATCTAAGGAACATCTAAAGATTACAATACCAAAAAATACCAAAAGGAGACGCTATTTAAGGACTGAGCACCTCAAAAACCCTACCCTATCGGGCAGCACATACTTACATAGCGTATATAAGGGAGTACCCCCCCCCCCGAGTAGGAGAGGGGATATTTACATTATAGTTGCTTCTCTTTCCATCCAGCAAGAGAGCTGAAAGTGTTATTGTGTCTTCCAGATGTATCATTGCTACCGTAATGATTTGATTTAGCGGCCTCCTTCCAATAAGTACCCCTTTATAAGCACTAGATAAATTCGTGTAGTCTTAATCCCTTTTTTTTTGTGTGGGTCCTCACCTCCACTCTCCTCATCAGCAACCCTTCTTAGAGAGGTCATCATGTTAGAGAAGCAATAAACAGTGGAAAGATAAGCATTTGGCACACAGATCTGTATCAAACAAAAAAGTCAACAAGTGCTAACCAAGTTTGCTACTTAAATTCCCTTTGAAAATAAGAATATTGGTGATGTATGTGAATAAGAAATTATTGTGTTAATATTTTTAACCCTTATCATATAGGGCAGCTGTATATGACAAGCAAGCATAGTCATGATGAAAGTGAACAAGGCGAGGGAGTCCATGTGGTAAAAAATGAACCATCTGAAGATGAACAGTTTGGGAAAGGACAGTTTACAGAGAAAGGGTTGATTTATCAAGGTACAGTTTGTGGAAAACATAATTGTGTTCTCTGTATTCTTGGCCTCTCATTAACATTATTACATGTAAATAAATTGTCATGCAATCTCTTTGTTTACTAAATGTCTACCAATTTGAAAAAAATTGAAATTGGACAGGAAACCACAACTGGTCCTTGATAAATTCTTTGTCAGTAATATGCTTTGATAAGCAAAAATTGTTGGTTAACATTTATTTTTGAAGCTTTATTTGACAGTATAGGGCTTGTGAATAAGGAGCTTTAACTGTTTTTTTTTTACGTCTTCAGCTGTGTTCTACTAGGATGGATGCGTCCTTACATTGCAAAACAATTTTTATGTAGAAGAAAAAGCATGGAATTATTATCCTTATACAATTACAGGTAAGTGCAGTTGCAGCACTGATACTCAAATCCCTTGTAGTCCATCATTCTGAAAAAGTATAAAAAATGTGAATTAGATTCACTGCTGGATTATTGCGTCAATAACTTAGTTAATCAAATGTGTTGTTTCAGCAAATATCCATAACCGCCTAATCCCATGGAAGATTTTTTGGTTTGAACAGCATCCGTCCGGAAATTCAAGTTTAGCTTCATACTTTACTTTAAAAATTTTGGTTTTTGTGCGCTCACCCTCTGAGAATTTCCAATGTGTAGTTCCAGAAAATATCCATACTCTCCCCAGAGAAGGGATTGGAATTTTCAGGGAGGGTGGGGTCTCAAAAGCCCAAAAATGTAAAGCAATGTATGAAGGTAAATTGGAATTTCTAGAGGAGTGGCAAATTGCTTCTGTATGGGGTGGGGGGGGGAGGGGTATGGATACTCTGTGACGTGGAAGTACACAATAACCTTCCATGGGGTGGATATGGATATTTTCTGGAACCACATGTGACATATTTGCTTTACCCAAGTTTTAACCAAAGCAGCATGAACTGGAGCTACATAGAGTTTCCCTTTACAAATTAACAAAGAGAAGCTGGTTGTTTTTGTGGTTCATTGGGTTTGTTTAATTTTTCATTTGTTGGCTTGTTTGTTTGTTTATTCATTTTGAAAAGAGCAGCTCTTAAATCAGAGGCCTCGCCTAATAAGCATTTCATTCAAAAGTCAAGAAACATGAACTTTCTCCTCTCATATGTTTATAAGGGGACAGACGGAAGGAGGGGGAGGGGTGATCTGGTTTTGTGCACAGAAGTGTTTTGTGTACACTTATTCAGATGACTTGCTTGATCTAGCTGTCATAAAGAGAGATGCACGATTGCCAAGAATGCCAGTTACCAAGAAAACAAATTGCTGCCATCATTCAAAGATGCTATTTGGAAAAGAACAGAACAGAACAGATACTAAATTTATTCCAGTCATGTCATTTGAAAAATGTAAAATACTAATAAAGTAATAGACTGTTTTGTAATTAAGTGAAGCACATTTTCTGGAATACACAAAACAGATGAAGTGAAAGCCTTGAACCATACTTTGAAAGTAACAAAGTGACAAATAAACTAAAGGATTGACAAACAAACTAAAGGATTTGCAAGAGAAACTAAAACAGCACAAAGACATGTAATGTCATGTTCTCATTCACAGATTTGTTCAATATTGATCTTTGCTCTTGGAGTAGATCTGTTAAAGGTTATGAATTAAAATCGTTTAGATGGAAGTATGGGTACAACTTTTTCGTATTATAGTCGATTTTAATACAGGTTGTATTTTGTATTTGCAGTGTTGCTTTCTTCCAAGATTTTGAATTACAATATGTATATTACAATGAGAATGGAAGTAGAGAAAATGTATGTATCCCGCTAAGTTTGTTTTAAATGCACTTGTTAACTAATTAAGATGTTAAATTAGTGAAAGTAGTTACTTCAGGCATTTTGGTGTTTTAAAAATCTGTTTTCAGTGTTTTGATTTGAGTGACAAAATACTTGAAAGTAGGGAAGTTGTACCTGTTGATATTGCTTAAGATCAACTCACTACTCCTCTTGGATGCGATGCTAGACCATTCCAGGGTATCTCAGCAGTTTGTTAGGGTTCTGTAATGGTTAGCTGAGAGACAACACGTGGTAAAGTTCCTGGTCTTAAAAAACAACACAACTGTCATGCAGAGCTACCAACCCCGTGATTTTCTAATCAAAAGTGCAGTGTGCTAACTTCCACATCATGTGCCTTTATCCTTCATACACTATGCTGTTATAACTTACTCCACTTCTGAAACAAGAAACAGATCTTGTGACACCAGCTACTGTAATTACTCACCTTTTCACATAAATAATTTATGTAATGAAACTGGATAATTTTCATACATTTCTTATGGTACTAGTTGGGAAAATGTGCATCGAAATCAGGATATGTTATCTTTGATCATCATTTCCTTCATTCCATTCACCTGTATGTTTGATAAAGTTGTGATATTGTGAGGAGAAATGAGATGATTGCGACTATTGTGGCTTAAATGCAGCAAGTTTTGATTTCAAAAGATACACTTCAAGGGCAAAAAAAACTGTTGGTAATTTTCTTATATGCTTGTCTACAACATTTCGTTCAATGAGTTATTTAATTAATTAATTAATTTTTTTTACAAGGTTTAAGAAAAATGACTAAGTGAATGGAGAGATACAAGTCTTGAAGAAATGGGACAGCACAGGCCTTAGAATTTGTGATGTGTCAGGGGGGTGTTCCTCCTTGACATTGACACGACTATCACATTTGGCCATGCATTCATGAAGAATTTCTTATTCCTGATTTGAGCGCAGGTGAGTTTTTTGTGAACCATGTGTTGTCAGGAAAGAGACAGATACAAATGTGGAGTATAATATATAGGTTCTGAAGTGCATTTTTATACTTTTTAGCGATTTTCTTCTGGTAATTGGGTATTCATAATTTGGAGCTCTTTTTTCTTGTTATCCAAAACTTGTAATTAAGTTTCTCTCGAAAAAACTAAACACCAGAAATCATTTCATTATTTGTTTAATTGCGCAGTTTTTGAATAAAATGGTTGACAAAATATGCATTGTCAGGGAAAAGGCAGTGAATGAGATTCTTCTACAAATTGTTTGCAGGTAGTTGGAAAAGGAATACAAAAAGTTGTATTTCCACCATTTAAGGCCTATTATGAGCTTGCATTTTTTCCTCACTGTTCTTCGTACATTTTTTGTGGTACTAGTTGGGAGAATGTGCATCAAAATCAAGATATCTTATTTTTGATAATCATTTCCTTTATTGTCATCACCTATAGGTTTGATCAAGTAGTAATTGAGATGCCGTTCACTATTGGAGCTGAAGTGGTTAAATCTCTATATTGTTCTGTTTCCACAGAAGATGTAAGGGTAATTCATTGTGTGAAAAGTTCTGCTGATTTACAACTTCGTTATTAGCGAAGCAAGCAATTCGTATATTTTGGGAAATCTGGAGTACGTGAAAATGTCAGCTGGGGCTAGTTATGAAGAATTCAAGAAACATTGCCAAGAAAGTGGAACGTTGTTTCTAGTTTTAAAGACAAAAAAAATTAGTTCCGAAATTGAAAGTATTTATTGTTTTAACTGTAAGGAGATCACTATGAACATAGACATGTTGTTTTTTGTTTTGTGTTTTATTTATTTCACCACATAGCAATTACATTAGAAAATAGAATACAAGACAAATACACACCAATTCAAAATTATAGACCAACAACAATAATAATAATAATAATAATAAAATTTTTAATACCTTTATTGATAGTCATAGTGAAAATACAATGGACAGATAAGAATAAGATGCTAAGAAATTACAATCAATTATTAGTTTAAAAAATTTTTAAGAAGTAAAATTCTTTTCTTAATTCTTCTTCTTATTGTTGATAGTAATGATAATCTGCATTACAATCAATCAATAGGTTAAAAATACTAATGATTTATGAAAAGGTAATAAAATATTCTAAATAGTTAAAAGTATATATATCCTAGTGGCGCTCATTCGTGAAACTCGGAATAAATAATAAAATCAATCAAAATAATAATAATAATAATAATAATAATAATAATAATAATAATAATAATAACAATGAAGTGATTACAAAAGGGAAATTACAGTGCATTGATATAGTATTTGTAATACAAGTATAATAGTGGCGAGGAGATCTCGAAGAAGGTTAAGAGCTTATAGTATGATCGACGTCTCCTCACAGACATTTTGAATTATTTTGAAGTAATATATGCATAAAAGGCGTCGTTAGTAGAAATAGATGTTACGAAGACTACGTATGAGTTCAATTATTTTGTTTGTCTTTTACATGTTTTCATAAGACGTTTGAAAACAAAAAAGCTTGTAGCTGCTTTGATAACGGTTGGTAGGGAGTTCCATTTTTTCGGTCCTTGTTATTTCAGTGTTTTATTTTACTGACGTTTTCGATAACAAGTTGAAATCGAAAATAGGACGTACGAAGTGTACTATACTGATAAGTACTATCTAGGATTTGACTATTCGATGGCTAGCATTAGTCGATATAGCTGTTTATAGCAAGAGTTCTACAGTGCTCTTGATTTCTGCTACATGCACCCCTTAAACGTGGGGTATAGCTTTATTACAGGAGGGAAAGTGTTAAATGAACGTTGATGTGAATTATAGATTACGGAAATTGAAAGAGAAAATAAATATAATGTTATCATAGAGAAATAAAATAGTCGATAAATTACCTTATAGTGAAGCTCAGTTAGGTTTGCTTTTATAGACAAAGTGAGCAGGAAACGTTTAAAATACAAGGAACTCTCTTAATGTCGTACCTAGGATCTGTTGTCTTCTCGTTGTCGGGCGCAATGAAGAGAGACAGACCCTGGAAACGAGGTTGGTCTCAAGAGGGTACCGAAATCAGCTAGCGCTTGGAAAGGAGACACGTGTTTTCATGATCACTTGTATGTAGTTTTCGTGGACTGTTTATGAGAACAAATACTCAAGGGTCTTACAGAACTACAATCATCAGGATGCTACGTAGGATCCTATAGGATTAGGATCATCAGGGGAAACTTTGCATCAAAATTAACATCCACCGTAACGTCAAAGTCACTCTTTTAACGTATGACGTTAGCAGTTACACCTAGCCTTAGGTTTTATGCAACTCAGCCCAGGATCCTACTATGGAATTAAGATCATCACGATCTTACTTAGGATCAGATCCTAAATAGGATCCTTACAGGATGTCATAGGCTTTGTTCACTATAAACGTTTTGAGGAGGCTCACATATCAACTTAGATACAGAATCAAAAATTCCACCATTAAAAGAGAGATAAAATACGTTGAAATTAATGACAAGACACTGAAATCAAAGAAATTAACTGACATTTGATACTTACCTCCTCAAAACACACCACTCGACAGTGGGCAAACACCTGCCCACATCCCAGTACCTCTTAAAGCACACCAAAGGTCTTCACAGTAACACAACATTTACACTGAAATAAGTGAACAAACCATAATTGTTATTTTTCTCTTACCATGCACATTTACTGTAAGTATGTTGATCAATGAAGTTCACAAATGCACTACAGTAAACATTTTGCCACCATTCAACTTCTTTGACATCATATATAATACAGTTAAATCTCCCTATGCAACCAATTACCATCACAAACCAAACAGAAGTTAACAAACGTAAACAAACCATTAACCTTACAACTTACAAAGTCACCTATAAAGTCAAATATGATTTCTTAGCTTCTCCATGTCTTCAGCATCTTACTCAATCTTTCCCTATTAAAAACTTTCATTCATAAATTCCTCTCCTCTTTCATTCATAAATTCCTCACAATATACTGGAATATTAGTGTATATATGATCAATTATAGTCTCATACACTGTTGTGTAACCTTTAACATGCTGCCAATACCCATATTGTGAGATCATTAAGTTACTCAAGCCACTTGCTTGGTCTTTATTCAACCAATTCACATTTAAATCCCCAACAATAATACAGTGCTGTTCTGAACCTAGAATAGTACGGTGCAACTCACGCAACGCTTGGTAAAGTTGACTCACACACACATTAGGTGACCTGTATATACCAGCAATTACAACAGAAGGTAAGCACTGCAATTTTGTTATTGTTATATCTACACCAAAGACATTATGACACTTTGGATATCCTGGAACACATTGAAGGGAACAGTATATAACACTTCCATAAAATGGTCTCTGACTCGGAAAATTTGATACAGCGTCATTTCTGTACAGCATGAAATTGTCAATTTCAAATTCTTCATTTCTATCGAGGGGACCAAGTCTAGTTTCTGCAAAAATTGCAACATGAGGTATGTATAACTTAATGTCATTCTTCACATCCAAGTAATGTTTATGCAGAGATCTCACATTCAAAAAAAGGATCTTAACATAATTATCATCTATCTCTGTGAAACAATCCAAATATGGTACAAGATACGCACTTGTTCTTAATCTAGCCATCTCGTCCTCAACTTTACTGCTTACACAAATTTTTTCCTCATTCAGATTTAATATATGAAGTCCTTCAAGAGTAGTAACCTTACTTAAAGCCACATAATGAACATGTGGAATTTTTCGATCTATTTCCAGATTTACCACTTGTTCTCTTTCTGTATCTCCCTGAGATCTATGAATTGTCTTTGCAGCTGAAGGTCTCAGTGGAAATTGTCTTCTTACTATTTTTGGACTAGTACATTTACCAACACAAAACTCAACTGTTACTGACCTAATTGGTGTCCATGACCGATCAATATTTGCCGTATACATGTGACTATTTTCATTTCTAGTCATCTGCCCTACATGACTGTGATCAAATTTCACCCAAATAACCCCTTCTGGCTGAGGAGGATTATATAAATCAATATGTTGCACTACATTTCCAGCTCCATTCGTCAATCCATCTTCTATTCTAACATTTAGCGCAATTTCTGTTCTCTGATTTCTTGCAATACACAATTCTCCATGCATCTGCTTTGTTTTCCTTGGATCTCTTGGAATTTTACTTAATAACCTTTCTTTCATCTCTTCACTTTCTGCACCAATAACAAAATCTGATGCAACAATTGAATATTTCTCCTCACAACTAGTATTATATATTTTTCTGTTGAATTCTTCAACCTTTTTGTTACGAATACATAAGTGAGGAGCATGGTAGGGATAATTCACATCCTTAAGCCTTCCCTTAAGAACTTCTATATCCTCATCTGTGTGTTTGCCCTCCCGCAATCTATTGAGAATTTCAGCAAAGTGACGACTTTCCCTTTGCTTCATAATTTCATGGAGCTCATACATGGTGAAATGCTTTTCCCACAAGGTCGTTGCTTAAATATACTATAATCACCCTTTAAAGATTCAAAAACATAACCATCAAATAATGGTTGCAGCTGAAAAAGATCTCCTATAGCAATTATACTCGCACCTCCAAAATCACTATCTACTCCATTAAATCTCCTGTAGGCTTTTGTAAACATTGAATTACCAACCATGCTAATTTCATCAATAAAAATTACCTTCAACCCACCTAACTTGTTTCGCAAAGAATTAAGTCGACTAGAATCTAACTTGCGATAGCGGCGTAATGGTTGATTGGCGAGTACAGCTAAACAGCTGTGGATCGTTAATCCTGATATATTGTATGCCGATTTTCTCGTCGGGCCAAGCAACACCGCTCTAGTTGTTGAAAGTCATCACCAGGATTTCAACTTAAACTCTTAATTGCTGCCTGAAAAAATGCTTTTGTTAAATGGGATTTCCCAACACCACCTCCACCTGATAAAAACAATAGAAAAGTTCAGCACTCGTTCTAAGCAGATGTAAAATATGGTAAAAGAATGCCAACTGCTCATTATTCAAGGAGCGTATTCAAGGAGCGTACAGTTCTAAAGTATTCATCGTTAGACGTAATATTTCAAAAACGAGTGCGAGTGTTTCATCGGGGTTTCCAAACGCGAGAAAACTGATGAAACGGCCTCGTGCTTTTATTGTTTTCGAGTGTTTGGAAACCCCGATGAAACACGAAGCACGAGTTTTTGAAATAGCTTCTCAAACATGCATCATGAACCAATAACAATGAAAAAATGTCTCACTGATTTGGCATCATAACGCCGAATATAAATTACTTGTTTTGATACTGTTTTAGAGTATTTAAATTAGCATTTGTTGTCACATATTTTAACAGTAGTGTCACAAGTCCCTGAAAAGTTCTATTGTTTTAAGCGGAACACATATATATCCGCTTGATCTCAATTCGATCATTCTTAATCAGATATGGCGTTGTCACGTTTCCGTGAAGCCAAAACGGCCGAAGAGGAGGTAAATCTGGTTCGATATGCGGTATTCAAGTCGATTCAGTACAAGAATAAATGGGCATATGGAATATTTGAAGAGTGGCAAACGCAGCGACTGGTTAAAGTACCAATTGTCGAGGTCGCAGGTTTATTTAAAACCTACGACTTTCATCACGTTTAGTCGTTGGATACACCTTTGGGCGAGATGAGTGTGTTGTCCATTAATTATTGGCTCACCAAATTCGTCCAGGAGGTTGCGAAGCCATCCAAAGAACGTTACCCTCCGAAAAGCCTATACGGCATAAAAAATGAATGAATGTAAGGAAAGCAATTTATATTTATTTTGCTCAGTTGGTTTTGGATATTCTGTAATTGCCTTTTGGGATTAATAAAGCTTGTCTATTCACTTCGGTGTTTGTGTCATTAAAATTTAAATTAAGATAACCCTGCATCACATGGGTTTGACGTTTTATCAAACTCTAGAGTTTGATATTTCATCAAACTATCATGTGGAAAGGCCTCTGTCCAGTGTTTCGTCGGGGTTTCAAACCACACGCACCTGACCGAATTGGCGTATCCTGATTGGCTTGTAAATTCATGAATTATTAATCAGTTTGAGAAATTTCATTGCAAACTCTATTCAATTCTAACACTGATGATGAAGGAATTCCTAGATCTTCAGCAAGATCATAGTTCTCACCACCACTAGCTAGCTCATTATCAGTTCTCTCCGGACTATCTCGTGGCACTTGATTACACACATTGTCGTTCTCTTCATTTTCTCTTATATTAGCTAGAGTTTCCGGATCAATTTCAGACCTATATGGTGAAACTTCCTGCAACTGACAATTAATCTGTTCACTTAATTCTCTGCACTTTTCTTCATATGGCCAAAAATTATCAATATCACTAGCTTCATCTCTCCATGGAGTAAACAAAAACAGCAGTTCCCTATAATGTCTCTTACTATCTACATCTTTATTGAACCAAACGCTTCTTATTATCCTATATTTTGACCGTTTCCTCAATGTCTTAGAACAATTATTAACTTTACTTGACTCACTTGACCCCTCAATGTCATCTTCATCATTATCCTCATCTACTGTTTCTAATAACAGACCATCGCTATCACGTTTACGTGAAATCTTGCTCATATTTCTAACATAAGATTTGTCATAAAATGCTGCCCACTCAGCTAAAGTAATCCTTTCTGCAATATCTGGCCTTTCAACATATCGTTTTAGAAGACCACCACTTTCCACTTCCTCTGAATCATCTTCTAACTTTTCAATGTCCTCAAGTGATTTCAACAGCATAACTCTTTCATCAGGTGGAAAACTTGGAATAAAGATAACTTCACGAGATGAACGTCTCATTGGTAACTGTAAAGCAATGTAAACAGCTTCTTGTGCTGATATTTCAACACTATTGAGAAACTTGTTTCCTACATCTCTTACCTGTTGTTTTATAGTAAGATTACCATCTCTAGCTTCTTCGCACGCAGCCCTTAAAAGCTCACTCATACCTCTTTGACCCTTAGAAATATATAACACAATATACATAGCACAAGCATGCACATCTAAAACAAACTGAATATCCATATTTGCTCTCCAAGCTAAAAGACACGCCTTGTTGTAATTGTTTACTCTTAATTCATCTGGTTACCGCTTAAGAAAAACTCTTGGTGCCACCAGTGAAGACCGTATAGCAAGTAAATAGTCCTCTTCGGACACACTCAACTTACCAAGCAACTCATCAAAGGATATATCTTCCCCATTTCTCATATTATTTATTTTTTCACTGACTGTCTTGAATTGTTTTGTATGTTTTGCTCTCTCATCAGACGACATCTCATCATCTAATGGATATAAAATAACCGTATTCCTCATTGGAGGCTGAGGAAAGTTAAACCTACACATCATCTGAACTTTCCTTTTACATGTTTGTGAATGACTATGAAGCTGCCTGACTACTAAATCAGCCAAAGAACTATCATCTACTCCTTTGCTAAATGTTACTATCTCATCAATGAATCTGATACCATTTTCATCTGAATCCACACCAAATCTTGGTGCATCTTTCACCCACAAAAGCATATGAATGTGTGGGGAACCTCTCTGTTGAAATTCAACTTGATAAAACCAATCTTGAATTTTACCTTAAGGTGCCAATTCACTCAACAAAAATTTTTTCATTAATTGCTGAACTTGGTAATTAAAATGACGTGCACAAGTAACTGGATCGGTTTGGATAAGTCTTGATTGAAAGAACATTTAACTCATCATCACTATAGTTTTTTTTACCTACAAGTTTTCCAAGAATTCTCAATAGATGGTTCCATTTAGTTTCTGCTGCTGAAAAACTGCAAAAAAATGTGGCAGCTCCTAACCGTCTAATCATTGCAAAAACGTCCTTTTTTGCCTTTTCAAAATAAGGATGCGATCCGCGTAATGCTATTAGAAACCTGTATTCATCATCTGCATGACATAATTTATCCAATGCTCCACTCTTCTTCAACTCTCCAGCAGTTATTTTTTTCCCTTTAGTCTTATGTTTACGAAGTGCCGCTTGGCATTTCCCCAAAAGAATTTTCATCTGTAACTTTTTCACCTTGAAAAACAAATTTTCAATGCACTGACTAGCTCTTCTATCACAACACCTCAGTTCTGATTTGCAAATATCACTGTAATATACAGGAACAAGTCTTTCCTTATTATCTGCTCTTGCTTCACCACAAAAAATCCCAGGATATGCTAACTCTTCACAATACTTATCTTTAAAAATGCTTATTGGCTTGTTACCATCAGCAGGAGCAAAGCAGAAAACTGATTCCTCACATTCATTGTTTTCAATAAAGTGTGGTGGTATCAGCATTGTATCTAATTAAGCACCCACAGTTTCTTCACTCTCATCAATTTCATCCCAACTGTAATCATTTTCTTCAACATCCATACAATTGTCTTCTACAGGTTTCACTTCCTCATCAGTGACAACTTCACTATTTGACAAACCATGAACATAAACTGCATGAGGTACAGCGACATACACTTTAACACCAAGAGAGCTTAAAGGTATGAACCCATTCTTATACACTTCTACTACGAATACACTACTTGGTTTAAGAATCTTGTGGATGCAAATTTTCACTGTCACATTTTCATCAACATTGAAATTTCCCCTTAACATTTCCTCCGAAGGAATATCAGGTGCAATTGTCATGTGCTCTCTCATTGGTTTTTCTTCCACTTCAAAACAACTACAGATAGAGCAAAAAAATATTTCATCCAATCCACTATCATCATCACACTGTGACATAATATTGTATCTATAAGAATAACTACAATCATTATCAAATCTGTAAGTAGCTCTATGATCTATTACCATACGACTATCTAAATTATTAAAGTCATTTAAACATTGATCACAATCAAGACAAACATAAATTTCGGAAACTTGTTTATTGGTGCTTGTTGAATCACAACATTATATCATGATAATTTTCACTCAAAGCAACACAACCACTTCTATCAGAAGTAACTGCCTTCTCTATCTTCATCCAATTTTTGTTCAATGTGATCTCCTCTTGTTTAAAAAGAGAACCATTTTCTATCAACCACTTGGCAGCTTCAAACACTTTTCTTGGCCTGACATTCTGTGATAATGTATAACTTTTGTATTTTAACTTTCTTTTTAGCTGTACTTTAATAATTCCTGCTTCTTTAGATAATCTAGGCAACACACTCACTGTATTTACTACATTTGCAGGCACATTCACAATGTTTCCACATATTTTCATTTGGGCTTCCCACGCGGTGCCTCATGCAACTTTTCAAGTACTAGTCTAGGAGATACTAGTCTCCATTCTAATTCAGTTAAATCCAGATTCTTTGGCTTATATGGAAATCCCATTTTATTCACTGTGGCACATCTTGGAATTTTATTTTTTCTCAAATTGGCTAAACAAGTTCTACAGATCCACTTATTACGTAATTCACAATTTGACTTAACACAGATACATTGTTTACAAGCACTATTCTTCAATTCTGATAATACTCTTGTGCACTGAACACTATGTCTGTACCACAACTGATCACAACAAAAGCAGATATGGGTTGGCCCTTCTGCAACCACTTTATGAAACAAGGACACTAATTGACTGATTGATTTACATAGATTTCCACTGTATTTCTTATGACTTTTTCTTTCATGACTCATATTTACACCTACTTGTCTTTTATTTCCTCTTTTCAACTCATTCCTTCTCCTTTGCAATCCAATATCCTTGTCCCTTTTATCCAATCTATATCTTTTAGCTTTTTGTTCACTACCTTCTACCGTATTTTTTTCCTTTTATATTGCTTTATTTTGTCTTACCTTAACCTTTTCTGTTCAAGAGTTTCACTCTCATTTCTCTTGTTCTTATAAGCTTTCCGTTTAAGTAATCTATATCTTTTCTGATCACCTGTTTCTCTCTCTCTTTCATATAATTTTTTCTTCCTTTAGCTAACCTAGATTTCCTTTCTGCAATTGCTTCAGTCTCTTTTTTCAAATGATATATTTTTTAAATTTATCTAACATAAGTCTTTTCTCCTCCTTTGTTTCTATCTCACTCTTTTTATTATATTTTTGTCTCCTTTTATCTAACCTAGATTTCCTTTGCTCCAAACTTTCCATCTCTTTCATCTTACAGTAATTCTCTTTCCGTTTATCTAACCTTGACATTTTTTCCTCCATGGTTTCACTTTTTTCCTCCCATAATAATTCTCTTTCCGTTTATCTAACCTTGACATTTTTTCCTCTATGGTCTCATTTTTTTCCTCCCATGATAATTCTCTTTCCGTTTATCTAACCTTGACATTTTTCCTCCATGGTTTCACTTTTTTTCCTCCCATGATAATTCTCTTTCCGTTTATCTAACCTTGACATTTTTCCTCCATGGTTTCACTTTTTTTCCTCCCATAATAATTCTCTTTCCGTTCATCTAACCTAGACATTTTTTCCTCCATGGTTTCATTTTTTCCTCGCAAGATAATTCTCTCTCTGTTTATCTAACCTTGACATTTTTCCTCCATTGTTTCACTTTTTTTTCTTGATATAATAACTCTCTCTCCGCTTATCTAACCTACACTTTTTTACTTCTTCTGTTTCTTTCTTTCTTTCTCCTATTAAGATAACTCTCTCTCTTTTTCTTTAGTCTAGTTTCTCTTTGCTCTCTTGTTTCAACCTTCTTTATCTCTAAATAATTCTCTTTACTTTTATTCTCCATCTGTTTCTCTAATTTATCTTTTCTTTCCCTATATATTCCATTTTGTCTTGCTGTACAAAGTTCAATACCATTCAGTGCCACTCCTGATTCCTCATATCTTTCTTCTATTCTTACTTCTTCTACACCATCAATCACAGTCACTACGTTTTCTGCACCATAGTTTTGTGAGCATGTAAATGATGCAAAACATACAACATCCACCCCTGTTACTTCAAATGGTGCAGGTGAACGATCCAAATAAAAATCTTTAAGATAACATATTAGTTCCTCCAAGCCTGAAAATTCAAGCAAAACAGACGTTCCTTCAACAGATACATTATTACCATATATATCCCGTGAATGAGCATCAAATACCTTCAATATGTTATTGCCAAAAAATATTGCAATGGTATTACAAAGTACAGTCAGCAAACAAGCACTGTAACCTATTTTCACATAACTCAATGTGTCAAACAGAGAAAAAAAGCAATCCTTACTCTCTCTCATATTTACATCACCCGATATGCTTTCACCATAAAATAATCTATAAGTTTCACCATTAAACAACAAAGTACTAGGTAATTCACTTACTAACAGATGATTTTTGGATGTCAATGCATGAAGATAACAATAAAGACTATTCCCAATTTGAAGAACGCTGTCCACCTTCCCACTATCCCATCCTACTTCAAAACAACTACCACTTGTTCTTGCATTAAATATCAGAGCTATTATACTGTTTGCAGCACACTGATTTCCCGCATTTATTCCAAATAATTCTTCATCACCTTGATGAAAACTACCTTTCACTGTCCTACATGAATCAACATGAAATGGACCAGGATTAGTTTCAACGTCATTAAAAAGTAAGTCTTAATATCTTTTTGTATAACCTTTCATGAATTGCACTCTTGAAAATATTTTTGACCAATCATCTACCACTTGTTTGTTTTCAACATCAATTCGATCCTCCTTGTGTTTTTTACTACGCCTTTTAATACTGTGCGGCATGCAAACCTCACTCTTGGATTCTACAATTCTTCGCCTTGAAGTTAAGAAATACTTCAAGAATATATTGTCCTTCTGAATCTTAGGTTTACTTTTACTAAACTGATACAGTTTAGACGACCTTGGTACACTACCTATTCCCTTTTTTTCATACATCCGTCTAATCTTTTTGCGTTTCTGCATAATACGTTTAACCTTCAGACAAATCCTTGAAGGTTCTCGAGACCTACGGCATACCACATGTGTAACCCTCCCTCTGCTCCTACCATTACCAATAAATATACACAATATCGACCTTACGCCTCTTAAATCTCCGAATGACAATTCTCTCCTTTCAACAATTTCATTTCCTTCAAAAATGCCACCAACATCTCACACACATATCACTTCCCTTCAAGCATTTATTCGTCAAATCACTACATGCCAATAACCCCATCCTCAATGCAATTCAATGCAAACTTCAGTCGATATTTAAAAGTGCTTTATGCTCTTTACTTCGGACAGCAAAAACAGCCCGACCAAAACAAATGACGCTCACAAACAAATTTAGTGTTAGGCCTTTTGCTGACAGCGTGTGTATTGTAAGCAGTTGAGCGTCACACTCTATATCTCTCACTTGCAAAATAATTCTGAACTTACCAATACCAATCGAATCTCCTGTGACACGTACTATAAAACTCTGCACACAGATCAAACTCGAACACTGTTCCTTCCCATAATATCCCGCCTGCCTAACTGCGAACTGCGTCGAGTCGTTTCTCCCCATTCCCTTCGCTCTTACCGCTCAAACCTCAAACAAAACTTCTCCCACCCCCTAACCAAAAACCCGACTTCATACCCAGAACCTGATTCCCCTGCAACTCGCTCTTTAACTTCGCACATACCTAGTCGGAATTAACTTCACCTTTGGTTAACTTAACCTTACAGTCAAAATACTCAGCGCATTCCGCTCATTATTTAGGAATGATTTTCATTAATCGGGGACGGATTCCACTGCAGTTTTACAACAACAGACTGCTTTTTTACGTGGAAAAGTGCCTGCAATTAATATTTTGTTGAACAGGTAGCCCAAGCGTAATATAAGAGTTTGTATGGAAAATTGAACTGAGAATTCCTATCCAAAAATAAATGTACTTTAGAAGGTAACGCTCTTGAATAAAGAAGCTAAAATTTTACCTGGTGTTGTTTGCTGTCTTCCTGTGAAGTTTCAGCGCCTTTGGAGAGGTTTTTAATCTTCTACCCTAACAGTGTATAAGAGAAAGACAAGGTTGGAGAATGGAGCCCTATCGGCGATCGAACCTGCCTCGACAAACAGCTAGAAATTTACGCGAAAAAAGGCATGCACTTACATTTTGTCTCGCCGTACTCACAAAGTAGTGGCTTAAGTTCCCCTTTCTGAAATCCAATGGAGTATGGCTTGATTGTTCCCCGTATAAGACGACCGAAAAGTTCGAACACGAAATGAAAACCGCCGCCATTTATCCGTGACTCGGAAAGGTTGCCCAGTTCGACCGTTAAAACCTCGGCCGGCACTGGGAACGAGGGTCAAATTACAACCCCACCGGGAGAGGACAGTTTATATTTCACCGAAGGTTTGTATTTTAAAAAATATCCTGTCCTCTCCTGGTGGAGTTGTCATTTGACGCTCGTTTCCAGTGCCGGCCGAGGTTTTAACGGTCGAACTGGGCAACTTTCCCGAGTCACGGATAAATGGCGGCGGTTTTCGAACTCGTGTTCGAACTTTTCGGTCGTCTTATACTGGGAACAATCAAGGTATTCTCCATTGGATTTCAGAAAGGGGAACTTAAGCCACTATTTTGTGAGTACGGTGAGACAAAATGTAAATGCATACCTTTTTTCGCGTGAATATTGGAGCCGTTCTCGAGGCAGGTTCGATGGCCGATCTGACTCCATTCTCCAACCTTGTCTTTTCTTTTATACACTGTTAGGGTAGAAGATCTAAAACCTCTCCAAAGGCGCTAAACCTTCACAAGAGGACAAAATACAACACCAGGTAACACTTTATCTACTTTATTAAGCAGCTTTACCTTTTAAAAGCTTATTTATTTATCGATGGAAATTCTCAGTTCGATTTCTCATACAAACTCTTATATTACGCTTGGGCTACCTGTGATTTTGTTGAGCGAACACAAATCAGGCCAGACACATCAAGCCGCCAGCAGTCTGCTACTCGCACGTGAACATTCGCCAGATGTCAATAATAAACCAAACAACATTCCTTATCTGGAACAAGGCTAACGTTGGAACATTACAATATTCAATTTGAAAGTGGACTCTTGATTCCAATAATGCAATCCGTACGCGATTCATGAAAGTCATTCCCAAATAATAAGCGGAGTGCGCTCAGTATTTCGACTGTAACATCAACGTCTCTGCAGCGATAGCCTGCAAAACACTCGTATTTTTTCGGTTCCTCCTTGCAAACGCTAAAACTCACTCCACAGAAGTCACGTTTATTCTCACAGCCGTGGAAAAAATGTCGACTCAAGTTTCCACATAATGTAGACCACACAAACACAACTCCAAACTTGAATAACATAACCCCAAAAAGTACATTATACGCATGCGCACAAAACATTTGTCCGAATTCTCATCTATCAGAACAAACAAATGTTACGAATATCTCATAGACCAAACATCATAAATATCCCATAACCCACGAATTATTTTCTACACTCCATTCCACTTCCATGTAAACCACGTTTTTTTCTAGAGGCATCTTTTCTAAAGACGTCTACCACAAGGAAGCTAGCCATTTCCATTTGAATTATAAATACCCAACGTAACCGACTTATAGACGTCGGCATCCAACTTGTCAACACTTCACGCCCTTCTCCCTTCCATTTTTGTTCCCCCCACCCCCAACAACTGGCTCCTTGGAAATGTTCGACATTCTTCGGAAATACCGAACATGGTCCACCCAAAAACCAACCAACCAAAGAACCAACCTTCCCAGAAACTTGAGGCTATATGCCGACTATGAGGCTATTTTGTAGACAAAATACCTCAAAAATAGGCTTAAGTTTTCAAGTTTCTCCCTTGTTTCTTGGAAAAATTGCCACAAACTGACTATGGTTTGTTCTCCCTTTGAGACAGTAGTTCCAATCCTATCACATTTTTCTCCCCAAGACGTGAAAATCTCCGTGACATAGCCCCTTTAAAACGTTGGTATCTTACCGTCCGTGTCATCGTAATACATCTTCAAAGCAAATATTCCTTCTTCAAGATCTGAAAGAAATAAAAATGCAATGAAAGACAATGGCTAACACATCGCTAGCGTAGAGAGTGATTCGATTTGTTAGATAGGGAGTTTATTCTACAGTAATTTAGCCTGTATGACTAGAATACACGATGCACGAAGACTCTTTTTTCCTGAAACCCGTTGAATTTATCATTGATGCCGTTTTTACTTTTAATTATTAATTATACAGTGATTTAGGCTGTACAAAGGAATACATGAAGACGATTTTTTTCCTGAAATCCGTCAAATTTATCACTGGTGCCGTTTTTTCTTTTGATTTGTTTAAGTCAAGAAGTTTATCTAAACATGAACGCAAACACAACAAAATAGATAAGAAAAACAGAGAGACGAGAGACAATTCTAAAGCTGATGAGCAACAAGACGTAAGATGGATTTCGCCCTGACTACCAAAAGCTCAGTAAGTTACGTTGGATTTCTGCCTCTTAGTACACACAATTAAACTTTTCTTGATCGAATGCTCAACAATAAGGCCAACAAGAAAGCTGGAATATTCAGTTTGTCACGAGTGTGGGACAAAGAAAAACTCTGAGTCCTCAAAGGGAATCGAGCCATGAAATCTCGGACACCGGTCGGGCGCCACTGGGAGGAAATGTGAATAGGTCAATGTGAATGGACAAGACGGACAAGAGATGGCACTAATGAGTCGAGGTTATATATCGATCCTATTCACATTTTTTTTCAGATATCATATCAAAGTAAATGCTGTTGTTCTTCACATTTTGCAAGACGCAGACTGTGAGTCAAGCGCGATTATGAACCTTCGGTCTCTCACTCGGCAGGTTGGTTTCCAAACCCGGCTCTATAAAAATAAAGATGAAGTATTTTGACAATAAAAACTCACGGTAAAAATTCACGACGTTTCGACCGCTCTTCGGTCATTATCAAGCGAAATGTTGAGAATATGAATTTGCATAGATATATAAAGTGACAAAGGGGCAAAAATATGTAAGGAAAACGTATGAGGTAAAAATATGTAAAAGTAGCTAAAAGTATGTGTAAAAAGAATTTGTTAAAACAATAAAAGCATGCAAAAAACTTACTATATAAAGACTAATTATTTAAAAACCTTCGCACGAATTGAGTCGGTCTGTACATTGAGACTTGGTCTCAGTTCAAGGATAAAAAACATTTCGTAAATGAGGCAGTCAAATTTGTTTTTACATTTCTATCCTACATTAGCATCTTTCTTTTTCATTGAATAACATCATAGTGTCAGGGCCGTAGCCAGACTTTTCTGGTAAGCGAGGCAATTGCGAAAGCGCCGAAGGTGCGAGCATTTAGGGGGGTCTGGGGGTATGCTCCCCCAGAAAATTTCAAAATCTAGACGCTCGGAAATGCCATTTTTAGCGTTTTCCTGGTGGCATTTTCCCCCAAACATAATCAAAATCCAAACTAACTTTAACAGCATTCCTGGTGCCAATAAGTACATCTGTTTTAATATATAACAGAGGCATTCCTTTCCTACTGCATGACAGATAGGAAAATATTAAATAATCAGGCAGTTCAGAGATCAAAGCCCCTGGAGTTGATGTTTTCCCAGTTTAATTCCAGTGTAAGCAAGTATGAATATTTGAACTCTAATAGCTCTTCTACCACTTTTCCGGTTTGTGAAAAAGAGTGAAAAACGTAATCCCCCCCCCTGTAAGTATTAAATTTTACATCCAACCCCCACTCTCTCTAGTTGTGATTTTCCCCTACACCCCCCTCTGGTTTTTGCCAACCCCCCTCCAGGTAATTATTGCACAGTCCCTAAAATCTAAGTGATCACAGGTGAGACAATCTGAAGCTAGATACATCCGCCAAGACAGATTAACAGAATGTCAGGCCCTTACAACTGACCGCATAAATAATCGCTCGAAATATAAAAGGAGTGAAAAAAGAGTAATATAATACAAGCTGCTTGTTTAAACATTAATAATTAATTCAACAGTTCTGTAAACGTATTTGTGTGAGTTTGAATAAAAATTGCTTGATTGCTTGATTGATTGTTGAAACGAATGAAAAAGGAGTCCTGCAGGAATTTTTGTAACAGAAAGGGAAGGTTTTGATTAACTCCTTTATTTTGCAAACAGTAGTTTGGTTCCTGACTTAATAGTTTATTGTAGCTGATGAATGGAGTAGTCCAGTACCTCTTGTGAACCTATAATTTCAGAGGCATTCTAAAACAATATTGCTCATTGTCTTCAGGGATAGGTGCATTGTTTGTGCCCTTATCTTATTGTTCTTATGGCCAATCATGTGAGATGTTCAATGAGGTGCTGGTCGACTCGATGAATGACCGTGAGTAAATAAAGATTATTGTATTGTAATGTAAATCTAGGTGATATTTTAAGAAAACGCAAATTAACTTTCTTTGTGTCGGATGCTTGTGTCTACTAGGTTTTCTTACTAGATAGATCACTAAATAACGAGGTTGTAAAAACCATCCCTAGAGAATTAAGATTACAAGTTTAAAGGTATTGAATTTGGATAAACATTTAAGGAAAAAAATTAGCGAGAAAAGTTTAACACAACGTTTCGATGTCTCCATGACATCATTTTCAAATGACAAAATAAAATATAGATGAGTCAATATCGGTATGCAAATTTCCCATAATGGCATTCGCAAAAAGTCCGCAAATGTAGGCAAAAATAAGAAAATCACAGGCTACGATAAATCTTGGCACTAGCACTCAAATTTACAACTTGCAGGTACGCGCTCCGGTATTTAACATAGTTGCTCTGCCTGAGCTGAAAATGAATGAAAATTCAGAACACGACGAGGTCGTCATGTACCAAAGTATGCTGCATGTTTGAATCCTTTCTTATTTCAGGTGGTATCCGGAAATATTCTCTACACATTTGTCACCTATTTTCTGCGTAAAATACCTTGGGAAATTAAGAGAAATACCTTCAGTTTCTCTCTTTAGAATAAAGATATCAATAAAACCGTTTATAAACAAACGAGTGTTTTGTAATTTAATTTAGTTCCAGAAGTGATAAATATTTGAGACTACCAGCGAATTTCATCTCTAAACAGCAGCGAATTTTAAAACGAAGAACACTTACTATAAAACTGGTCAGATCCTTTGATAACAATGTCAGAGATAAATAAAACAACATTAGTAACACTGAATGAATACGCTAAAAGTCTTAATTACTTAGGTAAAAATAAATACAGCATCTCGCTGAGTGCGGCTCTCGCTTAAAACATCAGTTTACCGTTAAGTTTATCGAATTATCGGTTGACTTGTTGATCAGTCTTGGCGAAAGATACTATGTCCGTCTCCTGTTCGTTTTGTTTCGTAAAACGCGGAAACAGCCACTACTCTGCTTATATTTTCAATACTAGCTGAAAGCCTTCAAATGAAAGTTTTGAGACACGATGCGATAAAACGGGATACGTACTTCACTGTTGCTGTACTTCTCTGCTCCGAGTGAGAGAGAGCTTGCGTCAAACCGGACGCCATTCTCAGGAGAGAAAGAAATGATGGCAATTCTACTAGAACGACGAAAGTATCTTTGAGCAACACGCTTACCTCTGCAGACTTGTTCCTTGGCGATGGCGGTCGGATCGAAAATTGTGAGCGAGCCTCGTAGACAATTTACTTCCGTTGACAGCTCTATTGTTAAAGGGCCAATCAGATTGCGAGTTCCCGCGGCCAAAATTTGGCCGCCTTGCACGAACTCTTGTGAGAGATTGTATCAGGCCCTATTTTAGCGAGCGACCCACGTAAGAGAATATGAGAACGATGCTAAAATTCGGCCTGATCGCAGGTTAAACAGGTTTAAGTACATTTACGCCCCTTGCGCGAGCCTGCTAAGCTGTGGAAGGAAGATGGCGAGACTCCATTTCCAGCAGAAATGGCATTAAACAGGATTGGGCGAAATTATCACTATGGAATAAGGCCCGCGCCCAGGGTATTAGTAAGACCAGAAACGTTTCGAGAGGTAACCCACTCAACATTGTTGCTATGTTATTAAGAGCGACTTTTTTCCGTGACCGAGAGAGAGGTGGCACATGGTGAAAAACAAGACTACTCTCAAATTTTTGTCAGAGATACCTTATGGTGAGTCAATCAACGTGGTGTGATTTTTTCTTTCAAAGCTATTTTTGTTTTGCAAAAAATTCTTAAAAACTGTCACGAGCGCCGACAGCCATGAAATGGTCGAAATTCATACCACGAGTAAGAGCACAAGAACTTTGCTGCTCACAAGCGCAAAATAAAGCAGGCTTTACTCGATTTTGTGAATTTGTAAAGGAGGCATTTACAAATGATTTGAGTCTAAGAAGAGGATTATAAAGGTTAATTTAAATTTCTGAAGACTGTTTAAAAATCACTAAAATTTGATTGATTAAAAATCAAATTTTGGAGCAGTTTTTCAAGGAACACTTTTCCTATGCGGTATAACTCAGAATCACTTAAGACTTGGGTTTTGATAAATGGAAATGACGTTCTTTTTAATGGTATAAAAATTAGTCTGGGGCTTTTAATTGCTACGAAGAACTACCCCTTTCTATTTGGACGAAATCACAACACCGACTTGTCAACAACCGCAAATAATCGAATTACGCTTTCCCTTCTCAAAGCCAAAATTCCAACAAAATCTTATTAGTTAGCACTCTACTTGAACCGAAACTCAACATATTTAGCTTACCTGGCGTAACAATTTGTTGAAGATTGGTTTGTATCCTACATTCGTTTCAAATACTTCACCAGCACTCGGACGGTGTTTCCCAAGTCGCACATTCAATAGTTAGTAAATCAGCAATAACTATGCTGGAAGGTCCTTGCAAAAAAACATCGCATTTCCGTCTTCACAGTTCCAACCACATCTTAGTTAAAACGGCCACTTTAAAGAAGAAACTTTTTTCACATTTTGAAAACCACGTTTTGGTCGTTGTTATTGCAGAAGATCAACTACAGTGAAAATGGCGGTTTGACTTTCGCTCCTTGTTCTGTCACGCAATGACATGTCACTCGAGAGGAGGCTCGGTTACAGATTTAATTAAACTTGGTGGGCTATATACTTTGAGGAATACCGTAAAATCCCGGTTATAAGCCCTGGGCTTGTACAACTTCGTAAGTGGTTTTGGTGGGGCTTATAAACGAAAGGGCTTATAAACGGGGTAAAACAACCTTTCGAAACAGGCCACGGCAGTGAAGATGGAAATACGTTTTCACCTTAAAAAGTCACAATAAAGCAACATTTGTAGCCCGTTGAGTACTGTCATCCAGCGATGGTTTCCTTATATCCGGGGAGGGGGGGGTGGGGCTTATCACCGGATGTATTTTTTTGCTTCCAGCTAGATGGGCCTATAACCAGGGGGACTTATAAACCGGGGTGGGGGGCTTATAACCGGAATTTTACAGTATTTTAGGTGTTGTTGGGAAAGCATATGTAAAGGTATATATGAAGTTAATTACTGGGAAACTGGAAAATTTGTCAAACCTGAAAAGGGGAAGCTCATCGAGTAACTGTTGCCGTTGTTGTTGCATTTTTTAACGGAGTACTGCAGCTGTTTTTTTTTTTTTTTTTTTTTCGAAGTTACTGCTATTTGTTTCTTTTTGGAGCAGTGTTAACGCGATTTTGCACTGCTGTTTCGTCATGGCCTGGCAGGGATCAAAAAAACGGATCATATAGTGGAAATAGCATTCTAAAATATCTGAGATTTTATTTGCAGATCAATTTGGGAAAGAAAGGAAAAATAAATTACATTAGGTGTAGCTCTAACAAGATAATAAGCGTCGCGCCATTGAGAGTTTCCAAAGCAAACAAGAACGGATTATTTGTTGATCGCCGCTTTTACTGAATACAGAATTTTACAGAGTACAGAATGGAGGTCAATTGCTCTTTTCAAAGATTAGTTGGGGGATACTGCTCCCAAGATAAGCGAAGTTGAGCTGCAGAAAAAAGTTCTGTTATACTCCCTCTGCGCTCATGTGAAAAGGGTATCTCGGCACACAAACTGGCTGTGGGTGTAAATGATGTTGAGTCGGAAGTCGATATCATTTTAGCACGGGCATCGATCTTCAATGTACCTTTGGATATTTTGGACATGACTATCTGCCCAGCTCATCGCTCCTCTTTGGGCATTGGATGGAGAAGAGGTTCGCAACGGTGCTGCATTCCAGCAGAATTATCGAGGCATGCCAAAGAAGGGAAATCACGCAAAGCTGACCGCGGAATCAACAAGGCGCTTTCGAGAACGATCCTTCGACGTACGGGCATATTTGTCCCTGCTGGGTCTGGTAAGTCTTTGTGATTTTGTTAATTTTCGATAGAAGGTACAGTCGAACCTCGATTATCTGAACCTCGATTATCCGGATTTCCGATTATCCGGAATTCCTTCTCTGGTCCCAAATTTTTCATGAATATTTTAAAGTTAGTCACATTCAAGACCAAACTCTTCCTAAATTGAAATTTCACTTTCTTCCTCGAAAAACCTGATTTTAAAAGGATTTTGCAAATATCGAGTAAATAATGTACGCGTCAGAATATTCATTTTAATCAATGTGTTTTTCAGGTGTTTGTTTAAGCATGAAACATACAACTTTGTCTTAGGGTGCGTTTCTTTGGGAAAATCCGAAAACGGATTTGTGATCCCAGATCATATGGATTCTTCGACACCAAAGAAACGCAAAATCCGAAAAAGGATTATTTTGTCATGACAAGACAGGCTGGAGGCACGCAATATATATGTCAGAACGATATTTCTCTCGTACGGCCCAAGAATTCAACTAGAATGGAATACAAATAATTTATAAACAAGGACAGTATCTGCAGTAGTTCAAGTGAACTCGCTATTTGCGTTCACAGTTAGCAAAATCTGGTCCCTGAATTACAGAAATGGTACACAAATGAAGTTATCCTGACGTGTCAATGCTTCTGTCTGTACTTTTGGAGAATACTTTTCAAATATACGGAAGGGAATAATCACCTGAATTTTCTTTTTCACGATCGAATGTTTTGTCACGCAAGATCGAGAGAAAAATATGGCGAGACCAGTAAATTTGCATGGAAGACCGCTTGACAGATGTACTATTTTCGGATCCGTTCCCCAAAGAAACGCACGGATCATGAATCCTAAAATCCGGATTTAGATTTGATCTGATGTATCCACTCGGAGTGTGGATTCTTCAGATCACTAATCCGTGATTAATCCATTTTCGGATTTAGGTAAAGAAACGCAAAATCCGTTTTTGGATACAAGAATCCGGATTTGGATTTTCCCAAAGAAACGCACCCTTAATTAACGTGTTTTTCCGATGTCTGTTTAAGCATGAAATATACAACTTTGTCTAGACAAACAGTCGCCTTTCTTCACTCACAAAGTGAAACATGGAATGATAGACGGAACGCGAAATTCCAGGTCCAAATGAAATTGACGCATTTAATTCAATGGTAACAAAAACGTTGTACTTAACTGGCCATTATTGGAGAGTGGGCTAGTTTAATTAAAATGTTTATCAGTAACTTAATTTTTCCGTAGACTTCTTATCGCGAATAAATCCGTGAAACACACCGTGCGGCCTGGGACCGAGCGGATTCTTAACCTACCGTACTCAAGGCTCTTTTTTCATTTCTTTCCTTCTTTGTTTTTTTTTTTCTTTTACGGTCGCTCACCCTATACTCTACTAGACCGATAACACCACCCGAGCGCTCGGATTGAAGGATGAAGGACAGAATGCGTTCGGGGGTAAGGGAGTAGGGTGAGCGGCTGTAGGAGAGGGAAAGGATAGAATGCGCGAGGGGATCAAGAGGGTCTACGAGTTATGTGAAAGGCAAAGGTCGTCACGCAATTTTGTATGTTGCTTTGCCAGAACGTATTAAATCAGTACCCAGCTCCTTGTTTAGTAAAATACGGTAGGTTTTCTAGTCGTGTTAAGTATGCGCTAACGCAAAGACACGATCTGTAGCATTTCGTGTTTTCCTGAAGCACTTCCTTCAGCGGCTTCTCCTGGTCTCTGCGGAGAAGAGTGGTTCTTCACAATGTGTCGAAGGAAAAAAATGGCATTGAACAGATCCCACAAATTTCCTACAATACCTTATACTATTTAGTGACTAAGTTTTATTTTATGAACATTTTATCTATAATTTCTGTCAACGTTTTGCGCAGGAATTTGCCGGGACTGTAGGATGGCTATTGATCCGGATGCTGAGACAACGGTCATGGAACCTTGTAGCTTAAGCCTTGATGATATTTCAAAAGGCATTGAAAATGTTACTTTGGTAAGCCAGTAAATTTTAGCATCTTTTGTACCAGTGTTATGGCAATAATATCAGTTTCGTGGTGATAGGGCGCTATCAAGTTTTATTTTTAGTACATTTTCGAACCCATTCTTTCGACGTTTTGCGCGCATCGTGAGATTCGAATTGAAATGGTCTAGATTGAATCGTCCACCGTAAAGCCCGATTTAACATGACTTATACTCCGATTGACACTCACTTGCTCCCTTGCATAAACAGTCATTGGGTTGCATCTAAATTGATCATGTTAAAGTTTTAACTCAAGTAGTTACCAGTTTTTCTCGTTTTGGCAAGACAATCATCTTCATTTATGTATAGCGCTTATTATATATTTAAGGTGGCTGAACACAGTTTTCCAATCTTTGAAGTACCTATCCTTTATTTTGCACTCACGACCAAACGGTTGCAGCTGATGAGCTCAAAATCAAGTTACAAGATAAGCTACTGTACTAGTAATTTTTGCGTGCCCCTTTACACCATGATGCGGTACCATGGCAACACAGCTAATTATAATTCAACCAAAAAGATTGAATTCTTTACGATTTCAGAAAATTCAGTTGTGTACAAAAAACATGGAGAAATTGTGACATTTTAACATTGAAGCAATAAAGATTTTAATATAAGATTTTTTTTTATTTGATAAAGGTTTTAATTTTTCGATATGTTATGTTTTCAGGAATTGTCCTGTAATGTTTAAAAACTCCTTTGTTAAATTCCAGTTTTTTTGTAATCAGCAGTTTTTTTTGCTTTCTAAAGTACAGCTTTGCAAAATTTCTTAAAAATCTAACGACTGGTTTGCAAGAAATCACGCCTTTCTGGTAGGACAATAAAACGCCCGATCGCAACTTTTTGATCAACTGCGCACGCGCAGCATTTAAATTTTGCTATTCTCAAAGCCTTGAGCGCGCGCGCTCGGACTCGCGTTGGCGTTGAATCTAAAGAGCGCAAGAAAACTGTATTCAGCCACCTTAAAATGCGAGACCTTTCAAAGGCAGTGTAAACCTGAGGCTTCATAAAACAATTTCATTGTGAAAAGTAGCAAGAAAAAGTAGTACACGTGTATTTACGTTTGCAGGACGAAGAGGAGTATCACCCCCATGTGCCTTACATACCCCGATAACACCAGGAGGCAGTCTCTACATTCCCGAAGGTGATGATACATGTACTTCTTGTGAAGTAACTTTCGAAGATCTTCACAGTGCACAGAGCAAACCTGTAGACGCCCTTAACGAGTATTTGCAATCCCGAGATGCCAGTCCTTTTCACTCAATATTCCTATTCGCTCAAGGCTCACTCACCAAACAGTCCTGCTCAGCTGTTCCAGGCAACGTGTTCCTCGCAAGCCATCCAAAGAACTTTGTCTAGTGACGAGGAAACTGAGACAACCGTCGATGAAACCATGCTAGAAGCGCTTGCTGGTTGTTACCACGCTGCTGGAAGTTGGGAGACGCGCGGCCAAATTCTGTCGATCATGGCTGATAAACTATCATTTAAGAAGTTGAAACGTTGGATACTTGACCTGTCAAATTATCGGTTTACAGAGGCCCAACGACATTGCCTGATGCACGGGAGGGGAGCACCTGTTCCGTCAGCGTCAGCCCCTGTGATACGTGTTTCCACTTCGCAAATAGATCACTTTATCTCATTCATCACAAGTGCTCACGTTATACAAGACCTTCCCTTCGGGGAAAGGACAATAACGTTGTTGAGGTTTTGATTCACGAAGAAAGAATAGCGATGGCACAATAATACGTGTTTATTTATATCCGAGCGTGCCGAGAGTGAAGCACTCTCTGCGCATGCGCGTACAAGAAGTGTATTACATAACAAACTATGACATCCTCCTCTTTCTGAACAAGCACAGCGAGTGATGCCTAGAAAATGGAACCTAACGTAACATGTTGAAATATGCCATGTCCATTGTTCAATAAACGTCAGAAAATGTCTTTCACTAACGCTAGTAGCTGCAACAGTAACTCAGTTAATAAAATGAATTTAACAACATCAGCTCAATCAGTTTAATCAGAGTTTCAGTTCATAAGTTCAGCCTGTCGGGCGGTTTGATCGCCCTGGAAGATCGGCGGAGGGTAGCCTCTCTGTCCATACCCCCTGCTACAGTTTGAGGGCAGGTTGTTAGGGATGTAAGTGGAGAATCCTCGTTTAAACTCGGTGTGGGCTCTGCGGTATCCATGTCGCTGCTTTCGTGGAAGTTGATGTTTTCTCCTGTAGGGCGAATGTGGCTGCGGTTACGTCTGCGGGTGCTACCATCTGCCATGTCAACGACGTATCAGCGGGGAGTCTCCGTGTGACACTTGACAATGCCAGGTTCCCATTTGTGGCTATGCGGGTTGAGGACACGCACTGGGTCATCAGGACGAATCACGGGGAGGTGCTTGGACGTTTTGTCATACTGTGACTTTTGTTTCTCTTGTCTTGTTTGAAGCTTTGCATTGATATCACCATCAGCAGACAGGGATAGGCTTGGTTTAGAGATTGCCGGTAAGTTGGTTTGGTACACTCTTGAGTTCAAGAGCTCTGCTGGTGATGGAATATTGTGGTCAAGAGGGGTGCTACGCAGACACAACATGGCAAGGTGAGGATCAGAACCAGATTCTTTGCATTTCTGTAGGAGGCCTTTCACTGTTTGCACAGTTCTCTCGATGAAGCCGTTGGCCTGTGAAAAGTAGGGGCTGGTCGTGACATGTACGAAGCCATATGCATTGCTGAACTTTTGGAACAACGTAGAGGTAAACTGAGTGTCATTGCCAGTGATGAGTTTGCTTGGGATGCCGTGCTCCTCAAATAGGGATTTCAAGTGGGCGATTGTCGTGTCCGATCGGATATCGTTCAGCTTCCTCACCAGAGGGAACTTGCTGTAGTAGTCAGACACTAGTAAGTAGGGTGAGTTGTTCCAGAAGAACAGGTCAGATCCTAGTGTGTGCCATGGCTTCTGAGGAACATCGTGGGGCATGAGGGGCTCCTTTACATTCATGTTCTGATTGTGTTGGCAGGGGGCACAGCGCTTGACCATCTCTTCAATGTCGTGATTTATGTTGGCCCAGAATACTGATCCTTTGGCACGGAGTTTGCATTTTTCTGCGCCTTGGTGTGCATAGTGTAACTGTTGCAACACATCAGCGTGCAGACTTTTAGGGACAAGGATTCGTGTGCCCTTTAGGATAATGCCATCAGCGACAGTTAATTCATCGCGGTAATTCCAATACGCATGTAGGTGTGGTGGACATTCTGATCTTGTATCAGGCCAGCCTTGTGTGATGACTGCGCGTAGTGAGAGAAGAACTTCATCCTTAGCTGTTTCCTCTTTAATTTGGTTGATCCTTGTTGGGGTAGCATTTAGGTGGAGATGTAATTCATGGACTGACACGTCCAGCCCGTCGATGGTGTCGCCTGGGCATGGGCTGACTCGAGACAACGCGTCGGCTACTGGAATGTCCTTTCCTGGGACATACTTTATTTCCACATCATATTTCTGGATCCTAAGCATCATTCTCGCAATGCGCGGTGGGGCAGATGAGATGTGTTTCTTGAAGATCGATTCTAATGGCTTGTGGTCTGTTTCCACAGTTACATGTCGGCCATAAGCAAAGTAGTGAAATTTCTCCAGGCCATGTACGACAGCGAGCATTTCTCTTTCAATGTTAGAATAGCGAGCTTCTGTCTCAGTGAGAAGTTTGCTTCTATACTCGATAGGACCTTGATCCTGAAAGAGCGTTGCACCGAGGCCACGTGTGGAGGCGTCTACTTGGATGGTGACTGGCTTTGTGCTGTCAAAGTATTTAAGCGAATTGGCAGATGTGACTGCTTGCTTGACTTTGTCTACGGCCGACTGGTGTTCTGGGCCCCACTGGAACTCGCTGTCCTTCTTGGTCAGGTCCCAGAGGCAGGCTGATAAGGATGCTAGTTGCGGTACGAATCGGCTGAGAAATTGCACCATACCGAGAAAGGTTTGGAGGTCAGCCAGGCTCGGTGAAGGATCCATGTTGGTGATCGCTTCAATCTTCTGTGGGTCTGGTTTAAGGCCGCTGGCGCTGATGATATTGCCGAAGAAGGGTATTTCAGTACACCTTATCTTGCATTTGTCAGCATTGAAGCGAAGGCCGGTTTCACGTGCACGCTCCATGACAGCTCTCAGATTTGCATCATGGTCACTGAGGTCACGGCCGTAGATAACTATATCGTCAGCGATACCAGTGACACCGGGGAGGTCACCAAATGCTTCGTCTACTTTCTTCTGGAAGATGTCCTGGGCGCAGATTAGGCCGAAGGGAAGCCTCAAGAATCGGTATCTGCCGTGTGGTGAATTAAAAGTGGTGCACAGTGAACTTTCATAGTCAAGTTTGATATTCCAGTATCCACTGCGGGCATCCACAATAGAGAAGTATCTTGCGCCACTCAACTTTGGTAGGATATCCTCCAGTGTTGGAGTGCGGTGGTGTGGCCGTTTGATGGCACGATTGAGGTCTTTGGGGTCGAGACACAGTCGGAGTGTGCCATTGCTCTTGGTAACACAGACCAACGAGTTAACCCAGTCAGTAGGTTCATCTACTTTGGTTATGATACCTTGCTGCACCAGTGCTTCTAGCTCCTTTTTGAGTGGCTCACGCAGTGCTTCAGGTACTCGCCGTGGGGGGTGAATGACTGGTGGGACTGCGGGGTCCAAGGTAATATGAAACTCTCCTTTGAAACAGCCGATGCCCTCAAAGCAGTCCTGATACTGGCAAAGAAGCTCCTCCTTTGCCTCTGTGCTGCCGAGGGGGTCCTGTTTAGCAGTGGTCAGACTGTAGTTAAGAGTGACGAGTCTCAAATCCCGGCAGGTGGGTAGCCCCAGGATCGTCGGTCCGGTCGTGTTCACGACGTGGAATGGATACGGTTTGGAGTGACCGCCATGTGATAAGCGAAGCTCGCAAGTGCCATAGTGCTGTATAATATGACCACCAAAGGCTGTGATGGTTGTGTCCGAAGAGGCCAGACCTAAGGGTGCACCATCTGGGCTGCATGCAGGCTGGGGATGCAGCTGTTTGTATGTGTTTACAGGGATGACGTTTCCTTCAGCTCCCGTGTCGATCTTGCACAGTACAGGCATCGTGCTTTGACCCACATCCACTCCTATCTGTATCAGGGCTTGAGTGTCTGTTGCCGAGACGCTGCCTATGTACAGGGAGTGGAAGTACAGCTGTGGGGTCTCTTGCATGTGCGAAGTGCTGCTCGGTACTGTTGGGAATTCGTTGTCAGGGTCAGTGGTGTCTAGAGCGGGTATTCCCTGTTGCTGCTTGTGTTGGATGTCCTTGGGTTGCACTTGGCCAGCTCTTGTTCTTGGGCGGGAACGACAAACAGACTTCCAGTGGCCAAGCTTGCCACAGCTTTCACACCTTGTCCCATATGCTGGACATGATCTTCTTGGTGGGTTGTGGAATGTGCCACAGTTGCCGCATTTGGCGTCTTGGGTTCCCTTTGCTGGTAGAGTGTTCGTGTTGGGACCCCTGTGCCTTGGGTTTCGGCCATGTTGTTTCAGGGCATCAATCGTGGTAGTTTGGCTACCTCTGATGTCTTGTAATTGGTTGCTGGTTGCCTCTTGTGTCCGTGCTATGCTTACAGCTTTGTTGAGAGTCAGGGTGGAGTCGTATTCAAGGAGCTTTGACTGGACGCGCGGGTTGTTGGACCCGAAAATCAGGGCATCAATAATGTGTTCGTCAGGATTCGTGTACTTGCATTCAGTTACGAGGATACGGACTTTTTTTAGGAATGAATCTACGGATTCACCAGGTTCCTGTTTTAGGGTGCGGAGTTTGTAGCGTGCTAGTCTGAAGTTGCTTCGCGGCGCCACGTACTCTTCGAACTTTTCCCAATATGTGCTAAGTTTCTTCTTGTCGTCAGCTGTTAGCGTCCACGTGGAGACCAGCTCGATGCCTTCTTCACCGGACCAAATCAGAAGGTAACTCACTTGCTCTTCCTCGCTTTTATCCTTTAGCGGACCGGAGAAGTATAGCTGGCATAGGTTCTTGAATTTTTTGAGCGCTTGCGGCGCGTCGGTCGAAGACCAATCCATGCGTGGAGTTGGCAGCCCGGCGAGTTCCGCCATCTTGTCTTCCTGTGGTGTAGAAAATGTGGTGTTTCAACGGGTCGAACGAGGACAAAAAGAAAAACCGACCTGGTTTCGGAGTTCGCTTGAGTGAAAGCACTAACAGTATAATCCCGCTCCTGGCACCATGTTGAGGTTTTGATTCACGAAGAAAGAATAGCGATGGCACAATAATACGTGTTTATTTATATCCGAGCGTGCCGAGAGTGAAGCACTCTCTGCGCATGCGCGTACAAGAAGTGTATTACATAACAAACTATGACAAACGTTGTCATCAAGAGAAACCATAAAAGTTCCCAACGTGATAAGGACGATGGTCCCAGAAAGAATAGTAAAGCAGTACCTCGCCTACTGTGATGAGACAGGATTTCAAGCACTCAGTCGCAGCACCCTATTACGTATCTTAAATGTATGCGCCGCTTCGGTAAGAAAGTCTCTGCAAGGGCTCGACTACATTAGCTCCGCAGGCGCACAGGCGTTTGAAGATTTATGCAAAGTGGTCGAGATGCTTGGGGACACCGGGCAAGGCATGGGGTGGGCAAAACAGCAAGAAATTCGCCTACGGGAAAGCAAACGCTACCTCAAGAGCGACTTCAAGGTATATTAAATTAGTATTTAGCCATTGGTTGTCATAAATACACCATGGCGTGGTTTGATTCAAACTATAATCCCAGCCTTAACTCTGTAATTCTCTTGACGAAGTAACTCACGCATTTTACTGCGCATCAGTGGATCACTCCGCGTCTCTCTGTTATATAACTGAAAAAGTAGATATCATGAGAACTATTTTTTGTCATTGATTCGAGTCTTCAGAAATTGTATTAATATTTGCTTCAAATAACTCTCTTGTAGCTTTAGTGTAAGTAATTGTACTGATCCTATTGGTGCTACACTGAAAACCACTTCCTTTTACCTGATATCCAAATATTTTGTGGCTTCAATTTACAGGTGCATGTGTCTAATAGTTCGTCAGTGCCAGATCATTGTAGAGCGTTTGCTCTAAGCGATCCCAAGGATCCTGCATATCAGTGCCTCTGCAACCATGACCACAATGAAGCATGTGACAGGTGCGATCTTTTATCTGAGACCTTACTTGATATTGAGGCAGGCCTGGCTGTGCAGACTGCTAACCTTTCTTCTGTGGAAAATGAAGAGCTCGCGTTTAGAGTTAAACAAGCCAAGAAAGCCATCTGGGCGTGAAAATCTCATCTTCTTCGTTCAGTGAACCAAGATTCTGCTCGATTGGAGCTTTTGGAGAAACGAGATGAAGCATCGGTGCTGTTAGTGCAAGACTGGGCAATGAAATACTTGCCCAGAAATTATAGAGAGAGCCAAACCGACTGGTTTGGGAAACGCGGAATCCCCTGGCACGTGACGGTGGCATGGAAGCGTGAGGGTGATGAAATACAGATGCTTACCTTTGTGCACATTTTTGAGCCATGCAATCAAGACAGCTGTGCTGTGCTTGCAGTGATGGCGGATGTTATACGGCAGCTCAAGATCACGATCCCCCAGCTGGAGTCCGTATATTATCGACAGGACAACGCCGGCTGTTATCACTGCGGAGCGATCATGGTGTTTGCAAGAGTCCTCGGCCAGCAATTTGGCGTCAACATAAAGCGGCTTGATTTCTCAGACCCCCAAGGGGGAAAAGGGTCATGCGATCGAAAAGCTGCCACAATTAAGTCGCATATGAGAATTCATCTCAATTCTGGCAACGACATTGAAACACCTGCTCAGATGGTTGATGCAATTCTGTCCTCCGGTGGAGTACCAGCGGTTAACATTACTCTTTGTGAATCAATCACAGTTCCTGACATGCCACCCTTCAAAATCGAAGGCGTCAGCCTGCTCAACAATGTCGAGTATAACGATGACGGAATTCGCGTGTGGAAGGCGTATGGTATTGGCTGCGGAAAACTGTTAAAGTTGCAGTATCTATCTGCATCGGAGCTTCCGACTCTCACGGCCACTCAAACGCATTCAAGCACCTTCACTTCAATCAAGGCAATACGAACAAATGCACCGCATCAACTTCTTGGTGATGAAGTAGAAAGAGGTACTGTCACTGAAGAAACCCTGACACGCGCAGAAGAAGCCCTTTTTGCTTGTCCCGAGGAGGGTTGCATGCGGACTTTTCTAAAGCATTCTTCAATGCAGCGACACTTGGACTTTGGCAAACACGAGCGAGCTCTAGAGCGGGAGACCTTAACAGACAGTGATCAAGGGTTATGCAGAGAGACTGAAGGGCCAGACCCCTTCAGTACCAGAGGTGGTTGCAAACACAAGACCTGAACATACACGTGATACCAGCATAAACCTTGCAATGGTTTGGGCGCTAAAGGTCGGTGCCGTGGGAAAGAGATTTACTCCCAGTCAGAAGGACTATCCCACTGCCAAGTTTAAACTGGGGGAGCAATCAGGACAAAAAGCGGATCCTGCATCAGTCGCACGGGCGATGGTAAGTGCCAAAGACACAAGTGGCAAAAGGCTGTTTAAAAGCGACGATTTTCTTACTGCACAGCAAATTGCCGGCTTCTTTTCCCGTCTCTCTGCGAAAAAGACTCTTCAAGACGATGAGGAACAGTCTGATGACGACTTCGAAAGCGCTGTGCATGAAGTAGAAATGGATGAACTTAGGAATATGGCTCTGCACGAATTGGCCCCGAGACACCCCATCACTTTTGATGCGTACAATTTGTGTGATATGGCAGCAAAGTACAAGTTGAAGAACTTTTCCGTTCCAGTGCTGAGAGAGATTTGTTTATTTTTTTGGCATTGATATCGCGGGAATAATGATGTATTAGCCTTAGCTGCACCTGCCATCAGTAAACTGATCACCGAAAGTACCAAACATTTACGACACTGTTATTTGCTAAATAAGGCGGCTGAATCAGGCGGCTGATACAGTGGAATCCCGCTTTCTCGAACCTACAGAGAACATTGGTTCCGACTTGTCGAGAAATCAATAGTTCAAAAAGTGATGGTAAACTTCCCGTGCTTGATTGAGGGAGAGGAAGCTGCTTTTGGCAGCATCAAATTATCGGAAGTTTCAGAAAAACTGAGTTCCACAGTATATGAGATGATAATGCCCGAGGCCGAAAGATTGTCGGAAAAATGAACAATAGCCCAAGAAGCGAAACTTTAAAAGAAACTGTGAAGCCTTGAGTGCGCTATTTTCATTAATGAGCGTCATCATCATCACAATCGAGCAAGAAGGGGTTTATTCACTAGTTAATTCTCCGTTTAATTTTACGTAATTGCTATCGAAAACAACCAGTAACGGTAAAGGTCTGTTTGCGGTTAAACAAAATGTGATATGGTTAGGTTTAAAAAGGAGGGATCTAACACAGTGTGGATAGGTTTTTTTTCTCTGTTTTGGTCTGATAAAATCGGGCGACGGTGGCAACGGTGGTGGCAGATATGAATCGCAATTTTTCCTGACACTTGCAACGCAACAAACGTTGCGTTGCAAGTTGCCAAAAAAATTGCACGTGTATTTTGGCAACCTGGAATGCAACAAAATGTTGCGTTGCAAGTTGCAGGAAAAGTAGAACTATCCTCTTCTTTTCGCAACGTTGCCAGACAAGTTGCTGCGTGTGACATGTCAATCGTAACTTGCAACGCAATTTTATTAAAATGAGCCAATCAGAGCGCGTCCTTCGCTTGTGCAAGATTTGAATTTAATAATTTCCAGCGGGTGCGTTGCAAGTTGCGAACAAAAATTGCGAACGTGTGACACCCCCTCTGCAACTTGCAATGTTTGTCAGTCGTCATCGTTGCGTTGCAAGTTGCAAGGAAAATTGCCTCGTGTAACATGGCCTTAAAGCAAGCTGAAAAAATGTAAAAACCTTTATGACAGACTCCTCTGCGTACTAGAGGCGGGGAGGGGAACTCCCATATTAAAGAGATGCTCGTCTTCTCGCTCAGGTGTGTAAGTTACAGATTTTGGTCACACATCGGGTGTTCAGGATAGGCTGCCAGTGAGTTTAACCACCAAGGTTTCGTTTTGAGTTGCACTTGAAGAAAAAAAAAAACGCTTCCATGATTTGTTGGCAGTCTAGATCGATTAGGCATGGAAATGGTATCCTCCAGGGGTCAAACAAGAAAGCTTGAACCACGCCCAGATTGATCTCTTTTTGGGGTTCCGACAAGTATTACAGTCGTCTGAACCGTTTGTAATCATTTCAACAGGAATAAAAAGCCTGTACGGATTACCGCAGTTTTTGTATTCAAGACATGACTATGACTAAGAAATTAGTTGGTGCTAGATGCAGTGCTTATTTTCAAGTCTGTAGACCCTTTGTATTGAATAAATAAAAGGGAAACTGGAGTTTCTAAAAGCGGCTTTTTTATTACCGAGTGAGAGATTCCACATGCGGACGTACAAGGGAACATGAGAAAACTTTTAAAAACGCGAATGTTCCGAGGTGCGTATTCAAACTCACAGGGTTCGTGCTCACTTACATTTTTGAGAGGGCGAAGGGTAGAAGTTGATTACCGCGTAAGTAGTACCTTCTTCGTGATGCTCAAAACAAACTTCGCAAATGTCAATTCCTAAAATACAGCTGATAACCATTTCGTAATTGTTTACTTGGGAATGGACTAAGCTAAATTTACGCCAAGGAAATTACTTCCACGATATCTGGGCAGCTAAAACACGAATAGTACAGAAACAGAAGGACCCTACAGGGTTTTGAATTTGTGCAGTTTTGTATTCAGTCGAGAATCATCGTGCCAATCTAGTCGCGTTTAATATTATTACTTCTCACCAAGCTTTCATAACATGGCTAGAGCCCAACCGACCAACCGTTTGGTGGGTCTGTTCGAAAAGCATTTCAAATACCTAAATGACAGTTTTCTTACCCTTTTCCATACTCCAGCTCGTGAGATCCTATCTCTATAAGCCTCCAGTCTGAAAAAAAATGCAGCCTTTGTGGGGAGTCCCCCTGTAGAGTACCGACCGCCCCAGCCCCCAGCAGTTCGTGACTCTCATTCCGTGACAAACACGAGGGTTCACGAGTAATGACACGCAACCGTTCTTTGAATTTCAATGTCTCATTTGAGGCTCTAAACTTCGTTAAGTGCATCTGTTCATCGTGTTATCAAGTCTCTTGTATGAATGGCTATATGGAACCTGAAATATGGTTAAAGTTGTCAAGAAATACGATGTTTGCGAGGGCCTTCGCTAATAGTGACTGATTGTGTCATGAGCACCATAGCCGCTTGCCCGTGGGAAAATTACAATTTGCCGACGAAAGAAGGGGGGAAAACAATGTTCAACCACTGCTTTTGCAAGGTAAGGGTAAAATATTAAATAATAAACTCGTATGGAACTAAACGATAAGATTTTGTTCAAATTTTGGCTTTATTAAAGAGAAAGCGTACCGCGTAATTCGATTATTTGCTTTGTTGACATTACTCGCTGTCGAGTGATTTCCTCGAAATAGGACGGGCTATTTCTTGGATGAAATTAAAAGCCCCAAGCAAATTTTTATATCCTTAAGGGCCCATTACAGTATCTTTTAAGGCCGTTGCTAGGGAAAAATGAGTTGCTGTAACTCAACGCATGTATGCTTTCATTGGACCAAATTTGGACAACATTCATTGAGGGCAAGTATGGTTCAGTTTATGACGTCATCGGACCACGCCCCCTGTCGCGTGCTCAGAAACAGAAAAATGCGTTTTGACTTCAAGACTTACCTTTTTGTCCATAATTTCTTGTACCATACCATTTCATAAGCCGTCTTGAAGAAATTTAAGCATGCGTTTTGGTTAACGAAAAAAAAATAAACAAATAAGAATGAAAAATGTGCTTCTTTGACCAGTATTTTGGGTATAATTTTTTTGTTCTCTGTTTTTTCGCAAAAAGGATGCTTAAATTTCGAGAAAAAAAGATGTAGCGTCCACTTTAACATCGCTACTTTATTTACTTGCTCAAACGTTAACTCACAGTAACCGGGCGACATAACTCGTATTCGTTCACAAACTTGGACGTGAAAGATTCGCTGAAAGCAAAACAATAAACGATGACTATTGCACAGTCAAACGAGGCGACATAATAACGACAGGAAAACCGAAAAATATCGAATACTTACAAGTTATTGTGCCCTAAATCCCAAAAGGAACTCTTCTAAATAAAAACTAGTTTGCACGAATCCATACATGTGCTTTCTATCCGTGGGAAACGCGTCCGTAACACACTTGGCCTGCGGTTATCCGAAACCACTGACCGCGTCATTTATGAGTCATTTCTTGTCCCTTACACGCTCCCCCCCGAAAGACGACTGGGGAGTCTTTCTATCTTAACGCAAGCTTGTACTGAACAGACAAGACCTAACTGAGACCTACTGATCAGTACAAAGTTTCTTGAAAGTTCCGTAAACAATCTTAACTCTCTCTCGTATATTCTGAACTGGTATGTCAGAACTGTTCCTCAATGAAACTGATCTCGCTGGACACTTTCCATTTGACGGCAACCTCAAACAGGCTTTGGTCGCTGCTCAAGGCCACTAAGTAACTGCTCCTCCAACAAACAGAGCTTTCGAACATCCCTGCGGTAGACTCCGTCCGCTGTTCGAACGACCGCTTGACGCACCATGCCTTCACTGTCAGGAAATACTTGCTCAACCAATGCTTTCGGCCACTGACCACGGGGCGTATTCTTGTCTGCCATCAGGACTAAATCTCCCACTTTGAAGTTAGGCTTTGGATGCAGCCATTTCTGACGTTCCTGGAGTGTGGGCAAGTATTCCTTTGTCCATCTCTGCCAGAACTCGTTCGACAGTACTTGAACATGCTTCCATCTTGCTTTGAATCGATCTGATTCTTCGAACTTGTCTGGAGGTGAAGATGAGTTCCGACGTAAAAGAAGAATGTGGTTCGGTGTCAGCGCTTCTAAATCTTGCGGGTCACTTGAGACGGGTGTGATAGGTCTGTCGTTCAAAATCTTCTCCACTTCTACTAAAAATGTTCTCAACTCTTCATCATTGACTAGACGTTCTCCTACCATTGAGTGCAAGATTCTCCTGATAGAACGTATGAGTCGTTCCCAGACGCCGCCCTGGTGGCTTGCTGCTGGGGGATTAAACTTCCAGTTAATTCCTCTTTGAGTCAAGGTGGCTTGGATCTTCTCCTGATCCCACACTTTCATGGCTTTAACGACGTCCAACTCAGCTCCTCTGAAATTAGTACCATTATCACTGTAGATAACGGTAGGGGGCCCGCGTCTTCCAACGAATCGCAACACTGCGTTAATGAAACAGTGCTTCAGTCGTCCTCCTACACGAAGAATTCCATCTTCTTCAAACGGTTTGAGTCGGGCAAGTCTACCCTTCAACATCGACTCATCATCGCGGAATGACTGTCTCTGGAGAATCCTCACAATCTTCTTCTCTGCTTTGTCTAAATCGAGGACTGACAAGTACTCAGGAGTACACTTCGATTTTTTCCCGAAGCTGCCGTCCACTTCATCTTGGCACTGGGACTTCACTGGTGCACGTAGAGCTCTGATTAGCCAAGCGACTACTCTTCTTAGTCGATTCCAAGTCGAATACTTCTGAAACAGAGTGTCCCTGAAATGTGTGTGTACAGTGGCTGCTCCTACCGTCACTTTCTCCCGTTTTACTCCTTCATCACTCTCCAGGAGATCCTCAGACACGTCCGGAGGCTGTTTGGGCCACTCTTCAACATTCTGCCATAAGAATTCTGGGCCACGCTGCCATCTCTCGAGCTTCCTGGTTTCTGAAGGCATGATTCCTCGAGAAGCATAATCTGCTGGATTAAGCTCCGATTGCACATGACGCCACTGCTTTGGTTCAGATTCCTGCCGTATCGCAGCGGCTCGATTTGCCACAAAGGTCACAAATCGTCTTGTCTCGTTGGCTATGTACTTCAGCACTATCATGGAGTCAGTCCAATACGTGACACTGTCAATCTTCAATCTACCTTCTAACTCTTTCACTACGACTTTGTTAATCTTGGTTGTTAAAGTGGCTGCTGTCAATTCTAGCTTTGGCACAGTCAGTGCACTTTTGAAGGGTCTTACGCGAGCTTTCCCCATGACAAAACCACAATGTATCTGTCCTCTATTGTTCACAAGGCGCAAGTAGGAAACTGTCCCATAACCATGCTCTTGGGATGCGTCAGCAAAATGATGTAACTCTGCCCGTTCAATCCTGCCGAAATCTCTTGGCTTATAACATCGTGGAATACTGAAACCTTCTAAACTTGCGAGGCCCTCTCTCCACGTTCTCCAACTACTACACAACTGGTCTGGGAGCTTCTCATCCCAATCAAACTTGAGTCTACACAGTTCCTGATTAATTTCTCTTCCAGGTAGAAGTAGAGGACTGGCGAATCCGAGTGGGTCATACACGGTAGCGATAGAAGATAACACACCTTTCCGATTATCTGGCTGTTCCTTGTTGCTGGTGACAAAGTATATCCTATCGTGCTCTACGTTCCAGTGGATTCCCAGAGCTCTATCCATGGGCAAGCTTTCTGATTTCAAATCTAAACTCTTGATGTGAGGTGCTCTCTCCTCAACAGGGAATGCTGACAAGACAGTACGGGAATTCGAAATCCATTTCGTAAGCTCGAAGCCTCCTCTCGCGAGTAACTCTTGCAGCTGCTTACTAACTTCTATGGCTCGTTCTGAATCAGGAAATGACTTAAGCAGGTCGTCTACGTAGAAATCTCTGAACACGGCGTCAACGACTTCCTGCGAGAAATCTTGCTTATTGTCCTGAGCCGTCTTTCTAAGGGCATAACTCGCGACACTTGGTGATGACTTGGCGCCAAAGATGTGTACCAGCATTTGGTGAGTTTTAGGGTCCTTTGTAATGTCACCATTCGGCCACCACAAATAACAGAGGGCTCCACGATCCTCCGGTGCCACATAAACCTGGTGAAACATTCTCTTGATATCTGCTGTGACTGCGATGTCTTCTGCTCTGAATCTAAGGATTACTCCTATCAGGGTACTGGTATTCTCCGGTCCTCTCAACAACTGTTCATTCAACGACGTTCCACCACTCTTGGCGGCACAATCAAACACTACCCTGGGTTCTTCTGGTTTCCTTGGATGCCATACAGCGTGGTGAGGAAGGTACCAGATTGGTTTGAGGTTAGCAAGTTCGTCATCAGGCACCTGTCTTGATGCTCCTTCGGCTCGGTACTTTTCAACAACAGCACTGTACTTGCTATGGAATACTGGATCCTTTTGCATCTTCCCTTTCAACCACGTTAGTCTCCTTTCTGCTCTTGGGAGACTGTCTGGTAGGTTGGGGGGGTCTTGACGGAATGGAAGTTTAAGCTGATAGTGTCCATTCGACAGGGTCACTGACCGATCCATGATTTCTTGGGCTTTGCGGTCCTCAAAGGACATGCCTTCTTCAATGTCGGCATAAGCTTCGCTAAACTCTTCATTGTACATGCGCTCCAACTGAGCATTCAGCCTTTCTTGGTCAGTACGGGCGAAGTTCACATGGACACGATCTTCTGCAGAGTCTCCAATGGGGCCATAGACAGTCCATCCAAGGGGTGTCTTCACTGCTATGGGTTCACCATGCTCCCCTTCCCTCTTGTCTAACTGCTTATCAATGATGTCTGGTCGGTCACCACCAATCAGGATTGTTACTTTCTTATCTCCGGTATCAGGCAGACTGATATCATCAAGGTGGGGCCACCTCCTCAAGTCTTCGTTGGTAGCTATGTGCCGTCGTGAAACAGGAAGACTGTGTGTAGTCAAAACATTGGTAAGTTGAAACTTTGCATCTCCATCAAGCGACCCAATATTCAACTGAACCTCGTGACCGAATCTTTCCTCCTCTAGATTAGCGGTCGTCATTGTAAAGCTGGTGGGCTTCATATCTTTCGTTCCTAACTCTTGCACCAGACATTCTAAACATAATGTTGCATCAGAACCACCGTCCAAGAATGCGTAAGTAGTGATCTCTTTGGTACTTCTTGGACAGCTTATCTTAACGGGGACGACCTTAAAGCACACTCTTGGTCGACTAGCTCTAACGGAACAAACTGCTACAGAGTCACTAGATCTTACTGTTCTAGACGCGCTGACCACTGGGGAAGCGACTGGATTTGCTGTCTTCACCATCGTCAGTGCTGGGCTACTGTGAAGCTCAGTGACAGGCTGTTGTGCGTTACTGACACTCGCACTACTCTCAGGCGTGTTACAATTGTTAGCCCTCGCACAGTTCTCCTCGCTATTCTCTCCTGAAGAATGTATTAGATAGTGGTGATCCTTCCCACATCCTGATATTCTGCAGGTGAAACCTCTGCTACACTGCTTTGCACTATGTCCATCCTCAAGACATATTCTACAAAGTCTGTGCTGTCGGACGGTCTTGAGACGGTCACTCAACGGGGCACTTCTAAAGACTCGGCATCTCCAAACACCATGCAATCCAGAACACTAAGCACACTTCTGAGGGGTTCTGTGTTGTGCGTCTAAGCTTTGCTGGCGCCGATCGCTCCTAGTGGCAAGTGTTGTAACTCTGGACTGATAATCTGACTTTCCTTTACTAGATTCCTTTCTGTCCCTTTCACTCGAAGAGGACGACTTCAGCTCTTGTCCATATCTATTGTTGATACGTCCCGCAACTCTACCAACAAACTCGACGAAATCTGCATACTCAGCTCGACCTTTGCGCTGGATTAGGTCTCCTGCTCTGTCAACCCACTTCTTCTTCAGACTTTCATCAGGCAACTTCTTCATTAGCATGACTATCACATCTTCATTGTCCAAGCGACTCGTATAGTTGCAGCCCATACTAGCCAGGACTCTCCTGGCATCTTCCAATCTTCTCACGAACTCCATGAGAGATGACGCATCAGCTTTCCGCACCTGAATTTCTCTCAATTTCTTCATGTGGGCTTCTACTATCATATGGGGCTGGCCAAAGTTCTCCCAGAGAGTTCGGCACGCTTCTGAGTACTTTTGACATACTGGCAAGTTTACACAGCTTCTAATTGCCTCTTTAGCTTTTCCGGTGCACTGCGCAAGCAGGTGCGTGAGTCTCTGGGATTCATCAGATACTTGGCTTTCGATGTTGTCTCTAAAGTTTGTCAGAAACTCTGCATATTCTGAAGGATCTCCACTGAATTTCATCAACTCTACCTTTGGTAAGGATGGACCCTGTTTAATTGCCTGTGCTATCGTCATCCAAGCGTCAGACTGTTGTGTTTGCACACTGCAAACGGAGATAGGTAGTTCACCAGCGGAGGTGTGGTCTGTTGTGAAGCAATGACCGAATAAAACTCAGCTGTATCTGCGTTTAGACCTGTACTTTGTCGACTTCGAGGCTGCGTGGACGTTTTGGGGGTAGACTGATTCCTTATTGGTGACAAACCAGCAAGGGTGTACACGGGAACTGAGCCAGTAGTATAAACAAGGGTTGTCTTCGGGTGAGAGAGGTGAGCTGCAGAACTGGCAATCCTTTCACAATCTACACTATGAGGCAATGTCATCGCACTGACCTTTTCTGAACTTGCTTTACTGCTACATGTAACTGCCGAAACCACACAAGGCATCGAGGAGAGGTTAACTACTGGTTCTGTTTCTACAGAGCTCTGAGCTGACGAAACTGAGAGCTGGGACTGAGCGAAATTGAGCTCTGCCAGTGGAGTTGACATTTCCTTTTTACTACTAATTGGCTGCGACTTTGAGGTGGATGTGGCACCATTCATGCTGGATAGTAACAACGCCTCATTGCTTAAATGGTTTTGAGCATGATGTTGCTTCAAATATTCATTCATTCCATCTTTCATTTCTCCTTCTACATTCTGTTCCACAACTAAGTCAATTTCAGCTCGCTTTACTTTGGTTCTGGCATTCAACAATTCCAGTTTTCTACTCAACTCAGCCCTGCCCTTATCGACTTCTTCTAATTTACGTTGCAGTTCCTGTCTCTCTTGCAGAGCCTGCATTTCTAGTTTTGCCTCTTCTACAACCCTCTTCCTTTCTTGAACACTGTTCCTACTGGTGGCATTACTCTTTTCACTCTTGTCAGATTTCAAACTAAAACCAGCTTCAGATGGGGGGCTCACTCTTCGCCTATTAGCCCTCCATTCGCACACCAGAGTCTCTAACTGTAATTTCATGTCTCTTTGGTTCTCATAACTGTCAATCATTAATTCTCTTTTCTCCTCATCATCTTCAAAGCGGAGATAATTATCATGACTGCTAACAAACTTATGAAATGCTTCTTCATACCTAATAAGAGCACTTTCTAATTCAGCTTCTTGAACGCTAGGACTCGTGATCAAGTCTTGCACACAATTCCGGCGCTTTCGCAGTTCTCCCAGATGACCGCTTTTCTGGTGTTTTGCTTGCAATGCTTTCTCTGCTTTCTCTACTCGTACTTCTTCTTCATTCACTGTCTTGCTAGGTGCCCTTAACCTACTGGGCTTACCAGTGTCACTACTTTCTCGCGGATCCTCATCATCGAAACCAATATCCACGTTTTCGATCGCTAATGATGGCCATACTTCCGAAATTCCACCATTCTCATCGCTTTGTGACGTGTCGACCTGAGGCGATTTCGCTGCTGACGTCAAATCCGTAGGCTTCGCCACGTGCGACTCTGCACGATCGGCTTTCTTCGAAGAACAACTCTTGGGTTTCTTGTGTCTTTTACCGGTCATCTTGGGTACTTCGGATCAGAACTTGACTTGAAATAACTTCGAATGATGTAGCGTCCACTTTAAAATCGCTACTTTATTTACTTGCTCAAACGTTAACTCACAGTAACCGGGCGACATAACTCGTATTCGTTCACAAACTTGGACGTGAAAGATTCGCTGAAAGCAAAACAATAAACGATGACTATTGCACAGTCAAACGAGGCGACATAATAACGACAGGAAAACCGAAAAATATCGAATACTTGCAAGTTATTGTGCCCTAAATCCCAAAAGGAACTCTTCTAAATAAAAACTAGTTTGCACGAATCCATACATGTGCTTTCTATCCGTGGGAAACGCGTCCGTAACACACTTGGCCTGCGGTTATCCGAAACCACTGACCGCGTCATTTATGAGTCATTTCTTGTCCCTTACAAAAGATGTTTTTTCGAATTCTTTTTAAAATGCAGCAGCTACGTTTACTTCTCGACGAGAAAAGTACATTTTTCGCGGCACCGGAAGTGACCCTCGGTTTTTCAATAGCCAGGTGCCTAAGCGTTAAATGGCTAGGTCGCTAAGGCGATAGTTTTCCCATTCGGACGGTAGCTGAGCTGAGCTGTTGTTGGAATAATGGCCGCGAGTCAGATAAAAGCCGTCGAACTCGATGTGTAATGATGATTGGTTTTTCGTTGGATTGCTTCAGTTCTCGCCTTTTTCACGCTCCAGTCGGCTATCTGTTTTACGAACGGCGCAAGCCATTCAACAATGTGGATCTACCGAGTCGAACTGACTTGGTCCAGACCTAGAGTCCAGAGAATTTTATGATAATCTTTGAAATACTACTAACTGACAAGGGATGAAAGAGCAACGATTACGTTACGTATTCCAGACCTTGGACGAGTTGTGGCTTTCACGACAGAGTTATCACTCTTCAAGCTGAATTTCTGTCCACATCGACTGCACTCGAACTCAATCTCTTCAACTGTACTTTGTTTTACCGAACAAAATTCGTATTTCTCAGTCCTTTCCACAGTCACAGTCTTTTAGATCGCTTAAATTACTTTTTGCTAATTTCTGAAGTGAGGTTGTTAGCAGACGTTGCCCATCAGATGTATCGAGCTCACCATTATTTGTCAGGTTTTCTATCGTGTGCTTTAATAATAGCATTATCAATGTGGGGATGAAATTCGCGCGATAGAGCTGTCTTGCGACAGTGGCTGCAAGTCAGTGGCCTCGAGAGCTTCGTTTCTTGAAGAGCTGTCTAAACACTGGAGTTGCTCAGGTTCGGAAGGACATTTCACAGGTTCGCACATCGATCACAGTTTTCTCGCAAGCGACGTCAGGAAGTTTGGGAGCAGTCGAAGTCACGGCCGCGGACACAGGGATTTCTTTATGGGTTCGGGATGATGGCATAATACTTATTTCGGTTTGCCTCCGCATCATTGACATTTCCATCCCCGACCTGACACTAAAAATCTTTGAATGTCGGCTTTTCGCGATCTGCATTTCCCCATCGACTTGCAGCCATCGCTGCGCTTTCTGTTTACGTGCGTACGTGGATAGCTTCGAGCTCATTTTCAACTGAAACACCCAGTTTAAGAAATAAAGGCACAACTCACATGTTGTAAACGTAAAGCAGAAAATTAAGATCAGTTTAAAAAGTAAACAAAAAAAGTTTCTTTTGTTTTTGTCGCAACCAAATAAAAAAAAAATTATCGGCGACTTGAACCGGCGACGGGCCGGCGCCGGGAGGCCAGAAAGCGGGCGAAAAATTTGCGGACGACCGGAAGTAAAATTGCACGTGCATGGCAACCGCGTATCATAGCAACGAGAAACTGTAATTGGCCCTTAAAAAGTAAATCATTTCTACTTATCTAAGCCGTAATTTCAGGTGAATCTGTGTTATACCGCATAGGAAAAGTGTTTCGTGAAAAACTGCTCCAAAATGAAATCTGTAAACAATGAAAAATTGGTGATTTTTAAACGCTCGCCTGGATTTCAAAGTTCAGTTAATTATCCTGATTTTAGACTCAAATCATTCGTCAATGCCTCCTGTACAAATATACAAACTTGAGAAAGGCCTTCTTTAATTTCCCTTTTGATGAGAAAAGTTCGTGTGACCGCCGCCGAGCGCTCGTTACAGTTTTTGAGTATTTTCTCGAAAATGAAAATAGATTTAAACAAAAAAAATACACCACGTTTATTGACTCACCATAAGGTATCTCTGAGCAAAAAATGAAGGTAGTTGATTTTGTAAGCATGTGCCACATTTTTCTGTTTTCACGCGGTCTACAAAAAAAATTCGCTCTTAAATTCTAATAATAAGTGGTAGCTTTTTGTTTGCTGTAAATAACGTAAATTAAAGGATGGCAGAGAATGAAAATAACAAATCTGACATTGTGAAAATTAGGCGGTCCATCCGAAAAAAATTGGCCAACCAGGCAAGAGAAATGGCAAGAGAAATTGGATGGAACGAAACAAAATCCATTTTTTTGCCGTTGAAAGTACCGAAAATGACCAAAATCGTGTCACCGAAGACTGGGAACGAGTTGGCCGAGGTAGTCGGCCGTCTGACGTCACAAATCGGGCGGAATGTTTGTCTCTTTGGTCTTTGTCAAGTGTTTGAGCGATGAAATTTACATTTTCCTTGCTAATATTGATATACAATGAAAGATTCAGCTCGAAGCGATTTCGAAGATGTGCAGTTTTCGGGTTTGTCGTCCGTGGATAAAGCCTAAACAACGACAACAACAATCTTGCGCGGAGCAAGATGGCGAATTGAATTGTTGGGATTGACTAACTTTCGGCTCTACTGGCTTGACTGGCTTGAAGGAGACGCTTCCAGAATTGAATGGTCAGTACTTTTATGTGTTATTAACGAGAGATTGATGCAGCCTTGACTTTACTTCTTTTGTTCAGAGCGTCGTTGTATGCCCGGGTTGTATGTGCTTCAATTATTTTGCTCAAACCGATGCCAGACAAGCTCAAGTTTATGGTGTACTTGTTTGTAACTTAATTTGTTCATCTTTTCATAGGTTTTCACGCCAAGAGAAAGATAGACTCAGTTGTTCGGCTCTTTCGAATGAGGACTTTTGCAGAAAGAACACTGATATAAACTTATTAGTTAACAGGAAGTATTTTATACATTGAAGATAAGCATACCCAAAATTTGCTTGAAATATTACAACGTGCCTAATGTACGAGGCTGAGACATCAATAGTAATTTCTAAAGAGCGTGTTTTATTTATCATAACCAGCAGCTGCAAGTGATTTTCAAATGGAAGTGCAGTGCTTTTATTGTTGTGAATTTCAAGCCATTTATGAGGGAGCGTTTCAAAGCAAATAAATAAGAATTATTTTTGAGTATGGTGCTCATTTGTGGTCTTTTACTCCACCAGGAGGTGCTATGAGGATGCTGACTGTGATAAATAAAGGTGGACATTGTATGATGCGCGTGCAAACGCAGACTAGTGTGACTTCAGCTTTTTCTTCGTAATAATCCATCGCTACTGACTACATGAACTGGTTTGAGTAATTGCCTACACAATACTAGACCAGCTGAGATTTTTGTCCTTCTGTTCAGCAATTTGCTTGAGGATTTTGGTTCATACTATTTTTTTGGAAACATGCTATGGCAGGTTAGAGCTAGTGTGCTGCGTTCTTACTGGATTTATGTGATTAGTTATACCTTCATGATGCTGGTCTCACGTAAACTTAACCATACCTGTCCAGTTATGCTGTTCTGAGCTCCCTTTGCATACTGGTCTCATATGACAATAACTCCTTTGGGTCACTCTCAACACTGAGATGCATATGTATTTTGCTCCAGAAGTACATTTTGAAGTTCCATTTTCATTGAAACATACACCCATTCCGATTCCATGAAGTATGGCAGAAATGTCAAGTAGAAATTGCCCTCTTTCTTTCTTTCTTTCTTTCTTTCTGTCAGATAAAAATTATATTGTATATTTCTCCATTAACATTGATACAACCGACTTAGTTTTTGGTCTACCCGCCTAGATTTGCCTTTGCTATTTGGGGGGTAGAGCAGTATGTCAATTTCCCCTTACGTGTTGTTGAATAAACTTGAATTAGTAAACTATATGTTTAATGAACTAAACGACGTTCTTTAAAAATATATACAATGTGGCTGTGCGGGATTTCCAATTGTTCTTACAAATTTATTTAAAATACATTAATGTGATTGGTTAAAAATATTTCTTTAATAACAGACCTACTCAATTTTGTTTGGTTGCCAGAGGCATTTCTGGTGCGCACTAACTTTGTGTTTTAAGAAATTACTGCAGTAAAACATTTAAATTTGCATTTATATACTTATAATAAAGTTAACCAAGGAAGAAAAAAAATAAAGTGATCCTGGGAGTGATGAGGATCACAGTCTCTAATTGTCTCCGAACGAAGCAGTTTTGACTCGAGTAAGTCAATATCTAGGTGATGACTATAGAAAATTAGAAGAAATTGTCAAGGTAAAGAGAATGTAAGGTGAACGCCCTCTCCCCCTCCCACCCAAATAAAAGGCTCTGATATCGTTTGACATGCTTTCTTTTTACAGTTGAGTTAGTTTGGATGTGGACGAGAATCCAGCATCATGGCTTCCTTCCAATGTGACCGCAGAAGATTCAAAACACTGGAGAAACCTTACACAAGAAGCTGATCCAACCTACGTCTTCACACCAGCGGGAACCACTGCAAAATGTGCGCTCTGCGTAGTCCTCTCAGCTACTGGTGAAGTGGGTTTCTTGGGAAATTCTCTGATATTTTTCTTTCTCTCTAGAAGAAATCAAGAACTCCAATCCAGTCAAATCGTTTTATGAAGAACTTGAACATATATGTGAGAATTTTGTATCTGTCAGACCTTCTCTGTTGTGCGGTGTCGCTTCCATTTTTATGCATTCAAATATTGTTTGACGTTTTCCAAAGTGGTTGGCCGTGCAAGATAGTGCGATATTTCATCTTCGTGTTTCCTGTTATTACAATCAATAATTTAATAGTAATAAGCATGAAGAAGTACTTATCAACACGCAGTCTCCCACGCACGTTCAGTTTCTCAACAGAACGTAAAATGATCATTTGTGCGTGGGTGTTAGGACTTGTTGTCACGGTACTAACTGCTGCACCTTTTGGTGGAGTAAGACTGGACTTCAACAACACCAACTACACTGTCATTTGCAAGGCTGACAAGGAATTCTATTCATTTAGAATGGGATGATTCCTTGTTCCAATACAGTACGTTCTCCCGAGCATCTTTATAATGTACTTCAACATTTGTTTGCTGAAAACTGTGTGGACAAGAGGAAGAAGACAAATTGGCAATGGAATGAACAGTGTCTTCAAGGCCCATCTGCGAGCTCAAAGGATCCAAGGGACAACTCTGCTTGTAGCACTTACGTTCGCGTTTATCGTTCCATACTTCTTTTACATAGGTAATAGAGTATATACTCAGATAGCTAAGCCAGAACGCGATTTTTCGACTGATCATTTGATACGTTATTCTTCCGCTGTTATTGCATTCTGTACCAGTGTCTTAAACTTTATCATTTACTTTGCTGAGAAGAAGGATTTTCGCCTTTTTGTAAAGAATGTTTTGTGTAAAAGGAACATTGAGATCGACCCGCTGGAGATTGCAGGTGGAGAGATGATGAAAGCATACCATCTTCCTGTGGATAGCCTGAAGTTTTCAAAGATGGTTCAGGGAAATGCTATTGAACTCAGGCATTGCCTGAAAACATAAATTAACCCAGTTTATTATATATAAACTTCAGTGAAATAGAAGGATTTCTCCCAGTGAGAAAAATCGTTTCTCAACACGTGAGGATGTAATTTTTACCTTCACTCTGAATGCTCCCAACCCACGAGAGGAAGTGAGACAAGAACAGTTTGTGGGATAAAGGGGTAGGGGAGGAAGTACTCCAGTGAAGCATAGATTGCGTACAGGTCAGGCTAGGCTTGATTGGCAATGGCCCTCCCCAGAGGACCAAGATCCCCCATGAGCGAGGACCGAATGCCCCTAAGAGGGCCAAAATCTCCCATGAGCAAGGTCCTTATCCGATCCTCCCCTGGCGGACGACAATCCCCTCAGAGCAAGGTCCTTCTCCTATCCGAGTCTAAACCATGGTTACCATAGTAACCAGTTGTGAATAGGGCAGAATATAGAAGTAACTGAGAATGTGAGTCCATGGGGAAAATGTTGATTGAGAGGTCTTTGCAGATGTAAAAATGCTACAACATTAACCTCATGCATGGTTGTCACACTAACTTTAATTTATAATACTTATAAATTGGCTGACTATAATCAAAACATCTTCGGATCGTATTTGGACTATTTCAGAAGTCGTCGGCAATCGTTAGAAATTTTGTGCAAATGATCGGAAACTTTCGTACAATCTTCGGAAGTATTCGGAGAATTTTCGGAAATCTTCGGAAAATTACTTAAAACTTCTCAAGTAGTGTCGTTTATGTAATAAACAAAATAATACAAGAGTGCGCTGAGTTGTGAAATTTCTCTTCTCGTGGTCAACTTGGTGTCTCACTCGTTCGCTGTGCTCAATCATGAGATATCAAGTTGAATACTCGAAGAGAAATTTCATATCTCAGCACACCGATGTATTATCTTTAAGATAATAGTGGTTTTGACTTATAAGCGTTCCATTGCATGCTGGAGGCCACGTGTGCATGAAATAGTTGGCACCTTTGAATAAACCAATGGTTGTGATGTATCTTTATGTTCATGTTACTTCATTTTATTCACAACTTGGCAGTTTGCAATTGTTTTTTGTTTGTTTGTTTTTTAGCACCTATTTTCCCTTTAACTGCAACTTTCAGATTCGGTTTCAACTTCGCATATGTTAAATGAGTCTCACGAATAAAAGTTATGAACATGGAAACTGACAAATGGTTGCTCTTGTCAAAGAGACTTTGATGCCATTGTACCCCCTAGTAATTTTTCTACACCGTCTTTCACGAAGATTTTGGCCAATCGATCCTAAACGACTGAAGATAATGCTTATGTTGACCGAAAGTTTGCAACGCGTATTTGTTTGGCCGAGGAAAGTCTGGGGCAAGAGAACCCAAAAATACACACGACGGAAAAAAACGGGGAGAGCAGAGCAAAAAGAGCTCAGAGCCCAACGAAGCCTAGTTTGGAGAGGTCATTAACCCCCCAGATCGGTAAGTGACTTCTTTTCCTACTTTTGAATCAATTTTAAATCGTGTGGTAAAAAAAAAAAAGAAAAAAACTTCGTATATCAGATATCAGCTTTGCATTCAATATCAGTGCAGCGTGTTTTTCTGATGTTCATGGTTGCAAGAATCGGAACTTTTATAAAGTCAGGAAAAAGACACTATTAGGGAAAGGGTGTCTCATGTGGAAAAAAAGAAGGCAAAGGGGGAGGGGGTTAATGTAGTTTGTTGATTGAAGTCGGCTAAATCCTACCAGCCCCCACCTTCACCCATAAAAAATGAACAGTTCCTTACACCATCAACGATGTTGTGCACTGTGCACACTAGGTAAATGAATTGAGGTTAGAATGGAACAGGTAATAAGTCAACAATTTGTATCGTCAAATCTTCTCCATCAAACCAATTTCACTTAAGTATCACGCAGTATATGTGGGGGCGCGGTGGTGTAGTGGTTAGCGCGTTGGACTTCAGGTCTGAAGGTGGGTGGTTGAAGGCCCAGTCCCTGCCATCGTGTTGTTTCCTTAGACAAGTTACTTTGCCCCACATTGTCTCTGTCCACCCAGGTGAATAAAATGTGTACCGGCGACATACTGCTGGAGATACCTACCCTGCGATGCGCTAGTATCCCATCCAGGGGGAAGTAGCAATACTCTCAGTTGCTTTATGCTACGGAAACCGGGATAAGCTCCAGCCGTGTGGGCCTTCTTGGCCCGAGTGCGACTTCATCTTTATCTTTTATCTATCACGCAGTATATTGAACTTTTGTTCATCATTTATCTATTTATTTTTTAACTAGCTTAGCAGGACTGAACCAGCCCCCTTTCCCCTCCAACAAAAGTTGGGTATTTCAAATAGGCCGCTAATCCGTGGATAGAAATTCGGATGCATGGCTGAGAGCTTTTAAATATTGATTTGTCTTGTCTCTGTCAACATAGCATGGTAATCTTCAGATAAATTTCTTTAAATTCAAAGGGAAAATCGACAAAAGTATTCTGAAGAAACAGTAGGAAAAGGAGTTACTAGATGGGAAGGGTGCATAATGGTAGTTTTTTGCACGAGTTTTAGCAAGAGTTTAATTTATGCGGTCTCCGCATTGCGGAGGAGTTTTAAAATACAGCGTTTGGACCATTAGTAGGTAGTCATGCAATGCCTTGGCAATGTGTTCTAAAAATTGTTGATTTCCAAAATGCTTGACGTCATCTCTGTGTTGCCATGGTAGCGCTGACGTTAGTTAAACTTTTTTTAAGCTTGTTCAATGTATAGTAAATGGGTGAATTGGTTAGTCTGATCATGAGCTCTGCCTTGCAGCCGTTTAGTTGTGATGGTGTTCTCCTTAAAAATACAAGCAAGTCACCTACTACGTATAAGTGTAAGTTTATTTTCCAAATTATTGGACTTAACAAAAGTGCGATCCTGTTACAAAGTATATGTGTAATAAAAGTTACAAAAATGCAAAGATTTTCAAAGATTTGAGGACTGGGTATATATTTTTGAGAAAAATTTACAATAACACCATTAAAAGTCTTAAAAAGTGTTACAAACCATGAGCAGTAGCACACAAGCAAGGAAGGAAATTTTTTCTGAAGAGTTCCGTCCTGCAATTGAATAAGCTTGACCTGTTGCTTTGTCGGATAAGGCGAGAGTGAGGCTGCTAAAGACATTTTCCCATACTTTTCGAGCAAAACATGTTGCATTTAAACATTTTCTTGCAACTTGTAGCGCGACAGATGTTGCATGGCATGTTGAGGCCTGATCGTATTGCACGTATTACCTCCTCTGCGCGCAAAAAATTTTCATTTTGCAGAAAATTGACGTCTGACTTCTTCGTTTGGCAACACGAAAATTTGTTGCTCACGGAGATAGTCAATACGTGCAGCATCAGGTCACAACTTGACATGCAACATGTTTTTCTCGAAAGGTATGGAAAAAAGGCCTTTAGCAGCCTCACTCTCGCCTTATCCGACAAAGCAACAGGTCAAGCTTATTCAATTGCAGGACCGAACTCTTCTTTTTGTTTGAAATTGTACTCTTTAATTTCGAAGAAACCAAGATAAAAGTTCACAATGAAAATTACTGCAGCTTTCTCTCCTCTATTTTTTTTAAATCAGATCACAGTTCATGATTTCTTCATTCTTCTCGTCTTGGAAAGAGTATCCATTCCGGGCTTTTTTTGGTTCCTGTGCCTAGAGGAAGGTGGGAGGGGGGATGATTACGTTCTTTCATTAAATTTATCTAAGAACATTAAAGCTATGAAGCCGGAGGGTGTAGTCCAGAACATTTTCCTTTAAGGTGCTCAAAAATGATAAATAACGGTACGTTAGATTTCTCCAAAACGCCGGAATACCGTCAAAATTCGATGTAGTTAAGATATTAAAGTAATCAATCATGAACACTAGAATGGTAAAGAATGTCAAAACCAAAAAATAAAAAAGTCATTAAAAGCAAACCAACCAACCAACAAACAACAAACAAAACAAAACAAACAAAAAACAAACAAACAAACAGGCAAAACTTGTAAAATGATATGAATGCCTGTCGAAATACGGCTGCCCTTGTACAAAGACGAGTCATTTTCTATTGGTAGATAACTTCTAGGATAGGTCACAAAGTTTAGCTCCTTTTGCCTGGATATTGTTTTTAAATATTAAGGAACGTTTAAAGTCAGCGTGACCTCACCTCTTTTTTCGGGAAATGTTTCCCAATGCCCGAAGAACTTTGACACATTCCTGTGGCTTCATCGCAGTCAAGCTCTATGAACAAAAAGTGACAGCTGTGACTTCCTCACTGAGTGAGCTCTTTCAGAGCTTTCAGGGAGCTGTTTCCTTCAGTGACGTTTTTATGACTTGCACATTTTGTTGAGGAATTTCGTTTTAGTTTCACAATAAGAAATTACGTGAAATTGGGAAGGCTTTCTGAACGAACCTATAATTTTTTTTCGCTGGGAAATGTAAGTCCAGATCATTTTCACAAGATAGCAAAGCTTAGAAAAAAGATGAAATATTTCAACAGTCTGCCATCCTTAATGCTTCGTTGCTACGGCAACGACCTTTACAACAAAAGAAGAACAGATAAATAGTTGGAAGTGTATTTTTACTCACTGGTAAATTTCAAGAACAAAGAGATGCTAGACGAGAGACGTTGTTCTTCTTTGTAATGCATACCAGTTAGTGTAATCACTTTTGTGATCTGCATGAGCATCCCATGAACCGCCTTATAGCGGACTTGTCACCCATTTTTAGGATTCCTTCATCTTCTTCCCTGAATAGCCCACCTCCCCCTTAGTGAAGATTCTCGTGAGCGTCGGTGCAGGTGCTATTAATTAAAAAAAAAAAGGAATTGTGCAGGTGCTTAAAAATAAAAACTTAGGGTATGGTCAGTGGCTATTGGCAAGGTGGCACAACAGCCGGTCCTTAAAGGCTTCCAGGCTGTGTGCCAGAATCACAGTGTCTGGAAGACCATTCCATTTACTTATAAAAAGGCCAAAAGAGATTTTGCTATCAAAGGAACCCAAAATAAGACAACCAAAAGACACCAAAATCAAGCCATTTCTTTGACGAGAAACCTGCATTAAACACGGAGCGAGCCTATAAAAGGATCATGGGAAGCATTTTGTTGCCTTCATTTGGCAAATTCAAATGTAGAGAAAATAACGTTCGTGCAACGTTTGAACAGTTAGAAACTTTTCCTTTGACAGAATGTCTCCCTAGTGAAAGACAAAAGTATAAAAACTTGAATTATAACTAAAAAGTTGCCCTGATGCCATTTACAGTGAGATTTCAACTGGATTTTAGTTAATATAACCGCCTTTATGTCGACCCGAAATTATTTTGCAGAATAACCGAAACATTGTGACTACAGTTGAAATATTCGCGGACGTTTTAACATCGATAAAAGCCCAAAAAGTCATTGAATACCTTTTAATTTTTGGTCAGTTTAATAGTGGGACCGATTTAAAACGGTTTAGTTTAATATAATTTTCTGCAAGTTTCCAAATTTATTTTGAGTGTTTTGTTTACACGCGATGTTGTTTGAACCGCTTGCTCTCATTTAATACACTGTCATTAACGCAGCTTCACAAAAAATGCATTTTCTTCACTTTGAAACGTAGGGAATAAAAAAAGACTAAATTTTAGTCTTTTTTTAATCAGGCGTGTCATCTTCAGTCGCGCTTGAGTTATTTTTCCGGAGTGGTTTCAAATTTTCAAGTATTAGCGGCGGGTATTTTGCCTCTCGATTATTTTCTCCTTTTAAAACTTCGCAATGCAAAAATCCGAGCATAAGACCGAAGACTTTATTTGCAACTCATGCGATGATCGGAAATTTGCTATTTACCGATTTACTACTGTCTATTTCGCAGGGCTAAAACAAAATATTTACAGTGCTTATAGAGCAAACATTTGCGAGAATGTTTGAACATAGTTACTCGAGGGACTGGTTACGAAACCTTGCAAGTTTCAAAGGCCATAACAAAGGTGCTCCAATTTATGTTGAAAGTACTACGACCGTGCACAATCTTTTGTTTTACGTTCGCACACTATAGCTGAATAACTTAGCTGTGACATTTTTATTGGTTAGTTGCTCATGTAAAACTCAAAACCTATTGTTGTTTGTACACGGTCAAAGCTAAAAACGATAACAAAAACATAAAACAAAGGACTTTGCTGAGCTTCATAACCAGATTCTTTTATTAACTATGGTTTGAAACAAATTTGTTGGATTCCCGCCGGTGAGCCAATCAAATGCGCCCGTTCTCCGCCCTTTGGGATTTGTGATCGACAGGCTGAACACCTCAGCCTCAGTCATATATAGTACAGCGGCTTAGCTCAAATTTTGAGGGAAGTGTGCACTTTGACCTAAAAGCATGAAACTTTCCACAGTTAATGAGCATATCATAAGCTTTATTTTGAGATGTGGAGCCATCTGAAATTTGACCCCTGACGTCACTGAAAGGTCACTGACGTTACATGGTGAAAATAGCTTAAGAAGACCTATAGGATTCATACTGACGTACTAAAAAGAAAAATCTATAAGGTTGTAAAAACTTGCAATTATCTTAACGAGGTAAAGACAACACGGCAATAAGCTTACAACTTATTTTATGGACTTTGACCCTTGACCTTTGACCTTGACCTTGGTCAGTTGCCTTAACCTGAGAGGGAAACATTTTGATATTTCTACCTTAGTATGGCTTAAATGCTGGTTGTTTTATTTGTGTTAAATTGTATTTTCTTTGAAATTCCGCGTGTTGGTGTACTTTTATTCTCATTTTCGACGAAAAAGGAACAAAACTGAGTTCTCACCATTTTACGAGGTTGTAAAATATAACAATACTTGATATTAAACATGATATTATCGCAAAAAATACGTAACATTAAGTATTCTTTTTGTGCTTTTTTCATGCTTGTGTGTTTCTTTTGTTTTGTCTCTTCTGTTTTGATCTCCTTTTATTTTATTTTTACAAATGTTTTTTAAGCATTTAACATTTATTTGGTCAGTTGTGCTGCCCATTTTTGTAGCCTCGTTTTCAAATTTAGCACATGCTCAAATTAACAATAAGATAAACAAATTATTCTTACCTTTTACACGTTATGCTTGAATACAAAGGGGGAAGCAAAATACTTCCCTCGTTTGATGCAGATATTGCAAATGCTCTTCAGAAAGATACCTCTGGCCTCGCCTGTCACATCCTTGATTGCAAACTTCACTTCCCCTGTATCTTGCAATAAAGGTTCATGCTGTATCACGTAGCAGGAACCTTACTGACGCATTTTTCAATCTAGGATTGTGTGCCTGATGTGACCGTCTCCTACAGGCGACATCTGACTTAGCCAATGGGGTTTGTCGGCAATTTACAGTTGATGACGTTGTTTGTCCGCCTACGCCGCGCAAAGGACTGTTCAAAACAGCAGCAGTTGATAATATAGACTCAAATCCTAGTTCTGCAACAGCTAAGGATTCATTTCACGGCACTGGCATTTCAATGCTGCAACACCCAACTCGTCAATTTTCGGGTCATGAGCGTGGAGTCTTGTTATCAATAACTCTTCATCTTCAAGCAAGTCAGTTGCTCCCTTACCAACAAAGTATACAAGTGTTCCTCCAGAAGTACTGACATGAAACAGCTCACTGCACCTGCCATTAGTGGCCCAGTAACACTCACAAATCTACAAACTCTTCAACAGGCTACAAATGACGAGCATGACTGGCTCAATACCGCAGTGGTTACAGCCTTAAAGAAACAACAATTGAACAAGATTGATTGGATATCTTGGGCAGCATAAATGCCAGCATTCAACGGGCAGTTATTCCACCTGCTGCAATCACTGGTTTGTTGCCTCTCTTTCCAGATAGTGCGCATTTAGTGGCCATGATCAAGCATACAATGACCATTTTTCAGGCTGCCGTTCAACATCTTAACCCAAGCCAAGTACCTGTTCTTGCCGCTGATCAACCTCTGTACGCTCTAGCAGAGCAAGTACAGTGGAGCTCGCCCGCTACCCTTGGAAAATCTTATTGCTCCTGTACGTCAGATCTATCCGTGAGGGCAAATTTCCATCTATACATCAAGTCGTTGACGAAGGTCATGCCTCGGATGTTTGCCCTCAATTTTACCCACTACTCCAGATGGCCACCTTTGCATATCTGCGATGTGTTGGCACTTTCGTCCAAACATGCAGATGTCTTTAAGGAATTCTCTGCAGGCAAGTTTGTGGTCCAGACAACCAGCAACAGGTTTTTCCTTATGGCAATAGAACAGTGCCATGAGCAAAGAAATGCTGATGCCAAAGGTACTGGTGGAGCAATCAGGCTTATGAATGACCCTGCTGCACTGAGACGCTGGATGGTGGCTGGTCCAGAAGGATAGTGTCCGAGAATGAGAAGTGTATATGATTCAATCACATACTGCAGAAATCAGAAACCAACACCATGAACAACACCAAGGGGTACAGGCAGTATTCCATAAGGATGTGAAGTCTTTGACATCAGTGATTGAAGAACTAGGAAGTCCGTTTCTAGACGAAAGCGAAGATCTCTCTGGCTCTGGATACCAGAAATATTTATGGAACAGTCCATTAAGGAGACATTGGAGAAAGTGGAAGCAATTGGAGAAGAACAGTACAGCACGTATGTCAAAGGTAGACTTGTTGACCGCACGATTCCTATAACAAACCCCATCACCAAGAATAAGCTACCCCTGTTTAGACGCCCACCAGTAAAGCCACCTTCACGGAAAATCTTCAACTTCAGTCTCTGAAGTATGACTGTCATCTCTACTCGAGGCTGTACATCTCATGCCAAACAAAAGATGTTGACCTTGATCAGTTCTTTGCCCATGGAAGTCAGTCATCTCCACCATCATTGTCAGTAGGTGGTGTATCGTCATTGATTATAATTTCACTTAATTACACGCACATAACGCGTGACAAACGATAATTTCCTAATTATTGTATTTCCTTTTGTGATGTGAAGACTATAAATAGACAGTTATGTCTTGCTTTACAGATTTCGAACTACACTACAGACTACAGACCAGCAGTCAATATAAAGGGGATCTCTAAACTATTCAAAGACGTATCCGAAGAAGAACTAACAAGGCCCACCGGCGAAGTTGACGCCTTAATAGGCTATGAATACGCAGACTTCCACCCCTTAAAGGAACAAAGATTCAAAACCGACCTCAAATGCGCCTGCAAAACCAGAGAAGTCTGAAAAAGGGGAATCAAGCACAAGTCGGACAGAGAACCCCCTCGCGGGTGTGACTGCATTACTCGAGCGGTACGGCTATCAACTGGGAGACATTCTTGGCAAAGAATCTGGCAAAATGGTACAAAGAACTTAGAGATTACAGAGAAAACATACCCTGTATAGTTATAGCAAACAAAATTGATGTAAACCACAACAGCTATCAACTCAACAAATCTTAACGAAAAGCTGTTACAAATAAACAAGTACATCGAAGAGTTACAGTCGAGATCACATGGAGGGATGTTGAGCGCAGAAGAGGAAATGGCGGATTTAAAAGCTCGCTTGGATGTCGCTGAGGCCAGAAGCGAAACTTTTAAGGAAAGTTTAAATGAAGTAACTGCCCGAATCGATAGCGCAGAAGCCAGTGCTGCTAACTTGAGAAAACAAGCGACTATGACTGAAGTCGAGATAAAACGGATAGCTTCTCGATTGGAGAGCGTTGAAGGACAATTATTGCTTACGAACGAGACTTTGAAAAGAAATGAAGAAGCCATGTCAAGTCTGTTTAAAGACGAAGATCAAATGGCAGCAACGCAGAACCAACACGAAAGACTGGTACTGGACCGCAAGTGAATTTAACGTGGCTGATTTGTTAACAAGGGGAAGTAAACCAAACAATATCGACATAAACAGTAAATGGCAAAAGGGACCTGACTTCCTTAAACTTCACGAATCTGAATGGCCAATAACGAAAACATACTCGGAACAAAAAAAGGCCCATCAATACGATTAAACTAGAATTATCTTCACCAACCATCAAAACTAACACAGAAGATACACTTGCGTCAAGAATAAACATCGAAAAATATTCCAATTACAAAAAATTGCTACGAGTTACAGCAAGAATTTTGGCTATGTATAAGAAAGAACTAAAGCCAACATTGAAAAATGCAACACGAACGCTAACAGCAGATGACATCGACAATGCCGAACGTTTCTGGATTCTAGAATCACAAACTTTGATGCAAAAGGATATCCAATCGGGTAAATACAAGCGACTTTGCCCTCGCAAACGAGACGACGGAATTTACGTTGTTGGGGGACGTGCTAGAGGATGGGTGGAAATGAGTTATAACAAAAGCGAGATCATCTTACTACCATATGGACATACATTTTCACGTCTATATGCCGAGCACATACATAATCGAGGTCATCTAGGAGTGCTATCAACTGCAAGCAAAATACGAGCAAAATTTTGGATCATCAAATTACTGAAACTGGTGAAATCCATCAGAACAAACTGTGTAATATGCAAGAAATTGGATAAGAAATTAAACGAACAAATCATGGGAAAACTCCCGATTGAAAGATTAAAACCAGCCCCGGCATGGACCTACACAGCACTAGATCTATTCGGACCGTTTAAGATAAAAGATGAAGTTAAAAAACGAACAACTGGAAAGGCATATGGAATCATTTTTAACTGCCTCGGTACAAGAGCTGTCCACATAGATATTTCACCGGACTATAGTACCGAAAAATTCTTAATGGTACTTTGAAGATTTGTATCTATAAGAGGCTATCCATCCAAGATCTACTCAGACAATGGCTCCCAATTGGTAGCCGCAAGTGAGGAATTAAAGAAGATGGTCAAAAATTTAGACCAAAAAAGTTTACAGGATTATGGATGCGTAGAAGGATTTCAATGGGTGTTCTCTTCAGCAGACGCACCTTGGCAAAACGGTGTCTCGGAAGCGCTGATAAAATCAACGAAAAGAGCCATAACGGCAGCCATCGGTGAAAGCATTCTAACATTTTCTGAATTACAAACTGTGTGTTATGAGGCCGCAAACTTACTTAATGAGAGACCGATTGGACGACATCCAACTTCCCCAGATGATAAGTACTTGTGCCCTAACGATCTTCTCCTAGGACGATCCACATCCAGAATACCTAATGGACCGTTTACACATTCAACCGATCCACGACGCCGATTTGAATTCATTCAAATGATTACAGACAACTTTTGGAAGAAATGGACAAGAGATTACTTTCCAAGCCTGTTAATACAACAGAAATGGCATACTGCACATAGAAACTTAAAAGTAGGAGACGTCGTTCTTATCCCGGATTCTAATCTTATCAGAAGCCAATGGAAACTGGGAAAGGTATCAAAGACATTCGAAGGACAAGACGGCAAAGTGCGCAAAGGTCAAGTACAGTATAAAAACCCAAAACCTGGAGAACTGGTATTGAAATATAACGGAAGAGGTTACGTCACAATCGAGAGACCAGTTAACAAATTGGTCGTTCTGTTACCCAATGATGAAGAGAAATTTCCTGATTAACTATTTGAGAAACACTCTGTTACTGTAAATATAAATACTGTTTTAACTCGCATTTGGCGGGGGGAGTGTATCGTCATTGATTATAATTTCACTTAATTACACGCACATAACGCGTGACAAACGATAATTTCCTAATTATTGTATTTCCTTTTGTGATGTGAAGACTATAAATAGACAGTTATGTCTTGCTTTACAGATTTCGAACTACACTACAGACTACAGACTATCTACTACTAAATGGAATAAAGTTTGAAACCGATAGCCTATTTTGTGGAATATTGGTACACACCGATACAGGTGGTAAGCTACGCATAGGAAAGAAGGCTGATCTCCTGAGCTGTTTGCAATTAGAAGAAATTCAAACAACAAGCACTCCTGTTGTTGACGCTTTTTTTCTGGATGGCGCTGCTGTTGTTCAGATGCTCAATCCTGGCACAGCAGAGACATTCCAAGAGTATGCTGAACTGGTATTTATTCCATATGTGAAGCAGAAGCGAGGGCAGGGTGTGCGCAGGCGAGTTCTTCCGACAACAATGATACCAAGAGTTTAGAAAGCTTTCTAAGAGTTGACGAAAACAAGGCAGTAATGTTTAGTTTTTTTCTCTCAACAAGCTACAAGTCAACTAATTACAGACAAAGCCATCTACACAATGGATGGTAGAAATGTTTTCAGTTCACTTGCAGAAGCGGACGTTACAAACACGATCCCGTGCTCCCATGAAGAAGCAGACACCAGTCTCTTACTACACGTTGCAGATGCTGTAAACAGAGGGTGTAAAAAAGTATGTGTGCGCACAGTTAATACAGATGTAGTGGTGTTGGCCATTGCCGAGATTGACGCCGATGAGTTGTGGGTGGCTATTGGTACAGGCGCTAGTTTCAAGCACATCTCTGTCCATCAGTTTGTTTCCTCAAATGATCCCCGGATCTGCAGCACTCCACCTGTCTTCCATGCCCTGACATGGTGCGATACTGTCTCGTCATTCAGTGGCCGGGGTATGAAAACTGCTTGGGACACATGGTTGAACTTTCCAGAAGTTACTGAGATGCGTTTGAAGCCATCATGCAGATGCCGAGTGATATCAATGATGCTGTTCTGTCACTACTGGAGCGGTTTGAAGTACTATTGTACGAGCGCACAAGCGACCAAGCAAGAGTTAATGATGTCTGTAAACACCTGTTTGCCCAAAAATCAAGAGGTCCGAGGATATCCCACCGACTCAGGCAGCGCTGATACAGCATATCAAACGAGCCAGGTACCAAGCAAACACCTGGAACCAGACCTCAGTTGCAGACCCTCAGCTTCCTTGCCCGTCTAACTGGGGCTTGAAGGCAACAAGCGATGGGTGGATACCACTGTACGTGGACAACCCTTTCAGAGGCCTCAGTTTCGTGCCATGAGTTAATACACTGCGGGTGTAAGAAGGGTTACACAGAAAGATTCAAGTGTGTTAAGGCACAGTTAATTACCCTGCTCTCTGCTCGTTTTCTGAAGAACGTTAAAACTACAATATTGGAAGCTTCTCAGGACAGCCACTTGGAACAGTCTCAAACAAAACTCACAATTCAAACTTAACAGTCAGGACCCATTTATACGATCTGTGTTTTTTTTTTTTTTTTTTTTAATTTTTTATTGAAGAAAATAAGACTTTACAATATTGAATGTTGGAAAAAAAAAAGACGTACAGAAAACAGATACAATATTGATAATACAGAGAAAAAATTACACCGTTTCACTACATATAAGTACAAGTACAGAGTTAGTTTACAACAGATTAATTTAATTACAATTTTAACGAAAACAAGAAAAAAAAAACAAAAAAAAAAAGCAGGTGGCACATTCTATGTGGAAACATTTTGAGGGGCTAAAGCGCATAATGTTGTCCATTTTGATCTAAATTTCGACAAGGTGTTGTTTTTAAAAGCGATTCTGCTTTCACAAAGGATCTTGTCTTTGAGAACGAGATGAAACATTTCAAAGCTTGGGGGGCTGTTATCCAACCAAGCCTGGAAAATATGATATTTGGCGATGATTAGAACATGGTTTAAGGCGTAAAACTTAGTACAGTCTGGTTTATAGCCGTACAGAATATCCGTCACGCTTAAGGAACGATTCTCCGATCGTTTCTCATTCCACCAATTAACAATTTCACGCCAAAAACTTTGCGTAATGGGGCATTCATACAAAAGATGAACCAAAGTTTCGTTGGGAAAGAGTTGCAGCGCTCACAGCGAGGTGACGTTTTCAGTCCCATTTTAAAAAGGCGTTTGTTTGTAGGAAGAATACCATGAATGATTTTGTATTGGAAACATCTTAGTTTGTTTTCTACTGTGACTTTAAAAGGCAATTGGTAGGTAGCTTTCGGGGATAAGTTTTTTCCGACTAGTTCTAGTTCTATTTTTGGGGATTTAAGAACTTTCAAAACAAAAAGTTCGCGAGCAATTTCGGCAGTGACATTAGAGGGGGTTAGGTTATCTCTGACAGCCATACTGGAGGGTATTTGCTTAGGATTTAAAAGGGAGTTTTTCCACCCACTAGGGATTGCAGAGAGGAGGCCGTAATATTTTAAGAAATTTACTTTTAGACCATATTTATCTTGAAATTCGGTTATGGACAAGAACCTACCATCTACCAGAAGGTCGCGTATTTTAATCACACCTTTTTGATACCATGACAGAAAAAAGATCGGTTTTCCATCTATTCTAATAAAACGGTTGTTCCAAATGATTTCATTTCCGTATTCGTCAGCAGATGAGGGGTCTGTGGAGTGTATCTCCTGCCAAGCCGAAAGTATTTCTTTGTAGAAGGAGGGTAATTCTGAAGACAGATTTAAGTCACTGATGTATATCGAAGTTACATTCGAAAAGGAAAGTGCCACCGAGGTGGGTTGTGGCCAAGGAGAAGGCAGCGCACCATTTACTATCTCCAGCTTCACATAATCGCTTTGCCCACGCAGCCTTAAGAGATTTATCCATCATAACAAAGTCAACCATGTTAAGACCGCCTTTATCAAGAGGACCAATAAGAGTGTGCCGTTTAATTTTATCTGGCTTCATTTTCCATACGAACCTGAAGCAAATATCGTTGACTTGTTTACATATGTTGGATGAAACTGAGAGAACAGATGTGTTATAGACTAGTTTGGAGATGGCGAGAGTCTTGACAATGCATATCCTTCCTATTAAAGTTAGATTTCTCGCTGACCACCGGTTTAAAGTCTTTTTCAGTGATACAATTTTTTCTTCGAAATTGATTCTGCAGCTAACCGCCGGGTCGTAAGCGAAAGCAACACCGAGAGCAATTACGTATTTCTCTGGCCACGAGATACTAAAGGGGGATCGCTTGCCCTTGTTTTGTTTAAGGCTGCCAAGCCACATTCCTTCTGTTTTAGAAATGTTTATTTTAAGACCTGAACACTCTCCAAATTCACTTAGGAGGTTAAATAGGTGGTCCGCAGAAGAGTCGTTAAGTATGAAGGCTGTGATGTCATCAGCATACAGACTTAGTTTTATTTCAGTGTCATTAAGTTTCAGGCCACATATGTTATTATTCTGCCCACATATGTTATTATACGATCTGTGTTTGCTATACTACGGATAACTTTAAACCAGCTTTACTATGACTTTCTTTTGACATTTCAAGGTCAATAAAGGTCAAAGGTCAAGGGTAAAAGTCCATAAATTATGTTGTTTGCTTATTGCCGTGTTTTCTGTATCTCATTAAGATGACTGCAATTTTTTACAACCGTATAGATTTCCTTTTCAGTACCTTAAGTAAGAATTCTATTGGTTTTTAATAGTTCTTTCTCACTAAGTGACCTTTCAGTGACGTCAGGGGTCAAATGTCAGATGGCTCTACACATAAAAATAAACCTTATGGTATGCTTATTACCTGTGGAAAGTTTTATGCTTTTAGGTTAAAGTGCACGCTACTTGAGCTCGGCCGCTATGCTAATAGGCTCGTTCCGTTTTTAAGCGGACACCTCAAGTGTTTCCAGAAGGTATTTTTTTGACATGGCATTGCTATCTGCTTCGAAGAGTGCCTTTTCCAGGTATTTTAGTAATTCTACCTGGAAAGGCCAGTTTCGAAAGGTTTGCGATAAGGCATGTCAAGTGTGCGGGTCTTAAATAAAGGTGGAGATATAAGAGGTCAATAATCAACTATAATTGTTTCCTAATTTCTCAGAACCTGTCTTAAGAGGACACCCAGTATTAAGGGGGCACTAGCGAGGGTCACAAGTTTGTCTGCTTAATACAGGTTTCACTGTGTTTAAAATTACTCTACCATTTTGCTGAAACTATAATTCAGTGTGTTTGGCTGTGGATGGCTGCAGATGAAAATGGGTTGCAACTTAAAAAAAAATAGGCTTAAGAGCAGATGTTGCCAAAAATCAACCATTTTCAAAATATTGTGGCAACAGCTCAAAAATCAGTTCCGCTCATATTCTCAAATTAGGTAGACCTTAATGTGAAACAAATCACTGCATAGTTCATTTGGCTGAATATCAATTTATTTTCAAGAAAATCGATATTAACGGAATTCGCTCAAAAGACCGCTTTTGAAGCTCAAAATTTAAGGCAAATCTCGAAGCTCCGCGTGACAAAATAAAGCGTTTCAGAGCAATAAAACTTAACCAGACTTGTAGAACGATGTTTAAATATATGTCAAAAGCAATTTCAGCAATTTCTGCTCATTTACTTACGAGCTCTAATTAAATTTATCCGACATACTTTTGACTAGATAAAAAGTATATCAAGTTTAAACCCTAAAAAAAGTATGTGGTACCGAATATTATTCGTCAAGAATCTGGATTTCAAGAGGAGAAGGGATGTTCTTTTGCCTCCTAAAAGGATTTTTTGGGGAAATTTATTGACGCGATGTTATATAATTTTAAAGTTGGACAAAATGTGTTGATTCAAGCGATCAGAAAAGTCAGCCTAATTAACTCAGTGTACACATACACAAACAACTTCACGTTTACCGCAGGTTTTGATCAGCCAACAACCGATTTTAACACAAATTAAATCCTCTAACCTTCATGTTGCTGTATCACAGATGAGAGCTGTGGTCCTTGTTCATAATAAAATTCAAGCAAACTGCAAGGAAACTTGACAGGATATCGCAACTTGCCATACCGTTTCACCGAACATCCGCCGTTTTTGATGTGAGGATTCTCTTTTCCTATTTTCGTTTGAAAGCAGGCTTAAGGTGTTGTACAAAAGATGCCTTTCCTTTGAAACTAGCTCTGAAGTGAACAGCGAAACAAGAAGTCGTAATACAAAAACATCTGTTACGTGGTTTGGGGTGATGCCGCTAATTAATTCAGTTAGAACGAGTTTTAGTGAAATCGACAACTGCATGCATGTACCCAGCCTCCCACGCAGTCGTTTTTAGGAGGGGAGGGGGGGGGGGAGTGAAATACGACTCTCCTAAAAACGACTGCGTGGGAGGCTAGCATGTACCGCGGTAACGAAATTTTGGGTGCATCGGGTGACTCTGGGGAATAAGGTTAAATTGTTTTTTCAAATAAGCTATCAGCTTGTCATCCTACGTTTATTAATTTAAGGAGTGAGCAAAGATTCTCAGTAGATTTGTTTCAGAAGAGCACTTAAAAATGCGTGAAACTGAAAGAAAACGTACGTTGGTTGCGTGACATTAACCCTAGAGATTTTTCCTGGTGGGCAGGGCGAAGTGATTTAAAAAATATATTCTCTGTTGGTTTTCCAAGAGGTAGCACAGTTAATGAACTATGGCTGGATTAAAATACAAAGTTGGACATGATAATCTCCTTTTCGGTCTGAGAATGTCGTCTTTCTTTTTGTTTAGGGTGGGGCGGGGTTTGGGCTAAAGGTGTTTGAAAAGACGTTTAAGAGAATACTAAATCTACTGATTGTATAAAGTGCCCGAGTGAAAGTGATAGTATAAGTAAACGGTTCTTGGCATTAAAGGATTTTCAAATAAAACGGAGCTTTTCCATCTCTTGTTTCAGAACTCACCTAACCCCACCTTTAAGGTATCAATTATGCAGAAGTGAAACCTTTTGCTTTACAACATCACACAACATTCAAGCCAGCCACCTGCATGTGATAAAGCTCTGTTCAGTAATTATAAAAGCGGATCTGAAAGGAATCTGCAGGTTCTCGATTTTCTGAAAACTGGATTTCACAGACCCAAAAGGCTCCGATTAGAAATACTTAGTCCGTGCCTGCACCCTTTCTTCGTGCGTTTTAATATTCTTTAAAGGCATCTTGAGGTGACTTGGACCTCTAAGTCACCCTCATATCAAGGTCTTCGAACACCTTTAAGAGTGATAGCGGGTCGCTGTAAAATGACAGTTTTGAGGACTTAATTTTTAATGAAGGCTCCCTTGGAATTATTATCTTGGAATTATCTTCCCCTTTTGCTTAACCGATCAACCGACCGACCGTCGCGAGGATGGGGGCGATGGGTGGGGGAGGGGTCGAAACCTACTTAAGGTGAAACCTTTTCATGTTGGGGGATTAAGGGTTCAAACGTCCCCCTTCTCTTAGCCTTCAACCCCGGCTGCGCCCTCATTTTGTTGGCTCACGCTCTTTGCGTTTTTCGTTTGCAAACTTTATGACTCGGCCAAACTCATTCAACATTATTCAACAATCTTGAACACAACTTTGTTGTGCGATGTTGAACAAGGTGGGCAAACGAATTCAATACTTTTGATCACACCTGAGAACATAGAAAAAGTTGAATCAATATTACAGAACATCAGTGCACAGGGTGGCACACCTGAGAACAAAAGAAAATTCGGCAAAATTGTGAAACATCATTAAGCTGGAAGGCCAAACTTGTTTAAAAATTCAACAGTGTTGATCGGTGTTGAATAGAACGTTGAACCCCCCAGTTAACCGTTTTGTCTATTCTCCGTAAATAAGTGTTTGTGCGTTAAATGCACCATAGCCCGTAAATACGAACTAGAACCAGGTAAAAACAAAAAAGGAGGTTTAAGGTATCACCACTGCCTTATTTGAAAGTCTTTGAATGCCAGGAATCGATACAATCAGTCGATTCAGTGTTCTCTAAAACTTCTTTCCCCGAAACCTATAGCCCAGCCCCTTCCCACCCTCACCCCAACAAAACGAAAAAAGAATTTTAAGACCGAACAGGAAATTTTCATGCCTGACTTTGTATTTTAATCTAGCCATAGTATATAATATAGCATTCATTAACTGTGCGACTTCTTGGAAAACCAACAGAGAATATATTTTTAAGACCCTCTTTGCCCTGCCCATCAGGTAAAGCTCAGTCTAGGGTATGTCACGCAACCAACGTGCGCTTTTTTTAGTTGCATAGATTTCAAAGTACTCATCGAACCCAATCTACTGAGAATCTTCGCTCAGTCATTAAAGTAGTAAACGTAGGAAGACAGAATTAGCTTATTTGAAAACAATTAAACCTTATTCCCCAAAGTCACCCGATGCACCCAAAATTTCGTTACCGCGGTACATGCATGCAGTTGTCGATTTCACTGAAACTCGTTCTAAATTAATTAGCGGCATCACCCAAAGCACGTAACAGATGTTTTTGTATTATTAAACGACATCTTGTTTCGCTGTCCAGTTCAGAGCTAGTTTGAAAGAAAAGACATCTTATGTACGACACCTTAAGCCTGCTTTCCAACGAAAATAGGAAAAGGGAATCCTCACATCAAAAAACGGCGGATGTTCAGTGAAACGGCATGGCAAGTTGCGATATCCTGTCAAGTTTCCTTGCAGTTTGCTTGAATTTTATCATCAGCAAGGACCAGAGCTCTCATCTGTGATACAGCAACATGAAGGTTAGAGGATTTTGTGTTAAAATCGGTTGTTGGCTGATCAAAACCTGCGGTAAACGTGTAGATGTTTGTGTATGTGTACACTGAGTTAATTAGGCTGACTTTTCTGATCGCTTGAATCAACGCATTTTGTCCAACTTTAAAATTATATAACATCGCGTCAATAAATCTCCCCAAAAAATCCTTTAAGGAGGCGAAAGAGCATCCCTTTTCCTCTTGAAATCCGGATTCTTGACGAATAATATTTGGTACCACATACTTTTTTTTAGGGTTTAAACTTTTTATCTAGTCAAAAGTATGTCGGATAAATTTAATTAGAGCTCGTAAGTAAATGAGCAGAAATTGCTGTAATTGCTTTTGACATATATTTAAACATCGTTCTACAAGTTTGGTTAATTTTTATTGCTCTGGAACGCTTTATTTTGTGACACGGAGCTTCGAGATTTGCCTAAATTTTGAGCTTCAAAAGCGGTCTTTTGAGCGAATTCCGTTAATATCGATTTTCTTGAAAATAAATCGATATTCAGCCAAACGAACTCCTAACATAAGAATATGAGCGGAATTGATTTTTGAGCGGTTGCCACCAAATGTTTGACCGTTGGTAACATTCGCTCTTAAGTTTTCAAGTTTCTCCCTTGTTTCTTGGAAAAATTGCCACAAACTGACTATGGTTTGTTCTCCCTTTGAGACAGTAGTTCCAATTCTTTCTCTTGAAATTTGAGGAACATATTCGTACGCGAGAAATGTGTTTCATTTGAACTTCAGCACATTTTCTCCCCCAAACGTGAAAATCTCCTAAAAATGAATACCATAACATCACTTTTAGATGTGTTAATCAGCCCACTATCGGCACTATTTACAGCGGTCTTACCCAAGCGAGTATAAGAGAGACATACGCATAGAATTCATTATCATTTCGATAGAAGACACGTCCGGTTCTTCATGGCTTTATTTAATAAACGCACTTTACTACCCCTCTTCTCCCCTCCACCCGTTTGCATTTTCGTTCTAGCTTCGATTTCTTGTTTATTAACTTTTTATTATATTTATCTCCAAATTTCCAGACATTTCTTTTCAGCTCTGCAGTCGGTAAGTATGTTTGTCGCAGCTGCCTAAGCCGTTTCCACGTGGTCGACGCCTCATTCAACTTTTCCCTACTTTGAGGTTGGTACTTGCCTTCTGCTTTGCGTTCTGTTCTTTTGGCTTTTACTTTATTTTGCTGGCGTTACCATTCCGTTTTGTTCATCTCTCTTTTCGTTCTCTGCTGCCTCTCCTGGGATGATAGTTTTGCAAGGGAGTCTAATTCCCTGTCGGATTACTGACGCGCAAATCTGTCATCCCTTGAGCCGCGTTTTCCTGTCGTTGTTTTTATGCCGTATTTTTGTCTTTCAGGTTGTAATCTTCTCGACAGGGTTTTTCCGTTTTGCATTTCAAGTGCAGCAAATCAGCCTCTACTTTTTCCATTCCCGGCTCAGAGGATGACTGGAATTTGTTCTTCATGAGTATAATTCCGTGGGCATTTAATTTCTTTCCGCTCCTGTTTTGCATCTTTTTCAATGTTTTTACACTTGGTCAGGTAAATATCCTTTCTTTTAATATTTTGTCATATACCGCGTGCCCGCATTTCCTACTACTCTCATACAGTTCGTTCATTATGCTGTTTTGTTTGTTCTGTACTGTGGCTCCGGAGCAGAAGTTTTGTTTTACGGCAATTTTAATTCTGTTTCCTGACTCTGTCGAACGTGCGCTAGCAACGGGGGCTCAATTTCGCTAAATTAATTGTGGCTCCAGAGCAGAAGTTGTTTCACGGCAATTTTTTGTTTCCTGACTCTGTCGAGCGTGTACTAGTGGCAGGGACTTTATTTCGCTAAATCTATTGTTCCCCGGCCTTGTCAGTATGTTATGTGGCTCCAGAGCAGAAGTTGTTTCACGGCAATTTTTGTTTCCTGACTCTGTAGAGCGTATGCTAGCAACAGGGGCTCAACTTCGCTAAATTTATTGCTCCTCGCTAGCCTTGTCGGTATGTTGTGTGGCTCCAGAGCAGAAGTTGTTTCACGGCAATTTTTGTTTCCTGACTGACTGTCGAGCGTATGCTAGCAACAGGGGCTCATTTTCGCTAAATTTATTGTTCCTCGCTAGCCTTGTCAGTATGTTGTGTGGCTCCAGAGCAGAAGTTGTTTCACGGCAATTTTTGTTTCCTGACTCTGTCGAGCTTGTGCTAGTGGCAGGGGCTAAATTTTGCTAAATCTATTGTTCCCTGGCCTTGTCGCTATGTTATGTGGCTTCAGAGCAGAAGTTGTTTCACGGTAATTTTTGTTTCCTCACTCTGTCGAGCTTGTACTGAGTGGCAGTGGCTCCATGTTTTATAATTTTATAAATTGTTGCCTCGTGGCCGGTGTTTAGTTTAATATTTCCAGCATTAGAAGTTTTATAATTTTTTGATTCATGGCCGATGCTTATTTCACATACTTTCCGGCATGAGATGTTGTTATTGGCTTATGCTGTTGCAGACCCAAAAGGATTCTGCTTTGTCACGAGATTAATTGGCTTTTGTTTTGTTCCTCGTTACCATTTTATTGTTTGCATGTGCCTTTGTTTGTTTTTACTTTAACAGGCCTAAAAGACTTCTGCTCTCTTTCCATAGGTAATTGGATTTTCCACGTGACGTATTTGTTTGTAGTTTGCCAAAATGGCTTCTGCTCTCTTGCGAGTTTGTAATTGGCTTTTATTTTGCTCCTCTTACATATTTTCATATTCCTTTCATTGAGTTTATTTGAGCAGGGCCTAAAGGCTTCTGCTCTCTCACAGGATTTATCGGGTTTTATTTTGGTTCTCGTAGTGTCCTGTTTGCTGTTTCCTTAAGCTTCGCTTAATTATCTATTACAGCGCTTCTTTTCCGGTAAGCAAGACAAATTTTTTAATTTATCAGTCTGTTCCTCGTGGCGTTTCACTTTGCACTTGCCATCGTCATTGCCTGTTTAGAAGGCCCAAGAGGCTTTACCCTTTGTTTCAAGATTTTTTCGGCTTTTTTCGTGGTCTTGTGGCATCTCTTTGTTTTACGGAATTAAGTTTTTGTTTCTAATTTTGGGCCTTTGTGCTAGGTCCCGCGTGCCTTGTTTTTGAGCTTGGGTTCATTTTTGAGTTTGGGTATCTCGTGGTTTGGGTGCTTTTGGGTTTGGTGTGTTTTGAGTTTTGGGTGCTTTTGAGTTTTGGGGTGTTGTTTTCTGTAGTTGCCTGGTCATGTATATTTCACTCATGTGGCCGCCAGATTTCCCATAACTTAAAGGAGTGCGGGTAAGACCGGTGTAAATAGAATACTATTTACAGCGGTCTTACCCAAGCGAGTATAAGAGAGACATACGCATAGAATTCATTATCATTTCCATAGAAGACACGGTAGGTTATTCCTATGGCGCCGCTGTTATGCTCCTTACCCGTTCTCCACTCCATGCGGCCTCTTTCGGATGATTTTTGTTTTTCTGCCCTCCCTTTCCCTCCCCTTTCTTTCACTGGCTTGTACCTTTCATCTGAAAGAGGCCGCCAGATTTCCCATAACTTAAAGGAGTGCAGGTAAGACCGGTGTAAATAGAATGCTATTAAAGGGATTAAGCGTCGCGTTTACGGCAAACGGCAAACGTAAACCTGCCGTTTGCCATCTGTCCTTTTAAAATGGACCATTTCTTCTTGATCGGATAAACTGATTAAAAGCTATGGTACACAAAAAGCAGCTTTCTAGCTTTTATCTAAAACAGTAGTTACCGGTTGAATATGGTTTGCATGGGATGTTTTGACTCAACAGCATAATCTGAGGGCCTTTTACATAAAACAGTTGATAGCCTTTGTTAAGGTTACAGCCAAACATCAGCTTGATTTCTCGCACGTTTTTCTTCCCTTTTGTGTGAGCACTAACAGTTAACAGGCCAGTTTGCGTAGGAAAATAAACAAAACATCACTGGGCTTAAACACAGGCTGATAATTGCAGCAGAACGAATCAAAAAGTTAAAAAAAATACTCGCGTTGTTGACAAACGCGAGAGCAGGCCTCTTCGCGTTGAAAATGGCAAAGGCAAACGTGAAAAATTGCGGGAAATTCATGATCACGTGGTTTTTGCCGTTCTCGTTTGCCATAAACGCGATTCTTAATCTCTCTATTGTGTGGTTCGAGAGCTAGTAGCAACTAATCTGCAAAGGGTTTTCATGGGCATTACTTAAGCATTACGTTCTGGACCCCACCACCCTTGAAAAAAAAACAAACAAACAAACAAACCAACAAACAAACAAACGAACAAACGAAAACAAATCATAGCCACCCAAAAAAAGTCAAATTTTAGAAACATTAGTTTGTGGGATGGGCCGCAAAACGCGTGGCATAAAGACTTGGGAGGACTCGAAAGTGCCAGGTAATCCATCTTTCCCTGGAAGATTTAATCTCCCAACATAACTTACCAACCAGCATGTATTCTCCGGGGCCGGGTTGTAAAGAGCCAGAAACAGATGCATTCTAATATTGGTCATTTAATCTGCTCAGTACCATTTCTTGTCGTATTAGCCATGCAGTCAATGATAATTAGATCAGTTGAGCGCCCCTGGAGTAAAATGGCCTTGGATGACACTGTAATCCAGCGATTTTGACCTGCGACAGCTTCTGCAGACGTTAACCATGCTATAAACTTCAGCTGCTATTTAAGAGTTCATTTTGGGGGTCCCAACTTACCTTTTATGTATTTGCCATAATACATGGTCAAATTGAAAATGTCTTCCTCAAGACCTAATTCAGAGAATAAAGAAGAAAAAGTGTGACGTAGATCTCATCTACCCCATCGAATGAGATTCTGTCAGTTTAATTTCTTTCCTAATTTGCCGCGTGCTACAGATTAACTCTTTACCGTCAAGAGTTGTATTTTCCCGACGTTGAAGTCGGGAACCATTGAGCCACTTAAGACGTCATCATTTTTGACGTCACCAGATTGTTTTGATAAGCAGCTAGCACAGCAAGGGCAGATCCATCCATACGTGTGTCCATTTTGAATATCGACCAAATTCTGGCAGAGCTATACCAGAAAAACGTGTCCAATTTTGGCTGCAAAGTTAGTGGTAAAATAGGCCAAGTCACCTAGTCCAAATTTTGGCTTATGCGCATGCGTCAAACCAAAATAATGTACAATTTTCAACAGAAGCTGGCTCAAAATGGAGCTCAAATGTAAGAAAACGCTTTTGTAGCAAAGTTTAGTGGCATTTGGCACCATAGCACTTGAAAAACCGCTTTAGCGGTAAAAAATGCGTTTTTCTAAGGCAAAAACGCTGACGGTAAAGGGTTAAGGAGTGCGTTTGAAAAAGTTGTTAACAGATGATTTTGAATCCCTTCGGAGGCGCAGAGATAGTACATTTACAAACTTTGATTAGGGATTTCGTTAAGAACATCTGACGCCACGCAAGTTTTAATCACGCGGGAATAAATAATCAGAGAATAAAGTTTTAACGTTTGAAAATGACAATGGGTATAAGGAGCCAATCAGTCCAGCTAATGGTCTTGATGCTATGAAAAAGTTTCCATAGGTCATTTTCACGATGGCATTATTTTACTGTAACTTACCTGGATTCATTTTGTTTTTCCTTTCTTTTTTAAACTGCATAATCCCATTGACAATAACTAGCACGGGAAAATAAATACCCTAGGGATTCTGGTAGTTTTAGCAAAATGGGGTCATATTAAAAATGGCCTCTTGACCAAGCGACATATTAACTAAAGATGGCATAGCAAGAAGCAAGAAAATTATCCAACATCTAGGTGTTATTTTAACCATAAACGCTTAAAAAATGATATAATAAACGAAAGTGACGTCAACCCATTCAATGTCAAGAGGTAGACCTCAGCTTGGTGACTGTCGTCTGCCGACTGTCAACTGCTGCGAAACAGTCTAGTGCACTTGAGAAAACAACAACAACAACAAAAACAATGGTGAAGTGGTATTTTTGTCTTTAAGGGATGAATAAACTTTGACTTCGTCTCTCTATTAAGTAGAAAATGCCCCGACCTAAATGAGAATCTTCGACCTCAGTGACACTGGTAAGAAATAACAACCGTGGTTAGCTATCACCTGGATCCGCCACTGACCGACACTACATCCGAAGGGTTCCGTATCTATGTCAAAATTTAGCCCTCTCATTTCCGCTTTCATAAACAAGCCTCACCTGATATGTATTCATCTAAATTTTCGGACGAAGAATCACCCTCCTCATCGTCACTCTGAACTTTTTCAGCACATGGTGGTTCCCTTTCCGTGGCTTGGTGTTGTTTTGCTTCTTCCAGATCACGTTTCCATTTCCTTAAGGCTTCGATTGCTGCTATTATTATCCGGAAATCGTCATGGGGGCCTGAAATAGGGTTTGGTAGCTCGTTCCCACTGAACCACCGCCAATGGCTTGCAGCCTTTAGTTCCGCTTGAAAGTTAAAGTCTTCAGGGGTGGTGGGATAATTTCCTGCCATATAGTCCACGACGGCTTGCACAAGTGTGTTAAAGTGAATTATAGACATTCCTCCTCGACAACCTGATGGGACTCTAGTTTTTTTCCAGGGAACAGTTGCCAGTATCTGCTGCAGTTGCCCAGTCCTCTCAGATCTCCTGGGACTCTTAATCTAGGAAGTCAATGGATGCAGTAAAAAAAAAGTCAGGGCGTGATCGAGTGCTATAACCAAGGGATGGATAAGGGGATTAGTTTCTAAAGAACTGTGCTGCTGCGTCGGTGGGGCACAAAACTTTGGATTTATCAACTGAGTTGATAAGGTAAATTACCCACCGTAAGGAATTAAACAATATGACGGTTCAAGCGTTAGCCCTTCGTCAGAGTGAATCAAGGAATTGTGGGTTGTGTATGGTTTGTAGCAGAGCCCCATTCTCATAGCATATATATGTCCTTGCTTGCAAGTCAGATTTGATAGTCATGACGTCACATGACCGTATGACGACCGACGTCCGTCGCACTTACTTCATGTAAAATGTTCCATGTGTCTGAACACTCGCGCGGTTACATAGTGGTGAAAGATGGCGGACTACCCTCGAACTAACGCTTTAAGTCTAAAACATCTTTTTGAGGCTTCAAGCGAAAAGGGTGTATTTTCATGGGTTTTTTCACGGGAGACATTTGATTTGAAGTCAAAAATATGGCCACCGCAGATTTTTACTGGGTTCTTCTACGCTCGATTTTCAATACGGTTATTTCACATACTTCAAATGAAGACATTCCTAGCTTTTAAGAGCTCTACATGAAAAGGAGAAGACCTGAAAGATTTTTTGATACTCGACAGCGAATGTAGAAGAAATTGGAAAGCTTGAAGCAAAGAAATCCTTGTTCCTTCGAGGACATAGTTGTTTTTTCTAGGGAGGTCTGGAAAGCGACCATCTGCAAAGGACTACTGGGGCGTTATAGACTTTCGTTACGTTTAAATTTTCAAGTACTTCTTTCACTTCATCGATAAAGTAAGTTATATATTTGATTGTAGATTTACATCGTAAGAACTGTTTAATTGAGCGAGATTACATGTTTGCCACGGTTTTCTTGAAATGTTTGAAAAACTTGTGAAAAGTACGTTCTTTAAAATAATCGTGGAATTAATTCTAGCTTCGAAAGGAATTGTTTGCCAGTAACTTCACTCAAGGCGAAAACTGAATGCATTTTGCTTTTCTGGGCAAACAAGTGCTTATCTGAATGAAGGTTTATGTTTACGAAGGTTTGTTCTGCCTTTTTTTGGCGTTTATTCATTCGCAGAATTTCAGGAAAAAAGGGATGTCATTTGTAAGCTTAATCTTAAGCTTAAACTCATATTGCAGTTTGGCCTCTCAATTACTTCAACTCCAGTAAAACCGTTGCCATTTTATAGCAATGCGGCTAATTATTTGAACGGATATTTAAATTCCTCCAAAATATGTTTGGTTACAGAGATCACGTATACGATCATTGATACAACTGGCCACTGACTTAGGTTAATTCTTATGATGAAATAATATAACGAAAAACACTGACCCACAAGTGTTCCTGGTACGACAGGCCGCAGTGCCAGGAGGGAGGGGGCGTCTCTATTGTTTTCCAATTACGTTTCTTGACCCACTCCGCCTGCCAGTGTGACGTCACATAGCAACGGGCGAGAGCTTCGTGTCGCTTGAGCAGATTCAGCGTGGGACGCCATTAAAGCAAGAACAACAGAGGTCAAGAAGAGACAAAACTCTAGGCTAATATCGCTATTGTTCGCTAATTTTATCGTAAGTGTGTGAGCTTTGTTGTTGCTTTTATCTGTTTGTATAAACTGTTGTAGTGTTTTGTGTGCGTAATTCTGTAATTTTGTTCATTTGTGTCGAGGGCTTTGTGGCGGGACCGCCATCTTTTTTGCGGGACCAGCAAGGTCAACATAAATCAGTCACGTCTCTTCTCTAAAATACGCAACGATTAGTCTTCAGAATAGGAGGTTTTATTCACTGATCACACACGTTTAAATTCGAAATATTTTTTAACAGATTGAATCAGCCGTTCTCCATATCAATCCGTTTGAGTGTTGGCTATGGTTGGTTTCTTGATTTCCCTCCGAATTTCACAGCGGTGTGATCGATTTCTGTCTCTTTGTGAGCACCTACTTTCGTTGACTGTCTTCAATCTTTTGTCTGACTGTCCTTGTGTTTATTATCTTGGTTTTCTGCTTTTAAATTTGTGGGCTTTTACACTGGTTAATATTGATTGTGCGGTAATTCTGATCTGTGTGGCTTAATTGTTGCTAAATTCCTGCGATGTAAATATTGTAGTGGTTGTTTTGCTGTTGTTATCGTGTGGTGTTGCGCTTGCGTGGCCTTTAGAATTGTTTCATTGTTTCTTTTTAAAACAGCGTGCCTTCGGGAATAAGCTGCATTTGGTTGTCAAATTTAGTGTATATAATATTCTAAAGTCTGGTGTTGAACACACAAGTGTGACAACAAAATGACATAAAAATCCCAACTTTTAATTTGCTGAATAATACAACTATTTCATAAGCAAGCAAAAAACAAAAAATTAATAGTTTTTATTACAATGAGATAGTTCTATATAATAATAATTAAAAGAAAAGTTACATAATATTGATGTAATATTACTTTAATGTCAACAATTATTATTTAGAAGAAACTATAAAGAAACAAATTATTGATTAATAAAAGGTATTTCTTTTAGTTTTTGTAACGACAATTTTGCTGTATGATTTAGTATTTAACATTGCTTGTTTTCTCCATGAACAATGCCATTTCTTTGTGTATCTTGTGGCATCTGTTCTGTACAGTCATTTTGTAATGGCAGCTCAGTATTTCAAAAGCCTTTCCAAACATTGCAAGGCTGCCTCATAACCTTTACATCACTTCAAGGTCCCACCAAATTCCAATTTAAATATGCCACACCAGTGGAGTGGGGCAAGTGTTCATCAGACAAATTGATTCAAATTTGGGTGTGCTTCAATAGGCACTGTTACTCGTTGTTATGCAACAGTTTAAAACAATGCAATTTTATCACACCCTCCTGTCAAATTTATTTTATTCAACTATTACTTTTGTTTGTGCTGTACTTACAATCATTGTCCTCATGAACTGGGAAATCCTGTGCAAAACTTGTTCAAAGCACATGGTAAAGTATAGCCAAACACAAAATTATTTATTGGAGATTATATTCTTTTCTGCTGTTGTTAATATTAAATTGTGTTAATTTATATCTGCCTGAACCTCTTTACAAGACTTGTTTACATTTCAAGTCACTATCCAAATTCTCCCTTGTGCAATATTTTTGGAATCTAGCATCAAAGGTTTTTCTTTCCACTGTTATGGTTACATGTCTTTTACTGTACTACAGCATCTTGTTAAATCTTGCAACAAATCAAACTCTGGTAGTGGGCCATTCTGTTCCCTTTTACTTAGCAACCACTTCTCTCATTCTGACCATATCTGCTCTACCCTATCAATTTCTGGCAGTTCCATATTTGGTTTTTGTAACAGCAGTTGGTGAAAGCTTTGATGCTAGCTCCACTCATCCTACAGACCTTCTGTTGTTCACTGTTTCGTACCTTTCCCTTGGTACGTTGTTAAGTTATCCTTGTATAAAACTTCACCACCCTGGCATTTTCTTCAGTATGGTGTTCAGGTCAAAAAGGTTTGTTACATCTACAATGTATTTTAGGTTTTAGATTAAACAGGAAAATCACACTCTTTTACCTTTGCACAGATCACAAGTGAATTCCAAATTTAACATAACAAGTGATTTATACAGGCTATCAACCAGTGGTAAACCTTTGTGTGACTTTGTGTCATTAAAAGAAATATCCAGGGCTGTAATTATGAATGGATGATTAACTTAAACTTAAGGGGTGCAAAAATGATACAGTCACTTGCAAATTTGACAGTGACTAATTGGGAGGTATGAAATTAAGTGAAGCCCTCAAGACCTAACTGGTGATATGGAAAATGTTAAGAATCTAAGGGTGTGTGATAAACACTATGCCAGTTTAACATCCAGAGGGCACAAGCCTGCAAAGGGTAAAAGTTCATCAAAATCTGGAAGTGATGACTAGCGTGGTATTCTAAAGGTCAATCCATGCATTGTGTAATGTTCACAGTGCAGAAATGAAGTCTGTCATTCCAGTGACATTCCCTGCAATAAACACAACACAAATGTACTCAACAATCTGTTTGCAGTTAAGCATGTAACTTTCCTAGATGAGCAAACTGGAAAAAAAACTGATTTTCACAATGACCTTAATCAAGCTAAAGATTCAAATGATGAATCTAAAGTAAGCTACATATGTGTGTCATATCAGCCATTCTTTTTGAGATCTGTCAAAACACAGGATGAGTACATGAAAGCTCAAGCTATGTTTGAAGAGACACAAAAATGTTCCAATTCATCACTTTGGTCTGACCCTGCCATCCAAGCCAAACCACACATAAGAAGCTTCACTTCCACTCATTCACATTTCTGATGAACCAGAAGCTAAATTTGAGTTGCCCATGTCTACAAAAGGGTCTGCACAACTTCTGGAAGACCAAAGGCCCACTGCCAACAAAACTGGGGGATGCTATGCTTCTGGAGAAAATCTCTCAGAGCCCTTGCAATCAAGTGCATACACAATCTTTCAATCTGTTCTCCATGTCATCACATTTTCAAATTTGAAAACAACTGATAACAGTCTCAAGGTTATTCTTACTGGGCCAAATATAATGAATGGTGTTCGAATACCTAACTGAAAAGAAATAACCTTTTCCCTTCCCTTACACCTGCCAACTGCAACAAATAACATTTGCCATTTTACAGTGCACATCATGGGGAACAAAGTGGATGATTATGGGGAACTTCCACAGTTCATCTTTCAGCCAAACATTTTTAAAACTGCACAACAAATGATACTCAAAACAACTGAAGACTTACGTGTTTGTCCTGGAATAAATGATCCAACAATGATTAACACTGCTGAAAGAAAGAACACATCTCCTTATACCAAGTTGACTCTCAAAGGTCAATTGTTGATGGAAAAATTGTTAAGTGTATAAGAAGCACCAGGTGTTCGCACATTCTAGCTAATGAATCAAAAGTAAGATGTCATTTCTTCTAAGGTCTAACATGCGTTTGCAGAAACAACCTTCTCCTGAGAGTACACAATCCAAAACAGCTCATGACTCCCATATTAAACTCAGCAGACTATCTCATGCTGAACTTATTACTAGGGCCAAAAAGCTAGCACACAAAATGGTTACCCAAACCCAAAGTACAACACATACTGTACATGACTTGTACACACTAGACGCCCTAACCACTGGCTTATAACTTTTCTTTGGATGTATCATACTTTAAATCGGATAATGATGAATTTCAGTGACTCTTAAGACTGCATAAGACATATTTGCTTGAAGAAAGGCATGTTGAGTAGGCTACTTAGTTTATAATAATATATATTAAGCTTATGTACAACACTACAGTGCATAACTACGACCAGACTTGCTTCACACACAGAATAATTTACCAGAGAATTACAGGGTATGTCCTGCACTGTAACATATAGTAAAACAAAAAAATATCAACGCTCAACAATACCTGCAATTCAGCTGCTCTTTCTGCGCTGTCACAACGAACTTCGAAGGGATTGATATGGCGAACCATCGGCAATGAAGAGCTAAAATTAGAGATACTCAAAGCCTAGTATACCCTTTGATGAACCTCCTATTGCTGAGTCTAAACACCTCCAACTTGCTGTGCACTGGCCCTCGAAAGTCTGACCGGTTGATATGACTGCTCGGCAGATTTGCTCGACGATAGAAAGGAACCGTTAAAATTCATCACACTTCTGAATGTTTCATCCAACAAAGGTACCAAATTCCGGATTTCTATTACAATAGGAATCTTATTACCGCTAAATCTAATAAAATTAATCAAGTTATCCATGCGAAATTCTACAATTTTATCTGCCTCGTCGACCACGACTTTGGCCGCCATTTTGAATGTCACCGAAGCGAGACGTGACGTCATACTGGCAGCGAGGACTAAACCAGTAGTTACCTTGGAGACGCCCCCTCCCTCCTGCGCAGTGCATTAAACTGTAGAAGTTTTGTTAAGTAATCAAGAGCTACGGTGATAAAGATGAAAGCCGGATCAGATTGAAAAGAAATATACTAACTCTCAGTTTAGCCACACATATTCCCTGGTACTTAGGATGCTTTTCCACGAGGATATCTGATGTGTTCTCAATGACAGCTTCCCTTGTACGTGCTCCTGATGTGTGGTATTGATCAAGAGGATAATACAAGGCACCATTTGTGACGAGCCAAACTACAAGTATAAACGAACTGTGTCGACTTGTCGCCGGAGAATCTAACTCTATTATATGCTAAACATCCAAATTTTTCTGTAACAAGAAAATTTCTTGTAGCGGGGGGGGGGGGGGGGGAAGTTAAAAAAACATTACAATTAATGTGGCAAAAAATATATAATTAAAACCAGTCTTGAATGCTGATGCTAAAAATGCCTTTTATAATTTCACAACCTTTAACAGAGTTCGACATCTGTTGAGTCACTAGCCGCACTGGGCAATTGGGCTTCAAAAATCTACTAGCCCACTGCACATTTCAGTCGCCCACGTTCCTTACCAGTGTCTTTCTATACCAGTATCACCTTGACCCTGGCAGTATAGCTTAAGACTGTGAAGGACCTTAATACCTTTAATAGCTAAGCGACTGCAGTGTATTTGCTGCAAGCTTTAAGCCCATTGTTGTAAAACAAGTCTAAGGAACAAAATTATATATATTTATCTCACCAATCAAGTGAGAAACGTTTCGCAAACGTTTACGAGAGTTCGGTAAAACAAGTTCGAAATTCGTAGCTTAGCTGTCGAAATGTTTGAATTTTAACAAACCTTGTAACTTTAAGGATACTTTTTTAAAACGCATAAAAAAGGAAACAGGAAGCAGCTTTTTGGCAAATTTTCAACGAAAAATGTCCCCAAAAAGGTGTCCTTTTTGACGAAATCGACACAAACTGTGGCATTGTGAACAGTGTTAGTATCTATCTGACATTAATTTTTGCATGCCTTATGACCTATTTGTTAACGTCGGTATTTTGACGGGGGTGGGGTGGGGGGAGGGGGGGGGGTTTGACTAGCCCAATTTGCTCGGCCCTCGAGTTATTTCAGCCTTGCTACGGGCCTGGAAAGTAATAGCTATATATGCCTTAATTAGTTATCTTGAATAACTGATCTAGCGCGAAGATGATTCACGTTTAAATAGTCGCTTGGCTTTTGAGTTTGTTTCAAGAATCGAGATGTCCTGATCCGAGTCAATTAATTAGCTAGGTTACTAATTTAAAAATCTATGTGAAAAGAATTTGTATGACAGTGTCTAGATGCCCGGCGGCCCATAGGCATCCCAAGCTTGTAGTGTGACGTGCGTGTCCGGTGTTATGCAAAATTATCAAATTTGCAAATTATAAAGTTTTGTATGGGATTTTAACCGTCGCGTAAAGCTAAGTAGACCCAATTTAAAGTCGAATTGAAGTTAAATCGCCTAAATGAACTAAAACTGCATTCTATGTGGAACAGTAATCCAATATAAGGTCCCGTTTAACTCTGGTAGCACTCAAAATAAAAATTGTGTGAATTGTCATCACCAGTGAAAACCTTAAAAAATTGCCAATCTCTGCCTTCTTTTCTTTCAAACACTTTTCATGTTATCAAGATGTGGTATTTCTGGAAACAGGTGGATGGTCAGTGCAGTGGAGGGCTGGTATCCCTTGCGCTACTTCATGATCGCCTAAGAGTTTATTTCAATACAAATCCAGTTTTCTAAACGATAACGATTATTCACTGAATGAATAAGTTAAATATTCCTATAAGTTGACAATCTCATCGCATTTTTTACCTGTTCTTAAATCTCTCTCATCCTTTTCATGCCTGCTAACACCAAATGACGGACTATCTTCTGTCCCAGCCTTGTAAACAGTGTATTTGCTCAGCGACATACGGTTACTGTTACTTGTCGTTTTCGTATCCTTATGCTGGTCTCCACCTGGAAAAAAAAGATTGAATACAGCATGGTAAAACTCTTACGGACCACAAAAACGACGTCATAAAATGTTTAAAACTTATGACAAGTGGAACAACAAGCCGCAGGCGAGTTGTTTTACTGCCAAGTTTTGAATATTTAATGACGTCATTTTCATAGTCCATAGGAATGTAGACCATGAAATATAGAGTCGATTTGTTTTTTCACAATGGAAAACAAAATTATAGCAAACTTAATAATATGATTAATAAAAGAGAAAGGACCCAATATCATTATCGTAATAAATGTTAGAGTGAACGCTGCAAAGTGCCTACTGATCATAAGATGTATTCGTGAACGTCCAATCTTACATCTTACACGATTCTCTCATTTACTACATGCATTTTTGCAGCCATGGTATTGCCCATCTAGGATTATTGCGATATCGTGTGGCACGAGTCCGGTCAAGGTCAAAATGATAAAGTGGTCGAGCGTCTACAGAGAAGAGCTACCGCGGCGGAGCTGTCTACTGATGAAATCATCACCAAGTTGTGTTAGGAGCCTCTGGCCAAGCGTAGAGAAGCATGCGTCGTTTCTCTTGTTAGGAAATGCATTAAAAACGATGTACCTAATTATCTTAAGAATTACTATAAGCTACGCAACTTCCATATTCATAACTATAACACAAGAAGCAGAACAAATCTTTTTCTGAAAAAAGGGAATCTTAAGTACACACAGCAATCTTTCTTTTATAAAGGGGCACGGATTTTCAATAATCTTAACAAGACTTGAATCATGCTATATATGTGCATTTATGTGCAGTTATGTGCACGTGCATTTATCTTTTTTAACTTGTAAATAGCATTATTGTCAGTCTTTTTATCCTTTTCAGTTTGGTCCCCAGTACTATCTCCCAGGCTTTTTTAGACTGGCCTTCTATCAGCAGCTGCTCTGAAGGCGTTCACCTGCGCCGGTCTTCAAACAAGCAGTTCGTTGTTAAACCGCTTGCACTTTTTAAAGTTTTAGAAAACAGCAATGTTTCATTTATCCGCGATTTCGCTAAAACCACCTATAGGGGAACACAGTCCGTGTGAAGCTGTTGTCTGAGTGGACAGCGTGAACAAGTTGTAATCCCAGGGATCCTTTTGTGGCACAGGTAGAGATATTTATATTTAGATATATTAATATTTAAAAATTTATATTTAAATTTTTACTGACTTCAGAGCGAGCAGGCCGCACACTTCCCTTTTCGATGTTGGCGTTCGAAGGCCGACCTCCCAAAAAAGGGTGCCCAGGGTGAAAAATTCAAAACGCCACTCTTCGGCTCATTGGATGACCCGCACACTACAAGCGCACGTGTTTTGCTATGGCGTTCTACCCCACGCCAAATTTCAATATTGTATTTTTATTGTACTTACTGCATTTTATCCTACATGGAACATTCTGACTTCCATTCACAGCTTTCTATATTGTAGTTGTTAGTTTTGACATCCAACATCATGCCTTTTGACATGCAACGTTGTGATTTTTTGTTAGCGTATTTAGGCTACATTCGATTTAGTACTTTTCTAATTCAACCGGCCCGCGTGCATTACGCAGTCGAGGTGAATGCTTTCAACATTTTTAGCGTTCTCGTATTCGACATTCAAGATCTTTGCATTCGACGTTCAAGTTTCTCATTTAACGTCTTCCTGGTGGTCAGCGATCGATCTTAATCGACTTGAACCTACCATTCCACCATCCCTAGAAGTTATCGCTTATTTCCAGTGGAGTAGGCGGGGGAGACGCTGTCTACCGCTTGACAGTACTGTGTTGGCAGATATAAAAGACTGGACGCATTAGCTTTACTGCAGAGTTCCCTCTTTATATGAGCTGGATCTTACCATGAATAAGCGGCTTATAGTCGAACTTATTTTAGTCTCAGACGGTAGACTTAAATGTGCAATATATATCTCTTATTAGACGGTGTAGTGTGTAGTATCGTGGGATATTTTTACGAGTCACGCCGTATTTTGGCGAGCCCGTAGGGCGAGTCAAAATACAAATACGTTTCCATACGTTTCCATACGTTGAGGTCAGTTTTTGTCTTTTTTGTTGTATTTACGTTTCGGTTTCCTTCAATAAATAAAGAAATTTCACTGTCGTCTAGGTCATTGCTTGTCTCTAGGGACGCGTTTTCGTTAAAACCTCAAAATTTGTTAAGCATTCATTGTTTTCTTCGGGAAAAAACGAGCGTTTCGGCACTTTTTTTTCATCGTTCACCTTGTAAGCCTAATGCCTGACGTCACATTTGTAGAAAACCTGTCAAACCGGTCTTCTGGAATACAAATACCGTGGGATATTTGTACTCGTTTTGGGTGTTATTTGTACTCTACTGAATGCAGTTGAATAATAATGTTATTTATTTTTCTATTTTTTTGCTCAATCCAAATGGCTATCCATAAGCTTGTTAACCCTATTTAGCCCGCGCTGACTTTAACGAACTATAACTTTTAAACGGCTAGACGAATAATCACCAAATGACTTTTCCTAAAATTTACCAGAGAAAATCTTCCTGTGTCAATGACAGGTCTACGATGATTGACGTTTCCATAGAAACCGTCTACTCAGGAGTGTATTTTGACTATTTTCAATCTTTTTTCAGTTTTCTCCCCCTTGTTTGTAAGAAGAAGACAATCCTTTACTTTTTTGTGCTTGTTTTGATTAAGTATGTTTTTTGAAGAGAGGATAAAGGGGTAAAAGAGTTAATCCCTCATATAGGCCCTATCCCCATCCTAATCCCTCTCAAGTTACTTTTTAAAGGTGTCGAATTCCCGTGGATAGTGTTACCTCGCGTGTTGCGTGGAAGTTTCGTGGCGAATCCATAAACATGGTGGGGATTGTCGAATGCGAAATGAGAATAGCGTCGTTTATTCTTTTTTCAATTTTTACATGGATCAATCGGAATCAAGGAATAGAAAGTTGGTTGAAGATTCAACCACGGAAGCAAAGCGGAACAAGAAAGTTTAGTTTTATTTTCTGGAGATGATTTAGGCGCTAGGAAAACGTTGAAATTCGAATGTCCGTATAAAAACCGATCGTTTCGAAAACTAACTTGTAACTTGTATTGCTTTTGCTTTTCGGTAGATCACACCGGCCGTGGAAATACTCCACGAAGGTCACATGTTTTTCAACAGAATGATTCTAAATCATTCCATGAGACGTTACCATAGGAGCAACTGATGAGGTTCACTGAATAACCGAAACTCGAGTCTTGCTTGACAAAATAACACAACTTATTCACGAGAAGCATCCTTGAGTTTTCCGAACCAGCATTTTAACTGCTGCAGATTTTAACAAATGGAGGTTTAGAAAATTGCTTACGAGTTACAAAGAGACCGTCACAGGAAGATGAAACGATAACTTCTTTCAGAATTGCTAAGCGCAATTAAACTGCTGGAGATGTATCTGTTGGATGCCAGTAACGCCACAAGACAATGGAGCACAGGGGGCCCACACAAACTGTGTGACCGTTTGTAGTTTAAAAATTATAAGGGAATGTATGAGAAAATCGAAAGGTTTCTAATAACGTGAAATTGACAATGACAATTTGTGGCCGCACCGGGTAATAGTTACTACAATTGTAACACGACCAAAACGAGCGTGGCCCTCCCCATAAGGGCATAATTTGACTGGTGCCCAGTGCCGACCGCGGTCAAATGGGACTATCGGGATCCTCACGGATCCATGGCGGCCTATTTTGAGATGTTATTACGATTTTGTGTAGTGGATAAATCTTTTGGGACGCGAGGTATGTGCAATTGGTTTTGAGAAAATCACTTGCATGTCTTCCTTTTGTCAAGTCGCTAAGTCAGAATGGGAGCCTGAACTATATTTGTGGGTAAATTCGAGAAAATTCCGAAACGTGTCGAGCGGTGATAGTGGCTAAATCGGGCCAAATGACTCCTTCCTTGTCAATGTATTTATACACGTACTAACACAGTTTTAAAGCAAATGGACCTGAAATTGCTCAAGATGTTTCGTAAGGATAGCAAGCAACACCATGTAATGTTTCATGAACTTTATTCAGTTAGTTCGTTGTTATGTATTGCTCAAAATGTTCGCTTCGAAATCCCATACAAAGTCTTATATTTTGAAACGCCATTTTTAATGATATTCAAATATTATGCTTGGGCTTCCTATGATTTCACGCGTTATGCAAATTTAATGCGGTTTTGAACTGAAACTAACTTCGGACCGTATTCGCTATTTCTTAAAAATTCTTTAACAGTTGTCATTGACTTTAAGTTTCAATATGAGCTTCAGTTACTATTTCAATTTTTAATCAAAGGATAAAGTGCGCGAAAGAAAGGTTCGATTTGTTCCCACGTCGCTCGCGCAACCAATTTATTTGAGACTCACAGTATGTAAATTTAGGGCACCGTGAACTAAAAATAATAACAAACTTGCTATTTTACTCTAATTCTCTTTCTAACATCATAATCTTCGATTTTTGGTATAAGCACATTTAACGGTTTCGCCATTAACAGCAGGTTTGGCGTAGGCAATTTCAATTCTGAAAATTTTACCTTCGTTGTTTTATACGTCGCATTCGGTGTTTGTTTTGTCGTCTTCACGTGAGATTGACATGACGCCAAATTAAATCTCCGCCAATCAGCATTTTGCCTCGAGATTTTCGATGCGGATATTCAAATTCCTGAGACGTCGTTGCAAGCTTTCCCTCTATCGCGTCCCCACACCCGAGAGAGTTTGCTCGCAGGCTACAAAACACAGCGATTGAGGTTTGATTATGTTTATTTTGAACTTAAATGTAAATATTTCTCGCAGCATTTCACGTTATTAGAAACCTTTCGATTTTCTCATACATTCCCTTATAATCTTTAAACTGCAAACGGTCACACAGTTGAATAACCTCCGTTACTTAAATCGTTACCAATAGAACAGGGACTCCATAAGAATAATCGAAAACAATGATGAAAAGCGTGGTTGAAATCAATTATTAAGTAGCAACAGGTGTTATCTACACAACCTGTACGGTATCCACTGAAGTCGATAAACGAGTTTTAAGTTGTTGGGATTTTTTTGCTGACGTTTTCTCCGGTCCACAAGATCTCTTTGAACGTTCAAAAAAGTAAAAAGAATGAGTATATTTTACTAACTTGGGTTTCAGGCTCTATAAGAGCCTTATATTAGCGATTCTAAATGTAAAAACAAAAACTGATCTTGTTAACGTCAGTTCTGCTTTAGAGAGTTCTCTTAGGCGAGAGGTCTCAAAAAGGGTCTCAAATTTTTCAAAGAAGACCCTATCAGTTAAATGGTCAGCAATTTTTTTTTCTGTGAACCATTTCATGACAAAATTGTCAAAATCTTTTTGCTACGATCATATCAAATCCAAAAATCAACTCACTTAGACTTTTTGATGACCTTAGTGTTTAACCAATTTTTTGAATCCAATGGCTTGGTTTAGGGCAGACTGGGTGAAAGCGGCTCTAAGAACGTTACATAAAAAGATCAAGACCCGTGAAAAGATGTGGTTTGAAATAGATGGTACATCCTGTGTAATGGCATATTTTTCCGAGGTACAGTGCCTGGCAAATTAGATTGGACACTGTAATTTACGCAATGATAAGTTTTTTTCACTCGCGTGCTGCCCCAACACAATCAATGTTGGTCATCGCAATTGTGTCATCAAATCGTGTACCTCAAGATTGCGAAGGCAAGAAGAAGAGATCTGTTCCAACAGATGTGGCTTGTATTGTATGTCTTTTCCGAAATTTCATTTGTTTCCGTTTACTCTTACAGTCAACGCGCTTCACGCATGAACGCTCAACTTCAAATATTCATCGATTAGTTCATTCTTCGATTTCGTTCTTCGAAAAATTTAGTGATTCTGCGAACCTTGGATTTTATATTCGAAACATTAATTTTGTTGTTCGAAATTTTTCATGGAACATTGTAATAATAATTCGAACTTTCCGACCAGGAACTCAAAAGTTAGTTTCTATACCGTAATTAGTCAATTTTCGCGTGTTGGTACCTCAGCGCATGATATTTTCATTATTTTCAAGCGCGTCGCAAAAAAATCGCGAGGACAAAAAGCCGACCAAAATAAATCCGTAAAGAGAAAATCGACAAACTAGAAGCAATCCTATAAATCACCTTTGAAAAGGTTGACGATATTCGTGCCTTACATTAGATCGAAGGCAAACGTTTACCAGGATCGTAAAAGCCTCCAATCGATTTCTCGCCATTTGGAAGTAACTCATGTGCGTGCAAAAGTAAACTATTATGTACACCGCGCGAAAACCGTTAACTGTAAATTGCCGCTAAAATGTGGCGGTTACTTATATTATTTTGCCAGTTTCCGATTTAGTGCACGTATAGAAAGCAAAACAAGAAAATCTCTAGCCAAAGAATAAAGTTGCCTTGATAATAAATTAGCACGTCCTTTGGATTTTCTTTCGAAGGATTGTCAGATTTCACGGAACACGATCGAGTGACAAAAGGCCGCTGTTCACAAAATCGTCCATCATGACTACGACTCAACCATTTTTTTGTGGAGGAAAAGCTCCTGTGTTGATGGCGGATGATATCCTTGAAGAAATCGAGATTTGGAAACTTCTCTTCCGGGTGCGTCATGTTGACGATTTCCCTTGTTGCGCATAGTATGCGTTGCGTGCGAACTTTCGAAGAATCGATTTCGTTAACCGAAAAAAGAGCGTTCTTTCAATCTATCTACAAGGACAGGTATAATCTAATTAAGAAAGGAATGCGCACGTGAATAATGCCATCTTTAATCCGTGATCGTTCACGCGTGAAGCGCGTTGCCTGTAAAAGCACCCAAGCTCAAACTTCTTACCTTTAAAATATGCTAGTTTTCCTTATTTTCCCAACTGCATGGTCAACATGTAAGTAATGGTCCGGGTAAAAACTAGGCAGGCAGATTGCAAAATCGATTAAAAGGTGTTAGCTTTTAATTATTAAATTCAATTAAATCCGTGAATCTGATTGGTCGATATCAAAAATCGCCGAAAAATACAAGAAAAACGTGTCAAAAACAGCATTTTTTTGGCTTAGTTTTCCCCACTCCCCTGTGTTGTTCCTCACGGCCAAAAATCAGCATTGTTCTATGTGCCAATCAAGAGTTAGAACTAGTTAATAAACCCAAAATTTTCTTGCTTTATTAGACTAGTCTGTAAGCAGTTTGATTTGGCAAGGTGCCCTGGGGCGAAGTGCATGCAGTTAAGCTCAGTGTGAATTAAGTAACTAATTAATTAAATGGAACTTTCGCGTTGCTACGACGCCTCTTAATGTGCACGGCGCGTTGTTACGGCGCTTATTAGTGTTGAACTCTCAAGTTAACAATGGATTTGTGAATAAAGATAATCAAAACAGATTAAAATGCGTGAAAAATTGGCGAGAAATTCTGCACTCATTTTTAAAAGTTTCAGATTTTAATGCAGAAGGCTTACTGTAGTGAACAGAAGCAAAAGAAAAGAAATGCTTTATTTAAAGGCCGGTTTATACGGTAGGACTTGTCGGCCCGTTTTGTCTGCCAGACAGTGACGGAGCGCGAATCGTACCTGTATTTCGAAGGCCGGTTTACACGCTACGATTTGCCGGCGCGATACGTTGCATGATACGTTATCGTAGCATGAATCGTACGTTCGTTTACACGCTACGTTTTGTTGGCTTCTGGTCGGCTTATCGGAGGCTGAAACATAAGTGTATTTTGACACTCGATTCTATAAATTTTGTTTGACCTTGTTTGACGTGGCGGCTCTTTTGAGAATGTCGGCCAGATATGCCAAAAATCTACTGCACTCAGCGTCGGGCGGGCGAGCCGATTTTCGTTTTCACGAACGGCTGTCAAACTACACGTAAGATCCGCGCTCCGATACTGTTCGGCCGCCGATTCGTGATGGCGTTGATGGTGAAGGTGCTGGAGGGAGAACGAATGCGTGGATATTTCGCCTCTTAAGGTTTTCTCTAAGGATTCAGACCATATAACCTTCTTGTATGGGACTACCATGCTAGTTGTTTCGTGTAATTAGAACTCTACAACTTGCTCACGATTGTCGCACACGACATAAAAACCTTACTACAGTCGTAACCAGAGACCATGATAAATGAAGAGATTTGTTTACGTTGCTTTAATGACGCGAGCAGCTAGCGCGCACCACAAAAGTCACATGCAGCAGTCGTAAGCTTAAGTCGCTCCGTCTAAATCAACCCTAAGTGACTTTATCTGAGATTGTAATTTTACGTCTGGAATTTCGGCGGCTCTCTTTAGTCAGCAGTCTTTATTTCGGCGAATATTTTTCTATCACGAAAATCAAGACCCATGAAAAGATGTGGTTTGAAATAGATGATACATCCTGTGTAATGGCATATTTTTCCGAGGTAAATGCCTGGCAAATTAGATTGGACACTGTAATTTACGCAATGATAAGTTTTTTTCACTCGCGTGCTGCCCCAACACAATCAATGTTGGTCATCGCAATTGTGTCATCAAATCGTGTACCTCAAGATTGCGAAGGCAAGAAGAAGAGAGCTGTTCCAACAGATGTGGCTTGTATTGTATGTCTTTTCCGGTTTGAACTCTTTAGAGTTTAAGGGAATTTCTTTTGTACCCGTTGACTCCTAAAAGCACCCAAGCTAACTCTTTTAACTTTATAATAAGCTAGTTTTTTCTCGTTTTCCCAAGTGCATGGTCTACACGTTAAATCGGAACTAGTGTTCCGAAATCAGTTTTAGTGACAGGTGTTATCATTTGAATAGTCAATTGATCTCAATGGGTCGCAAATTTGACTAAAAAAAAGAATATTTGGAAATACTGAACATGAAAGATATTATCCATTATGGTTTGAACTCTTTAGAGTCTAAGGGAATTTCTTTTGTACCCGTTGACTCCTAAAAGCACCCAAGCTAACTCTTTTAACTTTATAATACGCTAGTTTTTTCTTGTTTTCCCAACTGCATGGTCTACACGTTAAATCGAAACTAGTGTCCCGAAATCAGTTTTAGTGACAGGTGTTATCATTTCAATAGTCAATTGATCTCAATGGGTCGCAAATTTGACTGACAAAAAGAATATTTGGAAATATTGAACATGGAAGATGTTATTCATTATAGTTTGACATAACAGCTTAGTTAATCGTTTGTCTCGCGATTTAGTGAAAGTCGCTAATAAAAGAGTGTTTTCGGACTACCAGTGGTGATTTTGCACGCAGGCCGCTATACCCAAACATTCATTGTCTGTTAACTTCAACATGGAAACAGGACGCAATTGAGACTATAGCTACATAATTTATGTCACAACTTCAACTGAACTCTCTTTTGCGTTTTCTTCTCGAGATGGTTGAAGCGGATTTGCTTTTGATGGTTGAAGAGGATTTGCAATTTTCTCTGAATTACAAATATCGGACAAGTTTTACTTTGGTCAGAAAAGGTGGCTTGCAAGAGCCCCTCGAAAATATCGACGGCGACAATTTCTGTGGATATGAAAGAGATTTTGCCAATTTTTACGAAGAAATGGTCCCGGAGACCGAGGGTAGAAGACAGAGGCGTAAAAAACGAAAACGTCTGCCAGACTTCCTCGTGAATGACAAGACTAATAGAATAATTTGCAGAGAGGGAACAGGTAACCGGTAATCCTTTTTTCTCCTCAAGCACACTGCCTAATTAAAATGAGTGTTACACATAGTAGAATTCCGCTTTGAATGCGTTTGTTGTATTAATATTATCTGAGGCTGTTCTTTATTTTATCTTGCATTTCGTGAATCGCATCCACCCAAACCTGAGGTTACAGGTTGACGAACTAATATTTATATTATCACTGTTCTTCACAGTTCTTTGAAGTTTTCATCACCATTCTTCAACGTCGAAAGCCTTTCATTGTTTCAACGAGTTAGCGTTACAACACCCTCCCATCAATGAGGCACTATCTTTAGTCGCTACAGCTCCCATGTTAACTGTGAAGGTGGAAGGTTAATGAGATGGAGAAAGACGTGTGTATAATCAAACTACAGCTTGTGTAGCTCACTCTTGAGCTAAATGTATGCAGTGAGCCGGCCAAAAGTAAACATTTTCCTCCTTTTGCCGAAAGCAACCTTTCTCTCAGTTCTCTTGAAACTTTTAATCTAGATAGCTGCCTTAAATTTACTGGAAAAAATGGACACAAATTCAGAATGTTTTTGAAAACAAGGCAGAAAGAAGTGGCCATATTATTCATTTCTAAATTTCATTTAACCTTTTAACCTTTAGGTTGGAGCACGTTTATCTCGGAAGACGCTTTGGCAGCAAACTGGCCGGAGCACGTTATCCTAGATCGCAATAAACTGTGGGGGCTACGAGAGAACACACCCGTTCCAAACGAATTAACATTTTTCTTTGATCCCAGCAACCAACATCATGTGCTCATTAGTCCTAGAGAAAACGAGAAATACTCACCTGAGCAATTTAAAGAGGTAACGGAAACGAACCCACCACTGACGTATTAATTATTTTATTCATTTTTCTGTTGCGTCGTGAGAATCAAGGTCGCACATAAAAGCGCTGGCAACGCTTGACTTGCACCTTGTTTTTTGACGGGTAGACAAGTGTAGTATTATAATTCTCAAAACTGAATCCTCTAGCTTTGTTTAAAAGTCCTCTATGTTTTTGCTATTTTCTCTGATCACCTTTACGATGAGTGTATGGTCTCAATTTTTTTTTAAAACCCAGATACTAACAGTTTGCGTTTGCTTCATAATGTAGATGTTGCGTTGCCTTAACTGGGCTAAGATGTACCCACCGCAGTCAGGACCTTAGTCATTCTCGTAGATATGGAACCAAGGATGGCACATTTGAAATATTCTTTAATGGACCTGAACATGACAAAGGATTAACAGCAACTGTATTCACAATTTATAATCTAAAACATAGAATGTTAATTACAGAGTGTAGTGAAAGTGTAATTGTAACTGCAAAATTTAGTGTCATTAAATCAATGTAAGATGTTCAGTGGTAAGTCCACAGACGCTGACGAAAGCTTAAATCCGGTTCAAAACATTTTCTCAGTTGTAAAGTCAGGAGTACCCAACGAACCGCTCTTCAAAAAAAAACCCGCTCTTCACTCTTTTAATTGCTGGCTGGCATCCCTGAGATAAATAATATTTTCCTTGCTCGTTATGTATTTTACTTCGTGTACTTGCTGGTTTACTGCTTATAGGTTGCAATACTTGCTGGGAAAGAAGGATATTCCTGTAGTCCTAGGAATTATGGGGAGTCCTGAGGTCCTGGAAAGAGGGGGTCCGCTGATCCTGGCCGGATTTAGGCAGGGCGTTTTTTTCCTGTCTCGCGCGCGCGTCTCGCGTCTCGAGTTCGACTAGCTCTTACCGCTAGGAGCTGGCCAGGCTAGGAGTCTCCGGTTCAGATTTGTCAATGCTAGTAAAATATTAATGAATTAAATTTCAGGCAACGGTCATCATATCACCTTCACTCCAATGTGATAATAGTACGTCATAATTCTTCTTTGTTCTATTGTCATTTTTATGAGCAAAAACAGATCGTGCCTTTTGACCTGGTAAACTGAAGTATATCGCAGTTAACTCTCACAGAGGGCTTGGATACCCGGTGTTTCACTATTTCAGGACACTCATCAGTGACTCTTTTCTCAACAGTAGCTTTATTGAGATTATTGGGTAAGTTGTCCGTCTACTTTTCTTTGTTACTTTAGTGAGCAATCATATATTTATTTTTTTTATCCCCTTTGTTTTAGCAGAGGCATTAAGTGCTGACTTCTCGCCAGAACCCTCGACAAACAGGACAAGACCACGGAAAACTCAACTGTATCAGTAAGTCATTTATGGAGACCTATAAAGTTAACTTAGCTGACTCTGAGTAATCTCACTTTTTTTACTTGACTTTACGCATTGACTGGCCATGGTCCTGTGACGCTTCCCGGCGTTAAAATTTGTTTTAAAAAATTAAACTCAAGCCGGCGGGCAGATCAATGTCAATGTCTTCGAAATCCCAGGAAATAAGAGTATGAGTATGAGGTGTAGTGAAGATTCCTCTCGTTGTAAGAGGTTACCAGCCCAGTGTGCTGTGAAGGGGCGAAGGCGCCCTTTCCGAATTAATTTGTCTTATATTGGTTTTTTTTGGTTTATGGCGTTTATTATAAACAGTTATTTGTTCAGTCGAGGACATAGTACTAATAGTAAACTGGTTTTGTTAAAATTGTGCGAAATCCGTCTAGAGCGAACAAACTCCTTTATCGGACTAGCTGTCGGACTCCAGTTCTTATTGTCGAAAATAGACATGAACGTTTTTTGTTTTCGCGAAGACGAACAGTCACCTGAACAGTGGGAGCATCGACGAGTATTCCCAACGGAAAAGGACAAAAACGTGGAATGCTAAATGGACTTGGTTGAACATAGAATTTCACTTCTTTATTAAAAAAAAGATTCGTGCCAAAGTGGAACTAAACATGATTTTCCTTTTTTCTATTACTTTTTTTTGTTTTCGCTGAAATTGATCCTCTCCCGATATAGACGTTGGGAACCGTTAAAGGCTAATTTGCATGCTTTTCTGAAGGAGTGGAAGAAGTACATCTAAATATTTACGACACAGGGCTTGAAATAACGGCCGGTCAACGGACAATGTCCGGTCAAAAATAGGTTTTGTCCGGTCAAATCCTTGGATGGCCGGACAATTTGTCCGGTCGTTTACGCTTGTAAAGAAAAATTCAATGCGGATCTTCAGGTTTTAAATTTTTATAGGTTCAACATTATTGGCGTTTGTGAATAAAAAGGGGAAAAGACAGAGATACTACCAGACCAAGAACTTTTAAAAAATGATTCATAATAGTGGTTGTAAAATTTCCGGTGGTTGCAAATCTTCGCTTTGTCGTTCATCAAGCCGTCACCGCAAATTAGCGGGTCTTCCGGAGTAGCGTGTGTAGCAGTATGAATTACTATATTCTTATAATATATAGTCCGCTTGGATTTTGTAAACGTGACGTGAGAAGCATAACAATGCCTCTCAGATTCTCGGGCAACACTCAGCGAGAACACCCTTAGCCACCTGATAAGAGTCAAAATGGAAGGTCCCCCTTTTCAAGGTTACGACACTACACCAGCCATTCACTTGTGGGTAACGAGCGCCACTCGCCCTCCGAACCAAAGCAAGAGGAAATCGTACAAGTTCCGAGAGTTTGCGAAAAGGGGAATGGTCTTGATTGATTGTTCTTCAACTGAAGAAGATTCCGATTCAGATAATGAGGACGAATTAGAAGACAGAGCAATAGATTTAATAAAAGACACAGGAGTGGATCAGTAGGCTCCCGAACATTGTAGATATTTTTGGCGTTGATATGTTTTTGTTTCACTTAAAACCACAACAAAGTGCTTTCATTTCCTTAATTGCACAACGTTGATGTAATTCCAGTAATTCCAAATGGCCAAATAGTCATCCATAAAAGTTGTGATTCATATCGTCTCTAAAAACGCTGAAACGGAACAAATCATTCATCACTTCCGGCACGCCCCTGATAAATACTTGGTTACCAAGCTTTTTGGTGATTATTGGATTCACGGGCATTACTTCGCAAGGCAATGTTTTCCTCAGGCAGTATAGACTTGAAATTGACAACGAGTAGCAAAATTAGGTTGCCATTCAAGTATTCCAAATGAAAAAAGAGAGTTGCCTGTTGGTATCATTTCCCCGACCCCTTTTAATAAGATATAGTACTGAAACATTTCAAGATTCAAGCTTATTCATTCTAAGCTTACTTTGTAGCAAATCAGTGGATATGGATTCTACTTGTAAGAGTTTCTTGTTGTATATTCACATCAGTTAGCTTGTATTATTATGAGGATCAACTAGATCGCAGGCTTCAATTTCATCAACTTCATAGCTTTAGTAGGTATTAAAATTTAACGGTATAGAAGACATAGAACTGAAGCGATAGATGCATGCACAAATGTAATATTGATTTTGCCGAACGTTGTGGCTGTACCATGCATTCCACTTTTCCTGCAATGAGTTCGAGGCTCCATGTACAATAAAGGCTTAGAAAATGTACTTGTTTGATATGTAAACATCATGCTGCAGGGGGAGGGGGGGAATTTTGTAGAGATATGGCGTAATGGAGATTTGTCCGGCCAAAAATGGGTGGTGTCCGAGCAAAAATAGGTTTGACCGGACAACTTGACCGGCGCCAGCCGGGAAATTATTTCAAGCCCTGCGACATGGTGAACTTTCTCCTTTCCCTCTCAGTTTCTTAGGTTTTCTTCTTTTTTTCTTTCAGTAGTATAACTTTCACTAATTGAAGATAAAAAATTCCTGAAGCACATTGAAAACTGATTTTTAACTAAGGCGCCTTTCTTGTTTCAATTCACCGGAAATCACGGTCATGCTAGTCATGCCAAATAAATGCCGCAGTCCTGCACACACTGACATAATGACAGACGCTTGCCAAATAATTGATTTTTTACCGCCATCATTTAAGTCTAGCTTTTCGTCGAGGGTCGAGGGTAACAAATTTTTCCCAAATTTTTTAATTAATAAAGAAAAATCAACTGAATTTAACCGTTTTATAGATACGAATTGCACGTGGACATTAGATCTTTTTATACGTGGACATCGCCCCCGAAAGTAGCGAGTGGGGGTGCGGTGAGATAGTGAATAGCACGTGGACATCCCAGTTCGTCTTTAGATACCTGATTATATGTTTTCAAAGAATGACATTAAGAACCTACAGAAGCCCATATTTGATCATAAATCTGGTTAGATTTTCCATGTTACTGTAACCCCACCGTGAATCGTAGAAATGTGACCGAAAAAGCGAAGAAAAAGTGCGATGTTTTTATAACTGGTTTCACAACATGGGGTGTAATTCAACTGTCAAGGAAACTCTCTTGACATGTCCAAGCTCCAGGCAATAAAATTTCCTGGGCAGAATCCGTCACATTTATTAAATTTGTTTTCAGTAGGAGGATGTCGACAAGTCACAGTAGCCACCATAGTTTCATTTCGTAGCTAAAATGTTTTTAAATGCCTTAAGTGCGTTTTTAAGAATGAGTGTTTTGACATAAATATGCCATTACGCGACAAGTGATTGGCAGCGGCAAATTGAAAAACAAAGCTAGGGAAGTCGCGAGTTTTAAAAAATAGAATACCTGGTCGCGATTTCCAGTGTCGGTGATTAACTCCTTTGTGTGTGAAACAGCATAAAATCGATATTTGCAGGCGCTTTCCCATATTGCAAGTACAGCAGTTTTTGGTTCGATTCGATAATATGGATTCCTTTTCGAAATCGTTCGCTGTAGATCAATGCTCAATTTTCATTACAAACACCACGCGAACAGAGGATGGTCTGCCTGTGGTTAAAACAAAGGAACTTTGATCTGCACGCGGGCTAATAGTTTTGTACAAATCACGATGATATCCCATTGTCATCCCCGACTCGCTATTTTTGGGGGCGTATGAAGAGATCTGGAGTAAATGCCGAATAGATTTAATGTCCACGTGCAATTCGTATCTTTAAAACGGTTAAATTCGGTTTAATTTTTCTTTGTTAATTAAAAAATGGGAAGATTTGTTACCCTTGACATGGTACCTCGACCCTCGACCCTCAAAGAAGAGTAGACTCCCATCATTTGGCAGACATTTTTTCTTCTCGTACTTGAAATCTTCCACAACAAAACAAGATGCCGTAACAAGCGCTCTGCCGCCTGTCGTTTTACACAGCTCTACGTTTTATAATGTGAACCAGCTATACTATATTTCATTTTAAAAGCAGCTAATTTTATTATCTTCCATATTGATAAGGAAAAAGCTCATTTGCATTTACTTTCAACACACATATATATATGCGACTACAATACTAGTTTCGTCAATAGACCTCGTCAGTTGGTATTAGCCCTGCCACAAAATAATTGAAATTCACGCCGGATCCAACTGAGCAGCCAAGACAATGTACACAATTTCCGTTGGGCTGGTTTTCACGTGACTTCATCAAATTCTAAAACCGTAAATTGCGAGGTCTTCTGATTTTATATCCCGACCAGGTTGAAGATGAGTTAAGAATATGTCATTTCCCCGGGGGGGATACTCCCATATACACGCTATATGGGTATGTGCCGCTGTGAAGGGTATGGTTTTCAAGCTGTTTAGTCTGGGATAGGGTACGGAAATCAGAGAGTTTTGGTCTAGAATAGGGTATCATTTTCAAGGAAACTAATCAGTTGGTTGGAGAATTTAGTCTAGACTAGGTTTCCCGGCAATTGACACTAAAAAGAAATCAATTTGGCAAATTTACCGGCAACTAGCAAAGAAAGCGTTAAAATAGAGATGGGTTTAATACCCAGGATAGGTTATCACTGAAAACACTGCTGGATATCTTAGACTGTCAACATTCGGGATTTAGACGGAAATCGGTGGTTTTAACAATAGCTAAAAATAAACAGTTGATTGTTCTTCGTAATGCGTACGTGCGTGCTCGAGACAACTCAGCGTGTGACTGACGAGGTTTATACGGAGTAGAATAGCCAACCTGGGTCTTTAGATGCTTTTGCCTCGATTTTGCCTTTGGTATTCCAACAACGTTCTGTTGAGGACTGCATCGTGAAACGGGATTGTCAACATTTTACACCATTGTGATTAGGAGAAAGAAGGTAAGTGTTTATATATATATATAACTCCCCTATAAACCATATAATGAGAAATGATCGCATATAAATAATTACCACGTGGACCATGTCTTGTCCCCGGTCTTGACCTCCTGGCCTGACATTGAGGTCAGAATTTGAAGTGTTTCACTAAAATAGATTCCCAGGACTACAGGTAGATTAGCTAAGGCTTTTCCAATGCTATAACGGAGATGTAGAGCGATGTACTGCTTTAGCTGTAGTTTATAGAAGTTGTATATAAAACGCGTTTTAGTTGTTGTAAACGTAGAAGTTATTTAGAAAGTCGACGTTTTTTGCTGTTGTATCCGAAAGGCAACACTCATGACGGTTCTTTATTCACTCAGGTTAACCTGAAATTGAGGACTTGGTGGAAACAAAAACTGAACAAGTATAATAAACTTTTATTTTGAGAGCATTATTTAAAATGTGACGTAACATTTTGTTTTCGCTGGACTGTGTTAGTAATGGAGTTTCTCAAAAATAGCTAGTCTGGGATAGGGTTACGGATTTTTGGTGTTTAGTCTAGTATAGGGTTGCAAAATGCACCTCAACTTGGTCTAGTTTAGGGTAAGGGTTTCAGAGTCCCAGCGGCACACCCCCGCCCAAAAATTTGCAGAGTACCCCCCCGGGGTCATTTCACAAGTTTCCAGCTCGGTAGCGTCTCTGGTTTTGAAAACACAACATTTCGAATCTCTGGCTTTTCACCTTACGTGACAAAGCTTTCTCTTATGCAAGAAAGGGTTCTCCTTTCTTTCACAGTTTGAATGTACAGTAACTCAAGCGAGAAAAGCATTAAATCGCTTGAAGAGCAGAAGTGGTCAATTCCAGATGCTTTCATTGACTTCCGGCCGCCATGTTGTCTATCCGAGGGCCATGCCAAGGACATCCATACTGAGCTATATAAATATGAGTCGAAAATTTCAGCAATTTACTCAACAACGAAATACTGCACAGAACGGAGACTTGGCGAAGTTGTTTTGTTGTTAATCTTTCATAACATTACACGTTCTTGGCTTCTTTCATTTCCCGGTTTTCGTTTTTTTTTATTTTATGGCGTGACAGTGATAGTTTGAGATGAGTGACCTGGGTGACCATCCCAGCCTTTTTTAAACAGTACAGCCAGCACACGGCCTCAAAACGTGGAATTTATTTATATTTTAACACTCACAACATTTTTCGAAAGGACTACTGCGCTTGACAACACCATGTGAACGTCTATTAAGTTCTTATTACATTCCCGCCAGTCATCTTAGTGTGTCTTTAGAAGCGGATGAAAACGTCAATTTCGCGTCCTTTGATTGGTACATTTTCACGGTTCATTGGTTGCCGATGTAATTATGATTGACTGCAGTGAAAAACAAAATCGTCATTTGGATTTCGAGGTTCAAAGTTTGTTATTGTTCTATGCAGTTAACATCTTCCCCGGATGACGTGTTTTATCCAATTCCGCCAAAACAATTCACAATTCCTCCAAGAATACAGCCGCCTCTCATCGCTGTCGGTCGTTTATAGGGGCACACAGGCGTGAATTGGTTTTGAACCTTGTTATTATTCAGAGTACCCTCGCACCGGGCACACTTTTCCAGGAGTTGCGGTTTCCTTCTCCCTAATCTTTGTCTTTAAAACAGACATTTTATGTCAGTTGATGGATGTTTTGCCTTTCTCTTTGCTCTTCAGAGCAGACACTTTTGAAATAAGATAAATGAAATTGAAATGATAATTTCTACAAACAAGAGCTCGCAGCACGCGTTTAACGTTGCCAAGCGGCGTGCGATTTTGATCGACACTCTCTCGCTCGTCGGCGTATATTTTTAGACTACCATTTGACGGAAAGAGAGACTCCTCGTAGTCCGGAGTGCTATATAGGTCCAATTGTGGTAGCAAATTCTCGTGACCACTACCATACACTCCAAGCAGTCTTTCTTTCCGCTCAGAGATAATCGAGGAAAACGACAGGCGAGCGAACGCGAAATCGCAGACATCGCCTGTCGCATTGAGTCGTCTGCAACGTTTAAACGTGACGCGCGTGTCAACCCGCACGAAAATTTTAGGCCTGACAGGAGCCTTAATAAGGCCTTAATCTTAAAACCTAACAGCGACCTTACAAGAAACTAACTCTTGACGTTAAAGTGAAGCCTGACATGAGCCTTACATGAACGTCGTAGGAGCGTTAAAAAATCCAGTTTTAAGGGTCTTGTCACGGTTTTGTCACGCTAATGTTATTTTCACAAGTGGCTTTGTTTACAGTTATCAGACAGTCCAAGGGTAAAAATTTAAGGAATGTTTAGGTTCACGTTAGGGTTTAGTGAGGCTCTTTATTTAGGTCAGTTAAGATCTGTTTAATGTAAGATCTATCACTCGGGACTTTCAAGGACAAAAATGTAAGGAATGTTTTGGTTCGTGTTAGGCTTTGTGAGGTTCTTGATTGAAAGATCTGTCTAATGTAAGATCTATCACTCCCGACTTACCTTTTTTAAGATGGTACACCCCAGAAGCACTTAGGTTATAAGTTCATATTTTACAAATCGTGAATTTTTCACGCCTTTGCCTACGCTAACTTTTTCTGGATCTAAAGGAGACTTCTATTGTAATTGTTGCCATTTTTTTGCACCAGGCCTAATGTCTGCATGACTTTGTGAGTTCTTCGGTTGCAAATACCAAACGTATAAGTTTTTAAGAAGAAAAGTGGCCCTTTTTGATCACAGGTTTCCGAAGCTCACTATTTTAGGCTTTTGACCACAAGTCATTACCCCAAACTCTCTTGGCCTGCTTATTATTCATTGTTGACGATTAAAAGAGTTTGTATGGAAAATATTACTTGCACTAAAAATGTTCTGAATCAGGGTAAAATAAAGTTGTCTTTTGAACTCACCTACGGCTTTTTCGTCCGTTTCCCACTGTTTTTACAGCAGTTTAGGCCTTGAAGCAATATAATAAAACGCCTCCAGCTGATCAAGTCGCTTTTCCACCCCGAGAAGTGAAGAGAGAAGCGAAGCGAAGGTTGGTAGCCATCTCCTGTTCGTTGACGGTTTGGGGGACGATTAATCCCATTGAAAATGCACGATGGGGATAATTTCACTAGAGACAGATTTGTTGATAAACAACAAACATTTTTTTGTCGATCGCATTGCTGAGACCCTATTTTGAGAGCCGTAGAAGCCAAACTTACTGAGCAGCTAAAGGGCATGATTGTGCGCGCACACAGCTACTCTGCAACGAACTCCAACAGTCAAGTAACAAATTCAAACCAACGCGGGTCAGGAGCAGAAAATATTTTACCAACCGTCAAACGTCAATTTGAAACCTAAGTGCAATAGGCATTGTAAGTTTGTCGCTTCTCAGATTGCGGCGCCAGGGTCGCGTAGCTAGGAGTTAAGTGTCGAGGTAATTAACCACCACTTTTCGCGTTTGTTTCGAGTTGTCTTTTTTCCTTCCATCATCGTTTCTTACATCACACAACATGGCCATGACTGAGTGACGTGCAAAGCAAGTTCGGGTAAGCAAAGTTAATTTCGATCAAGTGGAATGCGAAACAGATACACATCAAGGCACTTTTGAGATGTACCTCAGGGCACACCGGCTGTCTTTGGTTCGTTTTATGATGATGGGCCTGATGGTAATTATACCCGTCGAATGCACAAACAAGACAAAGGAGCTGAAGTGACTTCAAAACTCTCCAAAAGTATGGTTGATGTTTGGTGGATTGTTAGGTTGGAGGTCACATTTCTAGCAGGCAAAAATATTTTAGGTTAATTTATGGCTCATGTTAGGCTGACGACAAAACCCTGACACGACCCTCTGTTTTTTAAGGCTCTTGTTAGTCCAACTGGAGACTGACAAGTAACCTAACATTAGACTTCTTTTTGTTATGCTCATTCAGCTACGAGCCTAACATAAAATTGTTAGGCTAAATTTTCCTTCTTGTTAGCCTCTGGTCTACTATATCAGGCCTTTGTTAGGCCTGATTTTGGTTCTGTCAGGCCAAAAAATTTCGTACGGGAAACGATGTTTGTTCGCTTCCCTGAGCGGAAAGAGGGACGGCTCGTAGTCTACAGATGCATATCCGGCACACTAAAATTGCGTGACAATATGGCAAGATGGCGAAAAGACAATAGGCGGTTTGATTGTAAGGCGCCGATCACATAAGGCGGGCTGGCCCGGTTAGCCGGGCTGGCTCTGTTTGCCGGGATCTCGGCACGTCTGTGAAACGTATTAAAAATCAACTTTGCGATTACATGGAAAAATCTCAGCCCAGCTAGCTGGGATCCCGGCATCGCCATGCCGGGATCTCAGCTAGCCGGGCTGAAAATTTACCATGTAATCGTGATTGCCGGGCCAGCCCGGCTAGCCGGGATAACACTTCGTTTCAGAGCAAAATGGCTCACCAGAAGATCGATATTTCTCTTTCTATAGAACACACAAAGGTTTATCAGACCATAAAGCTACGTAAAACTGAAAATAATACACCAAAATAATGGATTAGCGAAAGTAAAAACACTCGAGTCATGCTCTTTGATGTAGCCATCTTTTCACACGACAGCTTCTAAATTTAGCCGCAGGCGGGCTGGCTCGCCTCATGTAATACCGGGCTGATCAGTCATCTCGCTAAACCGAGCCAGCCTTTTTTACCGAGCCAGCCCGGATCATGTAATCGGCCCCTAAGTCTCGCCAGACTTTTCACTACAAAGTGTTCGTTGAGTACATAGTAAATTTTTAATAACTCAACTTTGGAAAAAAGGTTTTCTTCGAAATCAATATTGCACCGCGACTCAATTTTCTAATTTAAATTCACGCGGAAAATTGTAACAGTTAACTGTATACGCTTCTAACTTGCAAGAATCGAACATTATATGGAAGTTACACACTGAAACGTGCAAGAGATATACACTCTTTTTAATAAGAATGTTGTTTTTCCGGCCCAGGCTGAATATTCTTATTTTTCTGCCGTTTTTAGGCTGAAAATATTCTTATGCCAAAAATATTTCAAATCTGAAACGTTCGTCGTTGGGTACTCCTGTAAAGTTTAACCCAATTTAGCCTGGGGGGGGAGGGGGAGGACATTATGCCCGTGCTGACTTTAACAAATTATGACTTTTAAACGGCTATACGCATAATCCCCAAAACTCGTGACTTTTCATGAAATTTATCAGAGAAAATTTTGCTGTGTCAATGATGTGTCTATGAAGATTAACGTTTCCATAGCAACTGTCTACTCGGGAGTGTTATGTTCTGTTTTTTCCTCTTCGTTTGTAAGAAGAGGATGATCCAGTTTACTTTTTTGTGCCTCTTTTGATTTACGTTTCGGAGGACAAATTCATATACTTTTCGAAGTCGTCATTGTCAGCTGTATGACTGCAGGCTCAGGATTCAAGATGGGCGCCTCAAACTTCAAAATGGCTGGTTTGTGACGTCATCGTGACGTCATGATACCGCATATTTGGCACGTCATGACTCATAAGCCCAATCTGTTAAACTAATGACGAGCTAAAAACGTACCAAGTTTCATCACGGGAGCGTTAATCGTTTTCGAGATCTATAAGGGGAGCCTTGGTGCCTCCCCGCCCCAGGCTCAGAAACGCAAAAAAGTCCAGGCAAAATAGGGTAAACCTGTAGAATTATAGATTTATGATTGTTGTCAGTCCTGTTCGTTCTTGAGGTGTATTCATTTTGTTGAAGATCTTAATTAGGAGGCGGATCCTAAACCATCCGTGGTCAACCAACAGCGTGTGTGTGGTTTACATCTACAAAAGTGATCTTGTCCCTTGGTGGCTTTCGATGTAGTCTGTCACTGAGTCGTTTTTAAGAGAGTTGCATTACTCTCTGCCCTATGCTCGATACGTCCCGTACTGTTGTGTGTTTTTATTTAACTTTACTTTTCTTTCGTTTTCCTCTTCTCTTAAACGAAAATTGGATTTGATGTACAAGATGGGGGTGGATGCCACCCCCTGATAAGGTTTTTATTGGTTTTTCCAAGATGATTTATCATCTGCACCTGCCGTTTTCGATAATTGTGGGCATATTCTTTAGACACATTTTGATACAAGTTTGGTGAGAATTGGTTGCTATGGTTACAAGATGTGACATCATAATTAAAGTAGCAGGTGGTCAAACAGTTTTTTAAGCAAAATGCGTGTCCCCCCCCCGCTTTTTAGGTGAAAAGGTACAAAATGTCGACAAAAAGCAGCAAAGTGGATAACTGAGTCATATTCTGTATGTCCAGCATCAAAACGTTGAATTTTTGTCGTTTTTTGATAAGTTCTAAGATGGTGGCCAAGATGGTGGACATTTTGAATGACGCCACTGGTCCCCAGCAGCGCTGCAACCCATAATATGTACCTCATCTTGTGGAGCAGATCACAGGCTTTCTACTACGCAGGCAGATCACAGGCTTTCTCAACGGTTGGTGTTTAACCCAACGCCGCTTTCGTTGAAAGGTCACGTCCCGAATCACACAACGCTACTATGAATAATAAATACCGGTAGTTATTTGCGCTTTCTCGAAACGTGAGTTTGGGTTGCCTGTGGTAGATTACATCTGGTGTCTTTTGTGTTTGAGAAAGTAACAATTATCAATTATGTTGTCGTTATAGTGAGATAATTGCGAGATTTGGTCAATCTGTTCCAGAACTAAGCATGTTGACTAATGTGGTGATTGACTGGATATATGAACACTCTCATCGCCTCAGCGACTTTAATCAACCGTTTTTGTCCCGTGCGTGTTTACGAGCATATGCAGATGCAGTTCATGAAAAAGGCGCTGCATTAAACAACGGTTGGGGATTTATCGATGGCACCGTCCATCCCATTTGCCGACCAAATGAACACCAAAGGATCGTGTACAATGGGCACAAGCGTGTGCATGCACTTAAATTTCAGTCCATTGTGACTCCAAATGGTCTGATTGCAAACTTGTACTGATGGCCCAGTAGGTTAAAATAGTAGAATCTTTTCATTCTATTATAGTAGGTTAGCTAAGAGGTACTTTTTTATAGTATGGAATAGGGTGGGTAGAGTGGGAAAGTGCGATTTGGTTAAAGGCCAGTTCTTCGGGAAGGGAGGGGTTAAGGGTTCAACTATTCTAATCAAAATTTATGCTTAAACCCAGTCCTTCCCCACCTACCATTTCCTGCAATGGGGACCAGGAAAATTTGCAAGCACCTATGAAATACAAATTAACTTCTTAATGACCCTTTCAACCCCCCCCCCCACTCCCCTTGATCTCAACCTCCAGGGCCCTTTCAGAGCTCTTTGCTCCCCTTTGAACCCGACTGTAACCGCTAAGCGTTAAGCATTTAAAGAACACCATCACACACCAGCTAGATAGCATTGAAAACCAGCATTTTTTCTGTTTACCCCTTTCATTTTTAAAGAAACTGTTAAATTTTTAATTTTTTGCCTTTTTTTGAAGCTCCTCCCTTTTCAACTGAAACTCCAAACCACTGTAATCTCTGAAAAACTGAACCGTGTCACTGCCACTTCGTCTCTGTTTCTCTTTTTTAGGTTCTGATTCAACCTCTGAATCTGATTTCCTTTTTATGGTAGCACCAAGTGTTTCCATGTTTTCGTTCTTTGAACGTTATTAGCATCTGTAAAAACAGATAAAGTTCATTTCATAGGTTCTTTTAAAGAGAACTAAAAACAAATTCTCAGCAAGAGGTGTTTCTCACCCTTTTGTAACTGACATTGTTCTTTTTTGTTTTTTGAAATAGTTAAACAAGGAAAGCTGTCGATCACTTTTGGAGAAGGTCCATAGAAACCTGACGAGCGGTAATGTACAGGAAAAGAACTAGCGCTCATTTATAGCTAATCAACATATTGAGGAAAGTCGCCTTGCAAGTGGGAAACACCGAGTGGATCAATAATCGTCGTTATGCTTATACTGTCATAGTTTGGAAAACTAAGGCACGTATATGTTTAGGTGAACCGTCTCAATTTGCTCCAAGTCACTGTTTTTCTTTCATTTTTCTAAACTTATACAATAAGGATGTTTGAGTTGGGAAGAGAAGGCAGGAGAATACATGTAAAACAAGTACGTAGCATCAGCCACCTTTTGGATTTTGGAGCCTTTTCGCGTCCCGGCAGAACTGGGCGAAGCTTCTCCGGGAGAATGAAAACGAGCTATTCTGCATAGTCGGCAAGTCCACTTTACCATTCTTTGAAAGATGACAGGAGTCAAGGTAACCATAACGCCCTTAAACTTTATTTTTCACACTTGCCTTTATATTTTTTAATTCAGACTCAAAAAAATAAAGCATCAACGTTGATAGATTGATTTTTTTCTTCACTCTAGGACGATGAGGGAAAATCATCCTGTCATTCGTAAAGTAATGTGGATTTTCCGTCTGCTCCAAATACGTTGTTCCAGAAATCAGTCCAAAGGCTGTTGTGCTGTTATATGCACGGATAAGGCGGTACCCACCAGCAACTGCAAAACATAAGCAAAATGACAAATCAAAACAATGGTGGTGAAGGTGTCAATTAAATGCCGTACTCAGGGTTGCGTCAGTGCTCTGTTAGAAGGGAGTCCCTGAGGGAACACCAAGCTAATAATACTCGGTAATAGATTAAACACTTTAAAATTAAAGAGAAACGGTGTGAATGGGGCCTAGACCAAGAAGGTTGAGGAAAGGCGTGAATCGCCTGGCACGTTGTCGGAAGCAAAGCAGCCGTCTTGTTTCCTTAACCTTCTACTGCCATAACAGGATGGAGTGCTGCTCAAAACGTTTGAAACCAATAAAAACAGTTATTGTATGCAGGAGTTCGTTTTTTAGTAACAGGTAGGTGAATTTGAGGTAATAGGAATTTTTGGAGGGGATATCCTAAATTTGAAGCTAAGGAGCACGTGATTCCAAGTAACATTCAAAATTCAGTATCTTTTATTGGACGCTAATTATAGCAAAAAAGAAAACAGAATAATGGCCTTATAATATCAGATTGTATGTGTAATAGCAGTTTTACACGATTTTTGGAAAACTGAGGGTTTACTCACTGTTGGTTCTCGTTCGAAAGAACTTCAATCGCTAAATCAGTCTCTTCTCATTCAAGGCAAAAAATTAAACTAAAACGAACAGTTTAAACGCCATGCACTATACCCGAAGAAAAGTATACGTTAAGTAGTGGCAAGAAACGTCCTCGAAGCCTTGTTCGAGTTATTTAAACTCCTTGGGGACTGATGGGTCCATTGTGAGCATGCGCACAAGGAAAAAGCAGAACTCTTCAAACTAATCCCAGGTTTTACCCTCTTTATAGGGGATGGGCAGTTAAGCACTCGTTCAGGGAGTTTTCGAATGCGTTTTGGGAAGCAAAGATGTGTACAATATTATTCGTGTTTCCCACAATGGAGCCGTATGGACATGTTACCTCATCTGGCTGACTTACTGTGAGCAAATCTACCGCCGTTTTTAGAACACTAATTTTTAATCACTGGTGTACACGTAATGGTTTTGTACAAATTCATGATCGGATACACCAAAGGATTCTTTTGCTGGAGAGGCAGGTCCGACATTAGTGGACATGTCTATTAGCCGAAAGGATCATTCGAAGTCGAGTAGCAATTTCTCCAAAACAATAGACTGCGAGCAGTCTCTCGTTTGCTCTAAAATCCGTGCTGGACGAACGGCAAAGTCACGAGGGCGATATTCGAGCGGCCGCGAGCCGCGAGTAGCGTGGGTGGGAGATCGAACTGCTCGCAGTCTACCAAAACAATAGCACCTCAGCAACTTCCTAACGCTTACAAGAAAACGGATGGTAAATTTTATCCTTGTTGAGTAACTTCCATAACAATTTTAGTCTTTCAGTCTGTAATTTTTAGTCTTTATCACTTTCGCTGTTTTTCAATTTCCAAGTGGAAAATTTGTTTACGTTTCACCTGCAATGCGCACTAACAAAGACGAAGATTGTGGACGAATTTGCTTGGTGATAGGTGTTTGTTTTACATATACTGTAAGCGATGCCTTCTGCTTTATTATAGGACATTAACGCTTCTGTTTATTAAGGTATTTGAAACTAACACCAACTAAATTAACGCGAAATGAATGGAAAAATACTGGTTAGAGCAAAGGAAACTAACGCGAAAGTAAATGTTAAATTGCAAGTGTGCCGGGAGGTCTCGTATTCTATCGAAGAAGGGTATGTTGATCATTCTAGGGGTATTTTGTCTGAAATGCACACTGAACCTTGCGTGGGAAGACAATTCAAGAATGAACTTGAATTATTATTTGTAAGATAGGATTTAGAATTTAGGGTTCAATTACTAGAAATTAACATCGTGGAAATTAATGTTGGACTTTATTAAGGGCGAGGAAAGTAATAACGCTCGAAGAAATTAAACTCTATGGTTCTGTTTCTCGGCCAGTTTTATACTTTTGTTTTCACTGGAAAAAAGTAAAAAACCGCATTCCTGTTTAATAATGGTTTGAACTTACGCTAATTATGACGTCAGATCACGCAATCACGGGAACTGATTGTTAATAAAAGCTTATAAAAATGTGTTTTTAAGCAAACGTGCAGCTACTGAAAATAGAAGGTGCTTAAAAAATCCTCTACAAAAGAATTGAAGAAAATCTTACGGGAAATTGCCTTCCTGTACGCTCGAGACGTGATAAGGTAAACAACACCCCGCCGGGGCAAAGAGGACTTTGTTACGAGCATTTTTGTTTTACTTCGGTCAAAAGTGTATCATAAAATGATTACTTATTATCTTCACCTATTTACAAAAAAGTCTCAAGAAGCGACTATTAAAGGAAGAACAAACTGTAATGGCTGTCAGCGATTTTTCCAAACCCTGAAGCAAGACCTTTTTAAGTTGTAAATGCGTCACCATTCTTGCCAGCTGTAGCCAACAATAAGTTGTTTATGATCTAATGTTGGGGAACTAATTTAGAGATTTTTAACAGAATGCTGGGTTTCTATGTTAACACATTTCTATGTTTGCAAGGCGTCAGTTATGAAAAGGTCCCTTCAAAGTCCTGAAAAGGATCGTGAATTGCTTTACAGTATATGCCTCAAACGGTAATCCAAGCTTCTTTTAGACTATGTTTCTCGAGGATATTATTCTTGAACGCCGAGTTTGTTTTACTTCCCAAACTTCAAGGAAATTAATCATGTACCTGTGCAACTAATTATTCATAATCAACCGAACGTACGCTGAACTGAATTGCTTTGGTCTGGGTATTAATCTGCTTAGAAATGGTTTTCGAGTCCCAAATGACCTGGTCATCAAGGAAATTCACATTGCCAAGAGAAATCTTGCAAGAGGAAATATGATGTGAAACAAAGTAAGGAGATATATTACGCTTTTCCTGGAGGGCAGCAGCGCCAAACCGTCGGATAGTACAGTGGACAGCAATAGCGGTCAGGACATACGCTACCATCATGGCAAATCTCTCTTGGTGAGCCTACAAAACGAATGGGTTACTTTAGTTTTAATTACTGTATTCGCCACATGTTTAACTATAAAAAAATCATGAAGGAAGAAGGAGAAAATGAAAAGTATAATATTATGTACTGTTCTTAGCACAACCGTTTCCTTGACAACATGTATTTACCTATCTGCAGCTGGCAGCAATCACCAGTGAACCCTTCCTTACAAAAGCATTTCCCGTCTGTCAAAGTTCCTCCATTTAAGCACTTAAAGCATACATTTTTCACCCGAAATGCGCAAGCATACCACGTACAGAAGACAACTAGAAGGATTGTGATTTTCAGTGAAAACATTTCGCTTGGGATGAAGTTTGTTAGAAGTTGAGGAGTCTCCTGAAACGAAAACAACATGTGCGTCAATGAACATTTTTACGTGAAACGTTAGAGTGCCCAATTAATGTAAATGTAGATCTGTCTTGGGCTAACTCGGGCCTATATATTTCAAGCCGTCAATAACATTGGCAGGACGATATCTACGTTCAAATGTAGTCTCGGTGGCGTTAGACGTAAAACGAATCTCATCGTAGTTCCTTCCAACTCAACTTCAGTTGTCAGTCTACTGGACACCGTAGACTGAAAATACTGGAGTCACATAAACTGACAAAGTTTGCATTTATTTTTTTTTGAAAAAAGAGAAAAAAAATCATAGATGCTTTGTACATGGAGATCTCCAGTTCTGAGGGACACTACCTTTTATCAAAGTCCAGAAAAAGAGTTGTAAACATCCGAAAATTCATGACAAAATTGTTTTAATTTGAAAAACTAGCAAAATCAAGTGGAGCTGAATCACGGCATTAATTAATATCCTATTGGTCTAACCAATTCGCCTAATTGATGAGATAATCGTCTCTAAATCACTCTGAGCTCTTTAAAGTTTCTCAATCATCATCTGTAGCAGCTGCATTACGAAATCCCATCCAGTCATTACAGATCAAGATTATTAAAAAAACCCACTTTCTTTTGCCCGAAGCTCCTGAATTCTCGATGGCCCTCGGTGTTCTTTCGAGTAGCTTTGGAGTAGCGCAATTCTCATCGGCTCCCGTTCTTGCTTGCCTGAGGTCCATTGTCGATATTATGTACCGATATTATTGTATTTTTTATTTGCCCACCAAAAAATAAAAGGTAGAAGATACCTTATGGTGATTTCCTCCCACGACTTATCGCTGAACTGGGAAAAACAAAATCTTTCCGAAAACACTTAGATTTTATATAACTGACAAACGAAGTGATAATCAGATGACATTTACATGTACATCAACGTCTCAAATTCTGACGGACACCTGGTTTAATCAAAGTCCAGCAAAGAACTTGTAAACATCCGGTGGCGTGATCGAGGAAAATGCTTGTTTTCCAAACCCATAATTCCCTCAGGAATACTTTTGTCGTTGTTTATGTAGTCACATGAACATATTTTTACTTATCAAAAAAAAAAAGAGAAAAAAAGAAAACAGAAAGCGTTTAAGTTTCACAATTTAAAAGATTTTTTAAGCTAAATGGTCACTAATGAGTTTCTTCCAGGGCACAGGTCACCGCTGCAGAGGTAGACTAGACCGTGCACGTCGCTTGTGTCACATTATACATATAGAACAGGCTATTTACAGGGTCAAAAATTAGTATCTTCTGGACAAGCTTCTCACTCCCAGAGGGACACTGGTACCCTCAAAGAGTCTGTAGACAGTCTCCTTGCGCAAGAAGAATTGGCGAAAAGATCAGGAACTTAAAAGTTTTTGACTACACTCTTTTTTCTTTATAAGAAGCCTTTTTATAAGAACGTTGAGGCTGAGATTTGCCTCAAAATTTAAGAAAATGTATGGGCGAAAATAAGAATATCCTCAGGCTCAGCCAAATTCCACGCGTTCTTATAAAAAAAAGAGTGTATGAGTTCTTGTGGTAGAGACAAAGGTTTTAATAAATATGTTTCAAAAATAAATACAACTGCAATACGCTATACTGTTTCTTTTTTTTTCTTTTTTTAAATTTAACTAAAAATTCCCGGAATCTAACCAATGGAGCTTTCACAGACAAGTTGGGCATGAATGAACATGAATTGGACATGGACGTCAGCATATTTAGCCTCCTACGCAGTCGTTTTTAGGGGAGTTGTGTTACCCTCCTCTCCACAAACGCCTGCTTACCGGAGTTCAACGTTGCTTTCCGCCGCTTAGCCAATCACATTGTACCTACTCATGGCTGGAAGGTTGACCTTGACCGTAGGACGCTATCGTGGGAACACGTGCAGATAAACATGACGTGTGGCATAAATTTTGAAATGGAAAGTAAAACGTCGTCTCAAAATCGTTCTTGAATGCAGGGATAACTAAGTTTTGAAGCTTTCAAATGGCACGTTAAACTTCGAAATCCGTGCTTAGATACTAAGCCTTAAGCCTTAAACACTAAGCCTATTTTAGTGACACGTCTGGCTGCACTGTAAACTATTAAATTCTCGTCTTCTCTCTTTCATGCTTGGGACCCGGGCTTGGGACTCGTTAATTGAAGCTGTGATTAGCGAGGATATTTTTTCTCCCAAACATACCTTACTGTAGTTTCTTTCAACAGCTCCTCAGCGTTCTAGAAACAACGAAATATTTCCAAATATAATGAAAGAAGTTTGCAATTTTTAACCGACAATAAAAGGCATGACCATCATAATAATGGCATTTACACGACGATCTCAGGTTCCGAGAAGGACACCTGATTTTATCAAAGTCCAGTTAAGTCCGGAGGCGTGTGCTTGTTTTTTGTTTAACCCATAATTCCCCTGAACTGTATTGTCCTGGCCTTGATTAATATTGTCATCTCGACACTATTTACACCAAAAAATATCAGAAAACTTTAAGTTAAACACTTTAAAGAGATATATATTTTATATTTCCAATAAATGGTCACTATGAGAGCTTGTAATAATTACAACTACGTTTAGTGTTTCAGGTTACAGGTTAATGCTGGATAAGTGGAAAAGACCTTGCACAGTCCCTTCACATGATGCACTTCATAAGAGTTTGAAATTCACAGGAGATTATGTTCCGATGGCCACTTAAATCTTGCATTGCTGAGTAGTGCGGACTTTTTTGTGGCATGGCAGGCCATCTATACTACAGCAGGCCATCGCGGTCAAAATTAGATGTCATTACATATTATTCTGCGTGATATCCGAAGATCAGGATATCTAAGCAGCATGATATTAAATTATCTTATTTTTATGAAAGACGTCATGACCTCACGATATCTTAAGATCAGGGGCACCCAACGGATTGTTTCGGCGGAATATCTGTTGGCAGGCCTTAATCGCCTGAGATATTCGAATTTAATTGCAAAAAAACTAGAGATTTCTTTGGCGAAACATCACAGACTTTCGTAACAAGGGAACTGAGTAATTCCTATTGTTTTCGGAATGTCGTTTAGAGTGTAAATAAGGTCAGCTAGGATTTTAGGACAGCCATTGGCAGCTCGGAAATTCGGCGGATAGGCCTGTCTTGGCAGACTTTATATTTAAAGTCAGGAAATCGAGCTTTTATTTTAAGATTACAGAATAAAGCGTCTGCCAAGCAAGTTTACCAGGGAAAACACTAAGAACTGCTTATTCTTTTGAAATTAAAACGATTTAATTTGTACCGGTTGACTTCTTGTACCGAAAATGTATGTGGGTTTAGTATATGGAATAAAGGTTTTATCTTGATTCGATGAATTTCAAATTATTTAATCGACTCTGAATCATTTGTTAGCTCTTAATAACCTCTAAATCACTATCTCTAGCAGCTGCCCTTATTAATTCCAATCCAAACAAGACTGTGAATCTAAAAAGTCTCGATTTTTTTTTAAGCCAGGCTCTATCATGCGCCTTCGGTGGCGCAAAGCACCTTTTTCTCGTGGTCCGCCCCCAACTCTCATGCGTTTCCTTCAGCCCTCGTGCGCTCATGCGCTCATGCGCTCATGCTCTCATAAGATTTAGATCTACTATCAAGATTTTGATCTCTCCGTCAATTCTCGTCGATTCCTCTGATTGGCAAAGTTAATGGCAGTCCAAAAAAAACAAAAATCCTAAGAGCATACCGCACTGTAGTTTCTTCTAACGACTCGTCAGTGTACCAGAAAAAGCGAAATCTTTTTGAAAATACTTGGATGTCATATGATGAAAGAAGTTTGCAATTTTTTACTGACAATAGAAACGACCATTTATTAACAGCAAGAGTCAGTTTGCCGTTTTGCTTTGGGTGAGGGTGGGAGGTCGTCCAAAAAACCTAACCGTATAACAAGGGCATTGTAACGGGGGTCATAGAGTTTCCTAATGGCAGTACTCCAAATTCCACAAGCACCGTTCGATCAATCTCATAACATATGAGCAGTCCCAAAGTCCAGTATACATCTTGTATCATGAGCAAAGAAAATTTTTTCGTTACCCGCGAATCAAATGTATCTTGGCAAAAACTGGCAAGGTAGGTGAGACCGAATCAAGGGATAAAAATCCTATTGGATTTAAAGTTAAAGCTCTTTCTTCTCAAGAGCGGATGACCTTTATATGTGCTTGGGGGTTCGCTGATCGGGTCTTTCACGCTCATGATATTTCTGCTTGTTGAGAAATAATACTTGTATCATATTAGGCACTGAGTCACGTTTGAGCGAACGTGGGCGTCTCTATCGCTGGTACAATTCTATTAAATTGTTTACTGAGAGTTTAAAGGGTAAAATTTTTGCTAAGATTGCCACAAAAATGACTGAAAAAAACCCCACCAAGAACTGCCCATTAATTCTTTCCACATGAAAACCACATAATGTCTTGTGAAAGCTATGTCTTGATCACGAGTTGCTGCATTTCAATTTTGACAATTTCGAAATAATTACCTATAGCAGGTGCCCTCTAAGCAAGACTGGGAGTCTCAAAAAGTCTCAATATGTTTTTAGCCGGAAACTCTAATGTCCACTCGGTGACTCTCAGTGCCCTTTCGGATAGTGTGAATATTTTTGGGACACCTCTAACTCTTGTACGCCATCTGCAACTCTCATGCGCTCTTCAAGATTTTAATTTCTTCCAATTCTTGTCGATCCCTGTTCTCGCTTGACGCGGGTCTATTATCGATGTTATGGATCTATTATTATTAATTAATTAATTAATTAATTAATTAAGAAGATAATTTTAAAAAAGTAGAACTTACCTTGTTAAAGTTTCTTCCAGCGACTTCTTAGCGTACTAGAAACAAAGAAATCTTCCGAAAAATACTTGGGTTGTACGTAGCGAGCGAAGTTTGTAATTTTTGCCTGACAATAGGAATGATAGTTATATTACATTTACATGAACATACTAGCTTCTGACGAACACATGATTTTATCAAAGTCCAGTAAAGAAGTTGTAAACATCCGGTGGCGTGATCGAGGAAACCGGCCTGTTTTCCAAACCTATAATTCCTTCAATTCTGGATCTTTTTGTCCTTGTACTTCTTTGTACGGTTACAAGAATATTTTTTTTGGCCCGAAAATATGTCGGAAAGCGTTTTTATATATTCACTAAACGGCCAGAGTTTGTAATCATTATAAATATCCCTCCGTGAAAGTGTTCCAGGTTTCAGCTCAGTGTTGCAGAAGGGGATAAGACCGTGCATATTGCCTTTATATCACATGATACTTATTGAACGTGTTATTAATAGGATCAAAGCATTATCATCTTCTGAATAGTACCTTGCCCTTGAGCCTGGCTCGTGTTGCGGATCAGATTTTACTGAAGCGTGTGCCGACCTGACAAACTTCTTACCTCCGGAGGGACACTGGTACCTTCAAATAACGTGTGAACAGGCTCCTTGTGCAAGAAAAATGAGCGAGAAGAGCGCGAACTTAAAGAAAATGTTACTCTTTGACCACGATTTCTTGTTGTAGAGACAATTAAATAAAACTTTCCCAGATCTAACCGATGAAGCCTTTACAGGCAAGTTGAACATGAATGAACATGAATTTGCGTTATGGCCTGCTAAGTCAGATGTGAAAATCAGCACATTCGGCTCAGGTCTCCGCGGGCAATGAAGAGTTGTCGGAGATTTATGGTACATTTGAATTCACACCGGTTTGAAAATTCTCAACAACAGAATTCAGTGCACTTAAGACAACAACTATAGGAACCTTGCGTACCACGAACCGTATTCAGAATAAATACCTCCAGAAATTCAAGAAAATCGAGTACATGTAAAAGATATGAATGAAGTCATTGGATTACAGTAACCCAATGACTCCAAACACTTCAGCTGAGACTTCAGTCTTTTTCTAGCGAAAGCGTGGCGGTTGATCACCCCTTTTTTCCCGGTGGTGTATATCTTGTTTAAACATATTATGGAAGGTATCAGAAACCCATTCGGGCCACCTTAACATAGGCTTTTCACTTTTTCGTGCCTAATATTTGTATCTTCTTAACGTGCCCTTCTTTAGAAAAACTAAAAGACCAATAATTAGACCCTTGCATAAAACGCTAAATTGTAGCTGAGTTAAAAAATAATAACGTAAGAGCCCTAGATATTGAACTGGAGAGGGTTAAATGACGGGCATGAGTATTAACAGCTTCCTTCTGAGGAAGACTTAGAACTTGACCTGCGTTGTGGTTACAAAGTCTGAAATTAAACAGCATCACATTCTAATTATAGTACGACTCGAGTAAGAACCATTACAGAAAATATATCTTCCAAGTGTCGTCGAGCTGGAACCGGTTAATACACTTCCGCATCTGCCATATCTTGGTGTTACTGCCATTTCATGATAAATTTGAATAGTCGGCCTGAAGTCGTCGCTGGCAAAATTTTTGCCCACTAAAGCTACGTGAATGTTACTCTCAACCAGTTACTTTCTCGTAACAGTTCTGCTCGCAAGCTTTATTTCTCACACTTGCCTTCATATTTTTAAATTAAAAAAAAATCATCAATGTTGACAGATTAAAAGTTTTTTTTGTCTTCACTCGATGACAAAACTGATAGTAAGCCTGTCATTTGAAAAGTAAGGTGGATATTTTTCTCCTCCAAAATATGTTGTTCTTTTAATCAGTGACCTCCTGCTTGGTTGGGAGATCGACTTGTTATCATTGATTTCTCAGTTTTAAGGAAAAGCTATAATTATGGAGTGATGGTTTTGTATTGTTTTGCATCTCTATTTTCAGGTTTAAGGTAATAAAGCAACGTTTACGACGTAATTAATATCAGGGGCTTTCCCTTAATCACAAAAGTGACTAAATTCCTGTTGTGTGCCAGGACTGAGACAAGTGCATCGCGCATCGTTGCCTATTTTTGTTTTTTAAAAAATATCTAAATTTTTGAGCCTCGTGTAACACAGGGGGAAATTTTTTTATTATCTATAAGGGGATTTTAACAAATTCAGCTGATTATCCTCAATAAGTTTTAACAAGTTTTAATTTTCTTGAATTTAAAACGATTAAATTGGATGAATTAAAACACGTCCTAACCGAGCAAAATTCAACGTACGTCACATGCCAAGAGCGAAATTGAAAGATCAACATGACCTCGAGATCTTAAAAATGCGACGTTTAAGTTACAACGGCTCAGTTAAACCCACTGCAAAAATACAAGAAGCAAAATTGGTCGAAAGACCGAGATATGTAAGGAGCAGCGCACGAAATCGTGAAGTAGGAGTCGTGCAGGCCTTCCAAGCCCATTTTTAGGGGATGCCAAGGCCATCCCTACTATTTTAAACGGTGCATGTGTATTTCCCACGGGGATTTGTAAAACAATTACTGACCAATCAGCAGTTAGTTTTGATGTTCCTTGAGACTTCCACAAACCTTTTAGGAACTGGATAAGAAGTGCTTTCAAGAAGAAACTACTTTTGCAAGTGACTGCATAAGCGCTTCACGTTCGTATTCTAAGTTCCTCGTAAAACTTTGCGCCCAATCGCCGACTTCTTGTTATTGCCTTGAAAGTTCCTGGGAATCACGAGACCATTTTCGAGCTTCCTGCCTCCAAGGACTTCAACCACCACCTGATTATCGAGGCCGGAAATTGAAAAACGAAATAAGCGCCCCCTTCAAATAAGCGCCCCCCCCCCCTTCGAATTAGCGCCTCCTTCTCGCCTTAGAACATTAAATAAGCACCCAGGGCGCTCATTCGAGCATTTACGGTATGATAAATTAAAGTCAATGTGGCAACCATGAGGTTAATGTTCTCGCATTTTTATACCGGCAATGCGAGTTGTTATCAGGACAAGACCTGTCTGCCTGAAAGTCATTCCGCATTCACATGCAAACACCAGGAGCTTTATATCGGACCAATGACGTTTCGCTGTTCACGTAAACTCGAGCACCCTCAATCTACCATTGTTCATTTCAGTCTTTCATTTTTGTAATCATTCCAGTTGAGTAGCTCTGTTCACCCAGCTCCCCTCCCTCCCTCCCTCCCTCCCTCCCCGGTGTTGTCTTGGTAACTAAGCACATGGCTTAGCACGGTTCCATCACTAATGCTCCAAACATTGTATACACCTGTATTCCTGTAATATGCGATGCTATACATCTTGTTTCGTTAGCATATGGATATAAATTAATGTAATAGCTAATTATAGGCTACCATTGTTTTTAGTCTAAATCTAGTTACGGTTTAACTCTCTGCCAAAATGGTATAAGATGCGAAGAGGCTGCCAGCTCTGGCTTTCTAGTCTTTTTTCTTAGCCTCATTTGCTACCGATTCGCCTTGCATCATTGGCATTTTGTTGTTCAGGTTAATTCTTTGTTAGGTTCGATTAAAAGTAAGGACATAATTATTAGATGTTACTCTGGCTATGGTATGTTACTGTAGTTGTTAGCCTTATGTAGTCATTGTTATTCTTTCATTACGGTGTAAGCTGTGAAGAGATTGTGAATTCTCAATTAAGATCACATCGGCATTTATGAAATGATTCCTATCTTTAGGTTGGGATCATTTCTTTTCTGATTGAATCACTTCAATAGCTTGTAAGATCATTTCAATTTTACTGCTCAGCTTTGCCCTGTAGGGAAAAAAGCCAATTTTGATCAATTCAATAATCATAAGTAATGGAAGAAGTGCACCCAATACAGGTCACACTTTTCTCCATGGCCTCACAGCCTCCGTTACTTCTATATTCTGCCCCCATACACAATTGGTTACTATGGTAACCATGGGGTATAGACTCGGATAGGATAAGGATCTTGCTCGGAGGGGTTTGTCGGCCGCCAGGGGAGGATCGGATAAGGACCTCGTTCATGGGGTATTTTGGCTCTCTGGGGAGGATTCGGTCCTCGCTCATGGAGGATGGCCCTCAGGGGAGGACTAGTTTGGGACCTCACTCGTGGGGATCTTGGCCCTCTGGGAAGCCCATTGCCAATCTAGCCTAGCCTGACCTGTATTCACTCTATACTTCACTGGAGTACTTCCTCCTCTACCTCTTTGTCCTACAAACTGTTGTTGTCTTACTTTAATACTCTCTTGGGTTGGGAGCATTAAAAGCAGCATTTTTAAATGCTGCTGGACTATAATCAAAACATCTTCGGATTTTGACATTTACGAGGGTAAACGTGTTAGCTAACGTGAGGATATTGATACCTTTACTCCTCAGAGTGAACATAAAAATGACATCCTCACGTGTTGAGAAAGGATTTTTCTCACTGAAGCTTATATTATAAACTGGGTTAATTTATGCTTTCAAACGGCCTGAGGTCAATAGCATTCCCTTGAACCATTCCTGAAACGTTCAGTCTATCCACCTGCAATCTCTGGCGGGTATATCTCATTGGCCTTTTTACACAAACCTTTCTTTACAAAAAGGCGAAAATCCTTCTTCTGAGCAAAGTAAATGATAAAGTTCAAGACACTGGTACAAAATGCGATACCAGCAGAAGAATAACGTATCAAATAATCATCCGAAAAATCGCGTTGTGGCTTAGCTATCTGAGTATATACCCTATTACCTATGTAAAAGAAGTATGGAATGATAAACGCGAACGTAAGTGCAACGAGCAGAGTTGTCCCTTTGATCCTTTGCGCTCGCAGATGGGCCTTGAAGACACTCTTCATTCCATTGCCAATTTGTCTTCTTCCTCTTGTCCACACAGTTTTGAGCAGACAAATGTTGAAGTACATGATAAAGATGCTCGGGAGAACGTACTGTATTGGAACAAGGAATACTCCCATTCTAAATGAATAGAAGTCCTTGTCAGCCCTACAAATGACAGTGTAATGAGTGTTGTTGAGGTCCAGACTTATTCCACTGAATGGTGCAGCACTAAATACTGTGACAACAAGTCCTAACGCCCACGCACAGATGATCATTTTACGCACTGTTGAGGAGCTGAACGTGCGTGGGAAACTGCGTGTTGATAAATACTTCTCCAAGCTTATTGCGATTAAATTATTGATTGTAATAACAGGAAACACGAAGTTGAAATATCGTACTATCTTGCACGGCCAATCACTTTGGAAAAGGTCAAACAATATTTGAATGCATAAAAGTGGGAGAGACACCGCACAACAAAGAAGGTCTGACAAGGACAAACTTCTCAGATATATGTTCAATTTCGTCATAAAACGACTTGACTGGATTGGATTTCTTGATTTCTTCTTCGAGAGAAATAAAAATATCAGAGAATTTCCCAAGAAACCCACTGCACCAGTAGCTGAGAGGACTACACAGAGGGCACATTTTGCAGTGGTTCCAGCTGGTGTGAAGACGTAGGTTGGACCAACTACTTCTGTAAGGTTTTTCCACTGTTCTGAATCTTCGGCAGTCACATTGGAAGGAAGCCACGATGCTGGATTTTCGTCCATACCTAATCTAATTCAACTGTAAAAAGAAAGGATATCAATATATCAGGACCTTTTTTTAGAACGTTCACCTTTAACCCTCCGCCGTACAAAAGGGGGGGGGTGGATGTCACCCCCCCCCATAAGGTTTTTCTCCAATTTTTTCAAAACGATTTTTTTGTCGGCACCTGCCGTTTTCAGGCATATCCCTCATACACATTTTGATGCAAGTTTGGCGAGAATTGGTTGCTATGGTTAAGAGATATGACGTCATAAATAGTAGGTTGCCACGCCACTTTTGGGAAAAAACTGTGCGTTTTTCACCTTTTTTAGGTGAAAATCACAAATTGTACTCAAAAAGCTGCAAAATGTTTAATTATGTCATATTTTACATGAATAACATCAAAAATGTTCAATTTTTCTGGTAATTTCTAATTTTTGGTAAAATCCAAGATGGCGGCCATGTTGACCACCATCTTGCATGACGTCACAGACCCCCAGAAGTGCCACAACCCCTAATATATACATCATCTTGTAGAGCACATCAAAGGCTTTCTATCAAATGCATAATCTCTCCAAAATATTGAAACACAGCAAAGACCCAGGGGAGAGGTTCCATCAACCAGCCCCCCCCCCCCCTTGTAGCACGGTGGGGGTGTGACCGAGGGTTAATTCTCTTTACATTGAGAATTTGTTAAAATTTTCTTTGGCCATCATGTAAATATTGAGATACTCGAGTCAGAACTGCTTCGTTTCGGAGACAGTTAGAGCCTGTATTTCTTCACTGGTTGTAACTTTACAAGTTATGTCAATTACTATCAGTTTTGCTACAGTTATTTTACTACACAAATTTCGTGCGTGGTCACACGTACCATCGTGGTGTTCCTGGTAAGCCCGATTATATGTAAAAATAATATCTACATTTAGCCAAACCTAAAAAGCGGAACTACACATTTTTTTTGCTGGTGCTTATTAATTTGTAAAAATACTCTCATTCAACCACAGGAAGCCCAAGCATAATATTTGAATCTTAGTAAAAATGGCGTTTCAAAATATAAGACTATGTATGGGATTTCGAAGCAAACATTTTGAGCAATACATAACAGTGAACTGACTGAATAAAGTTGGTGTTGTTTGCTATCCTTACAACGCATTTTGAGCAATTTTAGGTTTATTTACTTTACTGTGTATTAGTACATGTATAATACAGTGACCAGGAAGGAGTCATTTGGCCCGATTTAGCCACTTTCACTGCTCGACACGTTTTGGAATTTGCTCCAATTTACGCACAAATATAGTTCGAGCTCCCATTCTTACTAAGCGACTTGATAAAGGGATGATATCCAAATGATTTCCTCATAACCAGTTGCACATTCCTCGTGTTCCCAAAGAATTAGCCACTGTACAAAATCATAATAGCATCTCAAAATAGGCCGCCATGGATCCGTGAGGATCACGATAGCCCCGTTTAACCACGGTCGACACTGGACACCAGTAAAATTAAGCCCCAGTGGGGAGGGCCACGCTCGTTTTGGTTGTGTTGCAATTGTAGTAACTATGACCTAATGCGGACACAAATTGTCGCTCCAACGCAGCCTGGTTTGCTTGAGAACGGTGGAACCGCTGCGCGTTACAAGAGGATAGCAAAAGAAAATCATTCCCATTTCTGAATTTATATCTATTTTCTGGGTGTATATTTTCTTGTTTTTGGAATAGGTAGGCTACCTGACCGGCTTCATGAAATATAAAAACAGATATAGTATATACAATAACAATTTTAAAATAAAACATTTTCACGGGCGTGAGGATATGAATTTAAATTAATTTGCCGTCTTCGGTTCGTAAAAATATATCTGATATATACAAACTATCGACGATTCCAAAAAATTGAACTTGTTCAATTCACGCAGAGTACGTATTTAAAATTTACGCAGTAGACTGACCTGTATTAAAAACGCTTTGTATGTGAACGCAAATATGTTCAATATACCACGCACGAATAGAAACATAGGAGGAAGGAGAAACACGGTTCACATTCTTTTTTCTTGACTCGTTTTCGTTTTCTAACGTTTTGGCATAGAAGGAGATGTATTAATCTTCGGTGTATGAATTGCGCGACATAATATTTCACATCATTTTTAGACAAAACATCGCTTTAATTTGATAAGTTAATTTCGACCATTTCGTACAGAAAATATTTCAAGATAATAAATAGCGCTCTCAATGCGAACTAGCAATAAATAACACTTTTTTCTTCTCAGTTGAACAGACGCGAGACATTTTCGAAATTATTATTCAGAACAAGTTTTTGAAAAAAGGCAGATGGTTGCGTTGTTCGGAGTCTGTTTTCAAAAGTACAACCAATGGGATTGGCTTGCAAATTAACTTGAGATGAGAACATTGAATATTGTTTTTAAAAGTTTTTCTTTCCATTGCTTGAAGTAAAATGTAAATTTCAATTTAATAGTTTCAATTCGATGGACAAGGTCTGTTGCACTGAACTTTTTTTGGCTGCATGGAATCTAAGACCGATGCGTTGTTTATGTAACACATTCTGGTACTTACTGAGTTTTTTCTAAAACAAAATGGTTGAGACTAAAAAGGATACGAAAAAGAATTGAATGAGCAGTCATACTAAGTTTACTGTTACATCGTACCGTTATGGAAACCTTAATCCCGTACAGCTACTGGGGTGAACTTGTAGGGTTATGACTCTATACCAATATGGGGTTTTGGACTGCGTTCGGTAGTACGCAAACGAATCCAGAACCCCGCCACCTCCTCCTCCCCCCCATACAAAAATGTTCACCTGAAAGTAACGAAGTAACATTTTGTTCATCAAGTAGAGTTAGCTTTAAACGGAACAGTGAAGAAAATACCATTCCATATGAAAACGTAAGACAAAGATACACAAAAAGCGTCATTGAAACTCTGCATAAAAGTTTGCCGTCTGTTAGTGTAAAAGTGTTGTAGATGAGCAACCCCCATTGGAAGGCCCAGGTGAATTGAAACAATTCAAAACCAATGACAAAATAAACTCTGGTAATGAAAAGGAATTGTTTACCGTTTCTTTCTTTTACAGAGAAAACTCAGTTTCGCGACCTGGTTTTAGAAGACTCATCGAGTTCTCACAAGTCAATGTCTCTTAAATGCAGCTTACTTTATCAAAATTCCACGATGGTTTTCTCGATTGGTATAACGAAACAGTTTAAGAATTTTCTTTTCGATAAAATATAATTTAGAAAATTGACACTATTTAACGGTGAAGGGCTAATTACATGCTATGAGCGGATGGTTTTTATAGCAGACGACTATTAAGTAACTGTCACTACATGGAATCTGCGGTTTTAAGAAAGCAAAATTTAATAACTAGCATGTTACTTGGGATTACAGCATTACAAAACACCATTCAAAAAGGCGAAACCGCTTTGTGTTTCTTCCTAATTGCAAACTTAAATGCAAATTTAACATTTTATGGCTACACAGCTTGAGTAACATGCAATGTGTTTTCGTCGTGCTCTGGATCTCAGTTAAAAATTTTTTTTACACTGTTACAGCCTGATAGTTCTCTAACTGAAAGGACATATCGTGCGCAGTTCTAGTAAAATACTATAACTTTTCCCTTTATTTCTTACCGCTAAACTTTTACAAGACAATCGCTTTAATTATAAAGGACATTTTTTCCTTTTGCACTCTCCGTTATTTTATTCGACGTTTGTTTATTTGATAACCATGCATAAGGAACACCATTGCCATAACATAGAACATTTTGTTTCGATTTGAAAAAGAATTTTCAAAACTTAGGTGACTTTAAATATCTTCTAGTTATCTATTACGATTCTGTGCAAAATAAAAGACAAAGAAGTCGAAAGCCTCGAAAGGTTGACGCCTTAAAAAGTTACAGTTGTACTGGCTTCTATTATTATCACAGTGCCTTATTTTGGAAAAACAAACAAACAGAAAAACAGAAAGGGACCTCTTCCCAACTAGGAAATCAACCCGGGTTAATTTTCCATTTGGGAAAAAAATCGGACAACATTAACAGAAATTATCCGTCACCGTGGTTGACTGATGTTTACCCGTGACAATTTTTTTTCATGCACACTGACAGGCTTAATACAATCGCATGATATAACTCATAGAATAACTTTAGAAGGAAAACCTACACTTACTTGAAAAATCGACGCTCGCGTTAAGTTAGGATGTTCTAACAGAAGATGTTGCATCCCTATCCGAGTAGATTCAGGTGTGCCGACTGAAATTTACAGACCACCGCTTTTTAATGTGCATGTTTCATTTGCCGTTCTAGTTTTTATTGGCTATTTAAACATCACGTGGTTTTGTTGTATCTGGGGAGCGCCGTCACCTGGAGTGATTCTGGATCAGGGCTACTGGTTCCTTGTTACGCTTATCAGGATTTTTTTTTAAACGTCTCAGTGATCATGAACTCACTTGAAACAGGCCAATCACTGGCATATTTCAATTCAATAACATGACACAGTGTAACTTTTTCCCAAATTCAGGGGTATAAAAATGAAGTGCTCAAAAGAAAGCTTTGAAAGGAGAACTCAACAATTGATCTTATGACATCAAACAACAAATAAATAAATAAATAAATAAATAAATATCATTACGTTTTTATTATAATGGCGCTTTCACGCTTCCCCATAAAGGAATGAGGTCCAGCTGCAAGTGACCTAAGTTCTAAGATCTTCGAACAAACTTCAGAGAGTATTGGGAAATTTTGTAAATTTCAAAACCGTCAGAAGGAACTGTGTGTAAGTGACAAGTTACGAGTTACAACATGATTTAGGGCCAATGTAAAGGAAGCAGAAAGCGTTTGACTCCCCTATTAAAGAAATGCAACAATGTAATAAAAGACAAGGAAGCCAAAGTCAAACCCCTTAAAGCAAATGTTGGAATCAGGTAGTTTACTCGTGGAGGGAGTATAGAAAAAGAAATGTACAATTACACGATAATCTTTAACGCCAGACAATCTAAATCCGAGTCGCATCAGTGAGGATTTAGAATATGAAACTAAGTAAACTTTATCACAAAACATCATCTTTTATTTGTTGTTTTAGGTTCTATTGAACAATTAGATTATAGCGGAGCCTGCGGGCAAAGCCCACCAGCGGAGCTCCATTGCTAAGCAAATTTGGTAACCTATCGATCCGAGAAATTTTGGTTGTGACGTAATAGTCACGTGACCGTCCGTCCGTTCGCACAGACTCTGCGGGAGGGGGAGGGGAGTCCCAAGACAACCCGACGCGGGGTAGAGAATGCCATCTTTTCTTGGCGGGAAATCGCGCGGTGCTTTTGGGCAACCGGCGTTTTTCTTGGCGGGAAATTGCATGACCATCGTCGCTTTTGAAAAAGAGGTTTCTTTAAAGGCTTAAGCTTCCTTAGCAAAACGATTGTTTGAGAGTACTGAAGTTTTATACTTGACAAAAAAAAACCATCTAATGTCTATAAATGGAAAGATTAAGTTCAAAAGAATACTGGTAGAAGACGAAAAGTTCAAATTACGAAAGCTGCCTTCAAAGGACTTCATCGCTTTGTTTTGTTCACGGCGGAGAGTTTGCCCTGTTCTGAAACATAACCGAGTAAGTGAAGTTTGTAAAGGGTCTAAGGTACATGATATTGAGTATTACGGTCAAATAAATTACGTTTTGAAATGGAAATTTAATTTATGTCATTATAAATGTGTCATTTACTTTTGACTTCAAAAAATTATTAGAAAACTCCGCTCATATTTGTGACAGATGTAGTCTTGAATATTTTGCCATGTAGCTCAGCCGATTTCACTCGCGTGGACCGACCCACGATTTTGGAAGTCACGCGAATTGCATTCAAGTATAAACTTACGGGTTTGCAAATAAACTTGTTTCAAAAATTATTTCTCTGTCCATTATTTTGTGTTTGTTTATTCATAACAGTAGGTCTAAGCACAGTCGCAAGTCAACCAGCTGCACAAGCATCACTTCACTGAGATTACGGCGAATAATTGCTTTCAATTGTGACTGTGGGGTACATCTCTTTGTGCAATTGTCGATTTTCTTGTCCTAGAAGTTTTCAACAGTAATAATCTTTTAAGCGAAGCAGTTTTCGGTTTAAAGCTATTTTATCCCAAAAGCTTCCGAAAACAGTTTTGTGCGTTCCTCAAAGCGCCTAACTTTATAGAGGCTTACTTCGCATCAGCAAAACTTATGCCGGCATAATTTAAAGTGTGTTTGATGTTTGTTTGTTTTGAATCTTGATGGCCTCTAGTTAGAGAAAGAAATATAACAGTTATTTTAAAAACTACAAGCGAAGCAGTTGTCGGTTTAAACCTATTATACCCGAAAAGCTTCCAAAGACAGTTCTGTGCATTTCTAAAAGCGCTCGAATTTCAAACGCAAAACTTATGCCATAGAGTTAAGAATGTTTGGACGGTGTTTGCTTGCTTTCAATCTCGATTGTCTCAAGTTAGAGAACCAAATATAAGGGTTACTTAAGTAACTAGAAGCGAAGCAGTTTTGAGTTTAAAGCTATTTTATCCAGTAAGTAATGAGTGTTCCTCAAAGTGCTCGAATTTTTTCGCGGCTGCTAAAACCTACGTGACATTTATTCGATAAGTTTATTACAAGTGCTTCGAAGCTCCCCAAATCCTTTCTTTCGGGTAATCCCAGTAAAATGCCGGTGAAATGCCAGTATAAATTTATGACCAGACTAATAGCGGCAGTTCATGTTATTTGTTAACATCCGAACGCGATGAAGATAACCCATTTAAACAGTCGTGAATAAGTTATATTTTGTTGTTGTAAATGAGCGCCGTTTCAAGTTCATTCAAGCGAACAGCCAATAATCCAAGGAGATTTGACAAGCCTTGACAGTTAATGACAGGATATGGAAACATTGCAAACACCAAGCAAGACGGCTCGTGAGTAAAATATGTGTTCAGTTTGATGCCCCCCAAAAAATAATAATCAAGCTGTGTCCAGCCTCTAGAATGACTTTTCGAGCTTGGTTTTAAAGAACAGATCACCAAAATATTGGAGGAAAATTCGGAACACTTTCGGGCTTTTCGAGAAAGACTTTTCGAAAGCGAACGAGCCAAAAAAGCCCCGAAATATATTTCAGACCGAAACGTTTCAGGACTATTTTTGAGAAACGAACACCAGTTTATTGCTTGGCGGCTCCGCTTTTAGGCTTGGCTAAATCTATATATTATATGAGCTTGATATTTCTATCGCGTGATAGTTGATGAGGCAATTCTTTGTATGTGGCCGGCTTTGCTTTGCATTCAAGTCAGTCTTCGAAATAGTCACTTGAAACCGAAGTGAAGGAGCAACGTTTTGAATTTAAAACATATTTTATTAATCGAGAAAACAGGCAAGAAGCCTTGAGCCAAAAGAATTTGCAATCGAAAGAGTGCAAAAATATTGTGAAACTGAAACGATTGTGGTAGATTCTAGTTTAAATGCTAATTGACATGGTTGGCTGCCTGAATATGGAGCTGGAGACGGGAACGATTCTGGATGCATGCGGCTGGGGAGGTGGCTGATCTCCAGTGATAAAACCACAGGCAGCCCAAGCTCACGATCTCATACTCACTAGTGATCGGTAGTCTCGATCTGTAGACTTTGTACGGAAAATTCTCTTAGTTTCTCAAACTAAAAAATGCTAAAATATAGCCACGAATGAGAGAATAACCTGCAATTACCCCAACTTGGGGTTGTCTTCTGTGTAATTTGAAGCGAGTTTTTGTCTCGATCGGGTTGTTCGTCTGATGTGTGGGCAATTCACCCAGAAAACATTTCAAGATGATAAAATGGCGTTCTCAATTCGCGCCCAACAATGAACACTTTCAGAATTTTGCCTTTGTGCCTTCCCTTTGTGTCTAAATGTCTAACAATAGTTTCCGGTTAAACAATTGTTAGACATTTTCGCAATTTAGCATCGGAGAGTTAATTATTGGGACTATTTTCTTAAAATAGGCAGATGGCTTGCCTTGTTCGGAATCTGTTTACAAAAGTAAAGCTTACCTAATGCAAATGGCTAGTTACTTGGGATGAAAATACATATCTTTTGAAAGTCTTCTATACACGAAATAAAATATAAATTCCGGCATTTTGTGGTGAAATTCGATTAACAGAGTGATTTGTAATCTTTTTCATTTACCAAACTTCACTTTATTGACTTCTTTTTGCTTTTGCAGCGGCAAATCCAAGGGGCTGGTTGTATGATATATTATGGCGTTTTTAACAAACTGTTTAAACCGTATTTTTATGGCGGTAGTTCTAAACTACTTTTATGAAGGAGTGAGTCTTATTTTAAACATGCTAAATCAAAATCTTTTCACTGAACAGGAAATAAATGGGATATAAAAGAACAATCATACCGTGTTTATATGAAGCCGAAGTGATTCTTCGTGCCGCAATGAAAACTGGTGTGAGAAACGTAACCTGTGTTTTCGGGGCACCAAAAAACCAAATAAATTTGCCCTTTACACTTTACGATAAAAGTTGTACAACTAAAAGTGACCTTGGAAGATCTTTGGTGGCCTTAATGACTCTTCGGACAATCTTCCAAGTTCATTTGAGGAATGCTGTAATAAAAATAATACTCAGTCGGAAGCAGCAGTGTTCGCTAGCCATAATACGAGAGGGCCTCTCCTTGGGGCCATAAACAGATACAAGCTGGAACAATACACAGGAATTATTGACCTCAAAAAGAGGCTTTCTAGAACTAATCCATGACGTTGCATGTTGCTTATGGCGAAAAATTAGCTTTCCCTTTTACTTATGATCATTTTCAGTAATATCTGTATTCTTTGTTGGGCCCGTTTATTTCTTTTAGGGATTTTTTTTCAGTTTAGACGGTGACATATATATATATCTAGAAAATATGTCACAAATAACATGCTGGGAAGAAACTGCATTGATCCCAAACCTGTTAACATACAAAATGGGGCAAGGTCACGGTCACGGCAGTGTAAGTTCAATTCTATTGCAAAATGCTTACAAGTGACAGGGATATAAATTAAAGCGATATGCATATGAAAGAACAGTCATACCGTGTTTACATAAAAACAGATGAGAATCAAGTTCCGCAAGTGTGACAGGTGTTTTAATTAAGGCAAAACATAATGTGCTCTCTTCGATAAAGGTTGTCCAGCCGAGAAGTGACCTTGGTAAAATCTTTGGAGGACTTCATGAATGTTTGGAAAATCTCCGGAAATGCACTGGGAAATATTGAAATTTCAGTCCAGAATCATCAGTCAAAAACTGCAGTGGTTGCTAGTCATAACAGATTCAAACTGGGACGACACACTTGAATTATTCGCCTCGGAAGAAGGCTTTTTAGAAATAAACCAAGATGTTTTATTGTTGCAGTTTACAAAAAGAGCTGGTTTTCCTCTCACTTTAATAGTTGATCTTTTTTTTATCTGATTGAACTTATTGGTTCTCTTTATTTCTCTTTGCTACCCTCAGAGAGCCCTATTACCGTGTAGCACTAAATTTTTGCGACAGTGTATCTTGGCGGTTCTCAGGAAATTGGGTTTTATTGGAATTATAACATTTTCGCTAGAACCCGCAGAAATTCATGATCACTGCCTCACGGTATACCGTTTTCAAATAAAATAATATACCGTGTAATATAATTTGCCAGGTCACAGATCTAGAAGATGCCTCTGCTGTTTCCAAACTTCCAAACAAACAAATTTGGACATTATCACGTAGAAATGTTAAAATATTATTCTTTCTAAAACCATCAGTCGGCAGCTGCAGTGTTCGCTAGCCATAACAGAATTGAAACCCCACGATATACACAAGAATTATTCGCCACGGGAGGAGACTTCTAGAAATAATCCATGATGCTTTTGTTTTGTATTTCTGTTTATGGCAAAAAGTGGTTCTACATAGTTGATTTTTGCTACAGCATCTACTTAAATTTGTTAGACCTTCTTACAAAATTATAAAGAGTCAAAACATTTTTTATCCTGACATTACAGTTACTTAATTCGGAGTCATTTTAACTAAAAGAAGGAATTAAATTATACCTTGTTGGTAGAGTGAATCGAGTTAACACCTTGAAAAAAAGGGATATGATCCCACCCCCTAATCGCCGACATATATCAGTAAATGTTGTCAAAACGGTCGCTTTTTAACAGTAAAAAAAACAACAACAATAACTCTTGAAAAGCCTAGGCAAATGTTTTCATAGTGAAGTAAATAAGACTCAAATAACATCATATTTATGTGTTGTTCGTAATACACCATTGTAAGCAAAGTGCAAACATAAAGTTAAGCTGAAGCTATTCGGACAGCAACTTTGTCATGAAGTATTTCTAGGAAGCACGTATAGTTTCAACTTAGATTTGCCACGAAAACTTCAGTCATCATTTTTTGGCGGATAACTTAATCACATAATCGAGCTCACTCGTTAGTTATCTGACGCAGATACACATTTGAATGAAGTTATCTTTATATTCTGACTCGAATTCATCGCTTTCCACGAATTATTTCATGAATGCGATCGGCTATAGTCCCCAAAGGTCTCATATCGAACTAAATGGTCGCGATCTGCTGCACCGTTATGTAAAAGCAATAGGCGCCCAACGGCGTGCTCTTGTGGATGTAATTGAAGCTGAAGATTTGTCAATGAGACGGACCTACATTAGATACACAGAGAAGAAAACAACCGTTTAATGTAATTTCCAGAGAAACCTTCGCACTGGGCGCAATAATGATAAGCCATTATGGCTTGATGGGCATCTTGGAAACAGCCATTTTCTGAGGCCCCATTTATATGGTTTCGGGTACCCGAGACAACCCTCCCCACCGAGTTACCCTGGGCGGGCTACCTTTTCACCTATTTCTTCGAAAAGATCAACGAACTGTTTACGCGAGGGACAATAACTCGTCTCGGGGAGGCAAGACAACTCGGGGGGGGGGGGGGAGTTGTCTCACCTCGGCAGGTAGGGTAACCCTAGCGGGCGTGACAACTCTTTCACACATAAACACTTTGGCTCGCTTACCCGGGACGATTTTTGCGTGCAGCGTGCCACTTAACGTCTGGGTTTTGGCTTAAAAAACGTCGATATGGGAATTTCAAAATATAAACTGAAACGTGTTAAAGTAGAAACGGTTCGATTAAAACTAATTCAACGCTTACCAGGACATATTCCAAGATCTTTATCTTGCTTTAATAATTAACAACAACAACAACAACACATTGTGGCAATTTGACAACGAAGAAAATGCAAAAACAAAAACAAAAACATTTTTTTGGACATTTTTTTAAAGAATGGGCATGTAGATTGCATTGTTTAAAAAGTCAAGCTATTGGCTGCAAAAATGGTGATCATCGTCCTTTTTAGGGGATAAATACGAATTAAAACATTTTATGGCTACAGTTTGAGCAGTTGTGTTTTAAACTTTCCTTTCAGCATGTAAACATGAAGCGTGGAGTAGACACCTTTAAAGGTGAAAGGGCCCCTTTTTGTTTTTAAATAAATTTATTTAAAATACGTTAAGGTGGCCCTCTCAGAAGCCAAAGCATCTGCTATCAATAGGAGCCATGTTTAAAACTACACAAAATATATACTCTTACTGATACAAAGAAACCATAAAAGCCACATTAAAAAGGATATTGTGAAATGGAATAGTAAGGAGCTAAAATTTAAATGATAAAATTGCAAACTACAAAAAGACCTACGATTTAAGCCTAGTAGAAATTTTACATCCATTATGATAAAAGAATTTTCAGCAATTTCGGTGCAAATACACGGCAAGGAAAGCATGTTACCTTGCTTAGCTGTGTGACTATCTATAGTACGGTTAAAAATAAAATAATCCGGCTTAAAGAATTGTGCACATTGCCCTTTAATACATCTGTTTACGAGGTTGTATACTCTTCTCTGCAGAGTGGGCTATTTCAGACATTCTAATGCTTTGCCACTCATTAGTCTTAATGACGATCCTTGCGGCAATCTTGCTGCCATTTCTCTTATGAAGTGTAAACTATTGTTTTCAGAATTAAGAAACCTAAAAAAATCCCAGCCGGAAAGCCTTGCAGCAGTGTTAGTGAAAACGTGTTTGCTTTGCTTTAATTGCCGCCGCTTAAACTTTAAGCGGTAGCGATTAAAAATGATTGTATTCAACCTTATGTTTTGTAAGACAATGGTTTTCCTTTTAATATGCGCGGGCTTGCGAATGCATAACCAGTTCATGACATTGACCACCGATAGAGAGTTAACTTCATTCTCGTCCTCAGAGCTGCGATCCTTTTGGCCAACACCACGGATCGAAACCTGTGGCAGGGGCCAGGATAACGCGCAAGCGCAATAGCTGCCCATTTTTGTAACTGGTGGTAACCGTTATTGTTTCAAATTTCTGAGGCTGCACAGAAAGCCGGAGGTCCGTGACTTGCGGACGTCCTGCTTTCGGACCCTGCCAGGGCTCTCGATCCGTGGCGCTGGCCAAAAGGATCGCAGCTCTGGGGACGAGAATGAGTTAACTTGAAAAGAGAAGGAAATTAGGTTTTTGAGGTATCCAGTAAATACCACCCTTGCCGAAATGTAAGAAAAGGAAGTAAAGAGTTAGTTTAAAACATGTATGCCACCAAATTTCGCTCTCAGTTAATGTCAAAGTACTGTGGGTGAGCCACCTGAAGTGATAGGCTTAGGACAACCACTTAAATTTAACGACTCAAAAAAAAAGAGAGGGGGGACGGGCATTTACAGGCATCATTCGCCAATTCTATGGGTTTTCCTCGGTGAAGAATGGTAATCTCGTTTATCTTTAAAAACGCGTTCCAAACTAAAATGCGTTTTTCCAAACTTACGATTTTCTTAAGTGAATGGGGATAATAAGAGAATGGGGATATTCCTCGACGCCTCTACCGTATTCATTGTAAATCGTATATTCTCAACAACTGCCAAACTGGTTCAGTAAAGAATGCTTATAATTGAACAACACAATTTTCCATTCAGTATAAAGTGTGCCTTACAGTTCTGCTCTTACCAGTAGGATGCAGAAATTCTGCATCTTGTTCAGTGGCTAAATAATACACTGCACTGAGTTGAGATGCAGAAATTCTGCATTTGATAAAATGAATAAAAATAAGCAAAAACGACACTTAATAAGCAGTGAATACCAATAGGATGCTGAAATTCTGCATCTTGCTCAGTGGCTAAACAAAATACTCAAATCCACTGCACTGAGTTGAGATGCAGAAATTCTGCATTTGGTAAAATGAATCAAAATCAGAAACTATACTTATTAAGCACTGAATACCAATGGCATGAAGAAATCCTGCAAACTATACAAATTCACTGCACTGAGCTAAGACGCAGAAATTCTGCACCTGCTAAAATGAACAAAAATCAGCAAAAACTATACAAATTCACTGCACTGAACTAAGATGCAGAAATACTTCGCTTGATAAAATGAATACAACTCAGCAATAACTATACATGTACTTATTAAGCAGTGAATACCAAAGGAGGCAGAAATTCTGCATCATGTTCAGTGGCTTAATACACTCAAATTCACTGCACTGAGCTAAGATGCAGAAATTCTGCGCCTGCTAAAATGAACAAAAATCAGCAAAATAAATACAATTATTTCACTGCACTGAGCTGAGATGCAGAAATTCTGCATTTGATTATACGAATAAAATTCAGCAAAAAGTTATTAATTAGTGAATACAGGATGCAAAATCTGCATTTTGTTCAATGGCTTAAAATACTTTGATTCACTGAACTCAGATACATGTAAGTTGCTAAAACTGTGCCCCTGGCCCAACCTCGTTCCCAGGGTGGAGAAGAGAGACCTTGGGAATGAGGTTGATCTGTGCCCATGAATAAAATGAATAAAAGGGATAGTGCTCAAAATGTCACCTACAGTATAATTTATATTTAATTATCAAATGACATGCAATTGATAAAACCAATTTTTATCTTTGATTGAAACTATTCTACATAACATGTAAAAATGGGGCAAAATCCATGGAGTTTGGAAACAATAGAACATGCAAACAAGATTGTACCTGCTTATATGGATATAAAACAGTCTAACTTAGCAACAACATGTTACGCAGGTTGAAAAGAGATGCGAAAAAATTATGCACCCCGCCTTTCGCATTAATAATAACGATAAAAAAATCAATGGAAACCGCTCTAAGGAAAATATCAAACTGTGGTTAGAACAATATTTTTGATGGTAGGCCAAACCATAAGAGAAATACAAATGTGGCCAAAATCTGTGCAACTAGCCCCATGAAACAAGGTGAAACTGGACTAGCATTACTAACATTAATCTTACTGACAAGATTTACATGTATGAAACATGTGCTACTCACTGAATACCCATTTAAGTTCAAAGTCCAAGATACATGTACAGTGTAACATACAGGGGCCAGTTGCAGAAAACTTAAGGTCGGCACACACGAGGGGACTAGTCGCAGGGACTTGTTGCAGCGACTAGTCCTGTAATGTTTACACGATGGGACTAGTTGCGGGGACAAGTCCCTTGAAGGGTTTATACGTGGGGACCTGTTAACAGCAAAATAGTAAAATTCAGGGCGCTCTTACTGAAATTCGCCAAAACGTGACGACGAAAAATGGAGCGGTCCTCAACAGTAAAACCGAATTTAGTAAATTTACCGCAAAACATTAAAGTAATTGGGCTCAATAAAACCGTACACTGTTCATCCATAAGTCTATGTGTGTTTGTCATTTGTAATTTCAATAAAGTTTTTTCTCTTGTGTCCTATATTGCTGATACAGAAGTGAAAAGGTGACTGTTTGATCAAGACTCCCAATACAGACAAAAAAATTATTCTCCAGGCCAGCTGGAAAAAAAAATTAAAAGATCCAACGAAATATTTTCGTTCAGTAGCAGAGACTTGGCCCATGAAGAGTTCACACGAAGAGACCAAGCACAGGTTGTGGAACTAGTCCCCGGGACTGGTCCCATGAATTCAAACCAGTTTTAATTCGTGGGACTAGTCGCAGGGACCACATTTTGGTCCCCCGGACTAGTCACAGGGACTTAAAAGTCCCCTCGTGTGTGCTGACTTTTAACATAGGATGTAACAGCTATGTCTGAGTTTTACTGCTCAGCTTTGCCCTGTAGGGAAAAAAGCCAATTTTGATCAATTCAATAATCATAAGTAATGGAAGAAGTGCACCCAATACAGGTCACACTTTTCTCCATGGCCTCACAGCCTCCGTTACTTCTATATTCTGCCCCCATACACAATTGGTTACTATGGTAACCATGGGGTATAGACTCGGATAGGATAAGGATCTTGCTCGGAGGGGTTTGTCGGCCGCCAGGGGAGGATCGGATAAGGACCTCGTTCATGGGGTATTTTGGCTCTCTGGGGAGGATTCGGTCCTCGCTCATGGAGGATGGCCCTCAGGGGAGGACTAGTTTGGGACCTCACTCGTGGGGATCTTGGCCCTCTGGGAAGCCCATTGCCAATCTAGCCTAGCCTGACCTGTATTCACTCTATACTTCACTGGAGTACTTCCTCCTCTACCTCTTTGTCCTACAAACTGTTGTTGTCTTACTTTAATACTCTCTTGGGTTGGGAGCATTAAAAGCAGCATTTTTAAATGCTGCTGGACTATAATCAAAACATCTTCGGATTTTGACATTTACGAGGGTAAACGTGTTAGCTAACGTGAGGATATTGATACCTTTACTCCTCAGAGTGAACATAAAAATGACATCCTCACGTGTTGAGAAAGGATTTTTCTCACTGAAGCTTATATTATAAACTGGGTTAATTTATGCTTTCAAACGGCCTGAGGTCAATAGCATTCCCTTGAACCATTCCTGAAACGTTCAGTCTATCCACCTGCAATCTCTGGCGGGTATATCTCATTGGCCTTTTTACACAAACCTTTCTTTACAAAAAGGCGAAAATCCTTCTTCTGAGCAAAGTAAATGATAAAGTTCAAGACACTGGTACAAAATGCGATACCAGCAGAAGAATAACGTATCAAATAATCATCCGAAAAATCGCGTTGTGGCTTAGCTATCTGAGTATATACCCTATTACCTATGTAAAAGAAGTATGGAATGATAAACGCGAACGTAAGTGCAACGAGCAGAGTTGTCCCTTTGATCCTTTGCGCTCGCAGATGGGCCTTGAAGACACTCTTCATTCCATTGCCAATTTGTCTTCTTCCTCTTGTCCACACAGTTTTGAGCAGACAAATGTTGAAGTACATGATAAAGATGCTCGGGAGAACGTACTGTATTGGAACAAGGAATACTCCCATTCTAAATGAATAGAAGTCCTTGTCAGCCCTACAAATGACAGTGTAATGAGTGTTGTTGAGGTCCAGACTTATTCCACTGAATGGTGCAGCACTAAATACTGTGACAACAAGTCCTAACGCCCACGCACAGATGATCATTTTACGCACTGTTGAGGAGCTGAACGTGCGTGGGAAACTGCGTGTTGATAAATACTTCTCCAAGCTTATTGCGATTAAATTATTGATTGTAATAACAGGAAACACGAAGTTGAAATATCGTACTATCTTGCACGGCCAATCACTTTGGAAAAGGTCAAACAATATTTGAATGCATAAAAGTGGGAGAGACACCGCACAACAAAGAAGGTCTGACAAGGACAAACTTCTCAGATATATGTTCAATTTCGTCATAAAACGACTTGACTGGATTGGATTTCTTGATTTCTTCTTCGAGAGAAATAAAAATATCAGAGAATTTCCCAAGAAACCCACTGCACCAGTAGCTGAGAGGACTACACAGAGGGCACATTTTGCAGTGGTTCCAGCTGGTGTGAAGACGTAGGTTGGACCAACTACTTCTGTAAGGTTTTTCCACTGTTCTGAATCTTCGGCAGTCACATTGGAAGGAAGCCACGATGCTGGATTTTCGTCCATACCTAATCTAATTCAACTGTAAAAAGAAAGGATATCAATATATCAGGACCTTTTTTTAGAACGTTCACCTTTAACCCTCCGCCGTACAAAAGGGGGGGGGGTGGATGTCACCCCCCCCCATAAGGTTTTTCTCCAATTTTTTCAAAACGATTTTTTTGTCGGCACCTGCCGTTTTCAGGCATATCCCTCATACACATTTTGATGCAAGTTTGGCGAGAATTGGTTGCTATGGTTAAGAGATATGACGTCATAAATAGTAGGTTGCCACGCCACTTTTGGGAAAAAACTGTGCGTTTTTCACCTTTTTTAGGTGAAAATCACAAATTGTACTCAAAAAGCTGCAAAATGTTTAATTATGTCATATTTTACATGAATAACATCAAAAATGTTCAATTTTTCTGGTAATTTCTAATTTTTGGTAAAATCCAAGATGGCGGCCATGTTGACCACCATCTTGCATGACGTCACAGACCCCCAGAAGTGCCACAACCCCTAATATATACATCATCTTGTAGAGCACATCAAAGGCTTTCTATCAAATGCATAATCTCTCCAAAATATTGAAACACAGCAAAGACCCAGGGGAGAGGTTCCATCAACCAGCCCCCCCCCCCCCTTGTAGCACGGTGGGGGTGTGACCGAGGGTTAATTCTCTTTACATTGAGAATTTGTTAAAATTTTCTTTGGCCATCATGTAAATATTGAGATACTCGAGTCAGAACTGCTTCGTTTCGGAGACAGTTAGAGCCTGTATTTCTTCACTGGTTGTAACTTTACAAGTTATGTCAATTACTATCAGTTTTGCTACAGTTATTTTACTACACAAATTTCGTGCGTGGTCACACGTACCATCGTGGTGTTCCTGGTAAGCCCGATTATATGTAAAAATAATATCTACATTTAGCCAAACCTAAAAAGCGGAACTACACATTTTTTTTGCTGGTGCTTATTAATTTGTAAAAATACTCTCATTCAACCACAGGAAGCCCAAGCATAATATTTGAATCTTAGTAAAAATGGCGTTTCAAAATATAAGACTATGTATGGGATTTCGAAGCAAACATTTTGAGCAATACATAACAGTGAACTGACTGAATAAAGTTGGTGTTGTTTGCTATCCTTACAACGCATTTTGAGCAATTTTAGGTTTATTTACTTTACTGTGTATTAGTACATGTATAATACAGTGACCAGGAAGGAGTCATTTGGCCCGATTTAGCCACTTTCACTGCTCGACACGTTTTGGAATTTGCTCCAATTTACGCACAAATATAGTTCGAGCTCCCATTCTTACTAAGCGACTTGATAAAGGGATGATATCCAAATGATTTCCTCATAACACGGTGGGGCCAAACCACCCCCCAAATGGGTCATGAAATGTCCCGTTTTTTGGTTAATTTTTAATAATTTTGTTACTTTTCATCATTTCTTTACCAAACTTGGTAATTTGATATGGGTCTTTGTGCCAAACAATTTGACATGAATGGTGATGCCAAACGTCAAATTATGACGTCATAATTGGTGACGTCATATTATTCTCTAAAATAAAATTTTAGAATTTCTAAATTTTTTCTGGTGTTTTAGAAAGAACACGTCAAGAGGAGTTGAATGCTGAAAACCGTTTGTCGATGTGATAAATAATGGATGAGATATGGCATTTTAGATTTTGAAAATTTCACAGTCTCAAAATAGGGTCCCCCCCTTGTGTAATACGTTTGAATTTAAGTGTTGTTTTGTTGCGTCAACGACACCATTTAAGTTGCAGATAAGATGTCTTAAATGACGGAAGCTAAATGAAAAAGAAAAACTCGGAAAATTTTTTTCCTGCCAGAGCTAGAGCCCCCAAACCAGTTTTGTGACGTAATTAAGTGTCACGTGATCAATTATGCTCTTGCTAATATTATCGTTTTCAAGCCGAAAACTTAAAATCTAAAATGATACGATTTTTTGGAACAACAAGAAGTCCATTTTACCAGATTATTAGCTTGCATGGAAAAAAACTGTACAAAATAGATCAACAGGGTTGTTTTTAGAAGAAAAGTATGGTTCCGGGGGGGACACTTTAAATGTCTTTAAATTGCCATAACTCAAGATACGTTTGTCTTAGCGAGGTACAGTTTTCAGCATTTTACTCCCCTTGCCAAGTTCTTTCAGATGACATAACTTTTTATTTCAAATTTGAAATTTTCAGTTAACTCGTTTTGTGACGTCAGCCATTATGACGTCACAATTTGGTTTTTTAAGTCATTCTCATACTTAAAATAAATTGGGCGACAACCCAAGGTTTTTTGCCAAGTTTGGAAAAGAAATATGAAAAAGAAGCAAAATTAGTCTAAATGACCCATTTGGGGGGTGGTTTGGCCCCGCCGTGAACCAGTTGCACATTCCTCGTGTTCCCAAAGAATTAGCCACTGTACAAAATCATAATAGCATCTCAAAATAGGCCGCCATGGATCCGTGAGGATCACGATAGCCCCGTTTAACCACGGTCGACACTGGACACCAGTAAAATTAAGCCCCAGTGGGGAGGGCCACGCTCGTTTTGGTTGTGTTGCAATTGTAGTAACTATGACCTAATGCGGACACAAATTGTCGCTCCAACGCAGCCTGGTTTGCTTGAGAACGGTGGAACCGCTGCGCGTTACAAGAGGATAGCAAAAGAAAATCATTCCCATTTCTGAATTTATATCTATTTTCTGGGTGTATATTTTCTTGTTTTTGGAATAGGTAGGCTACCTGACCGGCTTCATGAAATATAAAAACAGATATAGTATATACAATAACAATTTTAAAATAAAACATTTTCACGGGCGTGAGGATATGAATTTAAATTAATTTGCCGTCTTCGGTTCGTAAAAATATATCTGATATATACAAACTATCGACGATTCCAAAAAATTGAACTTGTTCAATTCACGCAGAGTACGTATTTAAAATTTACGCAGTAGACTGACCTGTATTAAAAACGCTTTGTATGTGAACGCAAATATGTTCAATATACCACGCACGAATAGAAACATAGGAGGAAGGAGAAACACGGTTCACATTCTTTTTTCTTGACTCGTTTTCGTTTTCTAACGTTTTGGCATAGAAGGAGATGTATTAATCTTCGGTGTATGAATTGCGCGACATAATATTTCACATCATTTTTAGACAAAACATCGCTTTAATTTGATAAGTTAATTTCGACCATTTCGTACAGAAAATATTTCAAGATAATAAATAGCGCTCTCAATGCGAACTAGCAATAAATAACACTTTTTTCTTCTCAGTTGAACAGACGCGAGACATTTTCGAAATTATTATTCAGAACAAGTTTTTGAAAAAAGGCAGATGGTTGCGTTGTTCGGAGTCTGTTTTCAAAAGTACAACCAATGGGATTGGCTTGCAAATTAACTTGAGATGAGAACATTGAATATTGTTTTTAAAAGTTTTTCTTTCCATTGCTTGAAGTAAAATGTAAATTTCAATTTAATAGTTTCAATTCGATGGACAAGGTCTGTTGCACTGAACCTTTTTTGGCTGCATGGAATCTAAGACCGATGCGTTGTTTATGTAACACATTCTGGTACTTACTGAGTTTTTTCTAAAACAAAATGGTTGAGACTAAAAAGGATACGAAAAAGAATTGAATGAGCAGTCATACTAAGTTTACTGTTACATCGTACCGTTATGGAAACCTTAATCCCGTACAGCTACTGGGGTGAACTTGTAGGGTTATGACTCTATACCAATATGGGGTTTTGGACTGCGTTCGGTAGTACGCAAACGAATCCAGAACCCCGCCACCTCCTCCTCCCCCCCATACAAAAATGTTCACCTGAAAGTAACGAAGTAACATTTTGTTCATCAAGTAGAGTTAGCTTTAAACGGAACAGTGAAGAAAATACCATTCCATATGAAAACGTAAGACAAAGATACACAAAAAGCGTCATTGAAACTCTGCATAAAAGTTTGCCGTCTGTTAGTGTAAAAGTGTTGTAGATGAGCAACCCCCATTGGAAGGCCCAGGTGAATTGAAACAATTCAAAACCAATGACAAAATAAACTCTGGTAATGAAAAGGAATTGTTTACCGTTTCTTTCTTTTACAGAGAAAACTCAGTTTCGCGACCTGGTTTTAGAAGACTCATCGAGTTCTCACAAGTCAATGTCTCTTAAATGCAGCTTACTTTATCAAAATTCTACGATGGTTTTCTCGATTGGTATAACGAAACAGTTTAAGAATTTTCTTTTCGATAAAATATAATTTAGAAAATTGACACTATTTAACGGTGAAGGGCTAATTACATGCTATGAGCGGATGGTTTTTATAGCAGACGACTATTAAGTAACTGTCACTACATGGAATCTGCGGTTTTAAGAAAGCAAAATTTAATAACTAGCATGTTACTTGGGATTACAGCATTACAAAACACCATTCAAAAAGGCGAAACCGCTTTGTGTTTCTTCCTAATTGCAAACTTAAATGCAAATTTAACATTTTATGGCTACACAGCTTGAGTAACATGCAATGTGTTTTCGTCGTGCTCTGAATCTCAGTTAAAAATTTTTTTTACACTGTTACAGCCTGATAGTTCTCTAACTGAAAGGACATATCGTGCGCAGTTCTAGTAAAATACTATAACTTTTCCCTTTATTTCTTACCGCTAAACTTTTACAAGACAATCGCTTTAATTATAAAGGACATTTTTTCCTTTTGCACTCTCCGTTATTTTATTCGACGTTTGTTTATTTGATAACCATGCATAAGGAACACCATTGCCATAACATAGAACATTTTGTTTCGATTTGAAAAAGAATTTTCAAAACTTAGGTGACTTTAAATATCTTCTAGTTATCTATTACGATTCTGTGCAAAATAAAAGACAAAGAAGTCGAAAGCCTCGAAAGGTTGACGCCTTAAAAAGTTACAGTTGTACTGGCTTCTATTATTATCACAGTGCCTTATTTTGGAAAAACAAACAAACAGAAAAACAGAAAGGGACCTCTTCCCAACTAGGAAATCAACCCGGGTTAATTTTCCATTTGGGAAAAAAATCGGACAACATTAACAGAAATTATCCGTCACCGTGGTTGACTGATGTTTACCCGTGACAATTTTTTTTCATGCACACTGACAGGCTTAATACAATCGCATGATATAACTCATAGAATAACTTTAGAAGGAAAACCTACACTTACTTGAAAAATCGACGCTCGCGTTAAGTTAGGATGTTCTAACAGAAGATGTTGCATCCCTATCCGAGTAGATTCAGGTGTGCCGACTGAAATTTACAGACCACCGCTTTTTAATGTGCATGTTTCATTTGCCGTTCTAGTTTTTATTGGCTATTTAAACATCACGTGGTTTTGTTGTATCTGGGGAGCGCCGTCACCTGGAGTGATTCTGGATCAGGGCTACTGGTTCCTTGTTACGCTTATCAGGATTTTTTTTTAAACGTCTCAGTGATCATGAACTCACTTGAAACAGGCCAATCACTGGCATATTTCAATTCAATAACATGACACAGTGTAACTTTTTCCCAAATTCAGGGGTATAAAAATGAAGTGCTCAAAAGAAAGCTTTGAAAGGAGAACTCAACAATTGATCTTATGACATCAAACAACAAATAAATAAATAAATAAATAAATAAATATCATTACGTTTTTATTATAATGGCGCTTTCACGCTTCCCCATAAAGGAATGAGGTCCAGCTGCAAGTGACCTAAGTTCTAAGATCTTCGAACAAACTTCAGAGAGTATTGGGAAATTTTGTAAATTTCAAAACCGTCAGAAGGAACTGTGTGTAAGTGACAAGTTACGAGTTACAACATGATTTAGGGCCAATGTAAAGGAAGCAGAAAGCGTTTGACTCCCCTATTAAAGAAATGCAACAATGTAATAAAAGACAAGGAAGCCAAAGTCAAACCCCTTAAAGCAAATGTTGGAATCAGGTAGTTTACTCGTGGAGGGAGTATAGAAAAAGAAATGTACAATTACACGATAATCTTTAACGCCAGACAATCTAAATCCGAGTCGCATCAGTGAGGATTTAGAATATGAAACTAAGTAAACTTTATCACAAAACATCATCTTTTATTTGTTGTTTTAGGTTCTATTGAACAATTAGATTATAGCGGAGCCTGCGGGCAAAGCCCACCAGCGGAGCTCCATTGCTAAGCAAATTTGGTAACCTATCGATCCGAGAAATTTTGGTTGTGACGTAATAGTCACGTGACCGTCCGTCCGTTCGCACAGACTCTGCGGGAGGGGGAGGGGAGTCCCAAGACAACCCGACGCGGGGTAGAGAATGCCATCTTTTCTTGGCGGGAAATCGCGCGGTGCTTTTGGGCAACCGGCGTTTTTCTTGGCGGGAAATTGCATGACCATCGTCGCTTTTGAAAAAGAGGTTTCTTTAAAGGCTTAAGCTTCCTTAGCAAAACGATTGTTTGAGAGTACTGAAGTTTTATACTTGACAAAAAAAAACCATCTAATGTCTATAAATGGAAAGATTAAGTTCAAAAGAATACTGGTAGAAGACGAAAAGTTCAAATTACGAAAGCTGCCTTCAAAGGACTTCATCGCTTTGTTTTGTTCACGGCGGAGAGTTTGCCCTGTTCTGAAACATAACCGAGTAAGTGAAGTTTGTAAAGGGTCTAAGGTACATGATATTGAGTATTACGGTCAAATAAATTACGTTTTGAAATGGAAATTTAATTTATGTCATTATAAATGTGTCATTTACTTTTGACTTCAAAAAATTATTAGAAAACTCCGCTCATATTTGTGACAGATGTAGTCTTGAATATTTTGCCATGTAGCTCAGCCGATTTCACTCGCGTGGACCGACCCACGATTTTGGAAGTCACGCGAATTGCATTCAAGTATAAACTTACGGGTTTGCAAATAAACTTGTTTCAAAAATTATTTCTCTGTCCATTATTTTGTGTTTGTTTATTCATAACAGTAGGTCTAAGCACAGTCGCAAGTCAACCAGCTGCACAAGCATCACTTCACTGAGATTACGGCGAATAATTGCTTTCAATTGTGACTGTGGGGTACATCTCTTTGTGCAATTGTCGATTTTCTTGTCCTAGAAGTTTTCAACAGTAATAATCTTTTAAGCGAAGCAGTTTTCGGTTTAAAGCTATTTTATCCCAAAAGCTTCCGAAAACAGTTTTGTGCGTTCCTCAAAGCGCCTAACTTTATAGAGGCTTACTTCGCATCAGCAAAACTTATGCCGGCATAATTTAAAGTGTGTTTGATGTTTGTTTGTTTTGAATCTTGATGGCCTCTAGTTAGAGAAAGAAATATAACAGTTATTTTAAAAACTACAAGCGAAGCAGTTGTCGGTTTAAACCTATTATACCCGAAAAGCTTCCAAAGACAGTTCTGTGCATTTCTAAAAGCGCTCGAATTTCAAACGCAAAACTTATGCCATAGAGTTAAGAATGTTTGGACGGTGTTTGCTTGCTTTCAATCTCGATTGTCTCAAGTTAGAGAACCAAATATAAGGGTTACTTAAGTAACTAGAAGCGAAGCAGTTTTGAGTTTAAAGCTATTTTATCCAGTAAGTAATGAGTGTTCCTCAAAGTGCTCGAATTTTTTCGCGGCTGCTAAAACCTACGTGACATTTATTCGATAAGTTTATTACAAGTGCTTCGAAGCTCCCCAAATCCTTTCTTTCGGGTAATCCCAGTAAAATGCCGGTGAAATGCCAGTATAAATTTATGACCAGACTAATAGCGGCAGTTCATGTTATTTGTTAACATCCGAACGCGATGAAGATAACCCATTTAAACAGTCGTGAATAAGTTATATTTTGTTGTTGTAAATGAGCGCCGTTTCAAGTTCATTCAAGCGAACAGCCAATAATCCAAGGAGATTTGACAAGCCTTGACAGTTAATGACAGGATATGGAAACATTGCAAACACCAAGCAAGACGGCTCGTGAGTAAAATATGTGTTCAGTTTGATGCCCCCCAAAAAATAATAATCAAGCTGTGTCCAGCCTCTAGAATGACTTTTCGAGCTTGGTTTTAAAGAACAGATCACCAAAATATTGGAGGAAAATTCGGAACACTTTCGGGCTTTTCGAGAAAGACTTTTCGAAAGCGAACGAGCCAAAAAAGCCCCGAAATATATTTCAGACCGAAACGTTTCAGGACTATTTTTGAGAAACGAACACCAGTTTATTGCTTGGCGGCTCCGCTTTTAGGCTTGGCTAAATCTATATATTATATGAGCTTGATATTTCTATCGCGTGATAGTTGATGAGGCAATTCTTTGTATGTGGCCGGCTTTGCTTTGCATTCAAGTCAGTCTTCGAAATAGTCACTTGAAACCGAAGTGAAGGAGCAACGTTTTGAATTTAAAACATATTTTATTAATCGAGAAAACAGGCAAGAAGCCTTGAGCCAAAAGAATTTGCAATCGAAAGAGTGCAAAAATATTGTGAAACTGAAACGATTGTGGTAGATTCTAGTTTAAATGCTAATTGACATGGTTGGCTGCCTGAATATGGAGCTGGAGACGGGAACGATTCTGGATGCATGCGGCTGGGGAGGTGGCTGATCTCCAGTGATAAAACCACAGGCAGCCCAAGCTCACGATCTCATACTCACTAGTGATCGGTAGTCTCGATCTGTAGACTTTGTACGGAAAATTCTCTTAGTTTCTCAAACTAAAAAATGCTAAAATATAGCCACGAATGAGAGAATAACCTGCAATTACCCCAACTTGGGGTTGTCTTCTGTGTAATTTGAAGCGAGTTTTTGTCTCGATCGGGTTGTTCGTCTGATGTGTGGGCAATTCACCCAGAAAACATTTCAAGATGATAAAATGGCGTTCTCAATTCGCGCCCAACAATGAACACTTTCAGAATTTTGCCTTTGTGCCTTCCCTTTGTGTCTAAATGTCTAACAATAGTTTCCGGTTAAACAATTGTTAGACATTTTCGCAATTTAGCATCGGAGAGTTAATTATTGGGACTATTTTCTTAAAATAGGCAGATGGCTTGCCTTGTTCGGAATCTGTTTACAAAAGTAAAGCTTACCTAATGCAAATGGCTAGTTACTTGGGATGAAAATACATATCTTTTGAAAGTCTTCTATACACGAAATAAAATATAAATTCCGGCATTTTGTGGTGAAATTCGATTAACAGAGTGATTTGTAATCTTTTTCATTTACCAAACTTCACTTTATTGACTTCTTTTTGCTTTTGCAGCGGCAAATCCAAGGGGCTGGTTGTATGATATATTATGGCGTTTTTAACAAACTGTTTAAACCGTATTTTTATGGCGGTAGTTCTAAACTACTTTTATGAAGGAGTGAGTCTTATTTTAAACATGCTAAATCAAAATCTTTTCACTGAACAGGAAATAAATGGGATATAAAAGAACAATCATACCGTGTTTATATGAAGCCGAAGTGATTCTTCGTGCCGCAATGAAAACTGGTGTGAGAAACGTAACCTGTGTTTTCGGGGCACCAAAAAACCAAATAAATTTGCCCTTTACACTTTACGATAAAAGTTGTACAACTAAAAGTGACCTTGGAAGATCTTTGGTGGCCTTAATGACTCTTCGGACAATCTTCCAAGTTCATTTGAGGAATGCTGTAATAAAAATAATACTCAGTCGGAAGCAGCAGTGTTCGCTAGCCATAATACGAGAGGGCCTCTCCTTGGGGCCATAAACAGATACAAGCTGGAACAATACACAGGAATTATTGACCTCAAAAAGAGGCTTTCTAGAACTAATCCATGACGTTGCATGTTGCTTATGGCGAAAAATTAGCTTTCCCTTTTACTTATGATCATTTTCAGTAATATCTGTATTCTTTGTTGGGCCCGTTTATTTCTTTTAGGGATTTTTTTTCAGTTTAGACGGTGACATATATATATATCTAGAAAATATGTCACAAATAACATGCTGGGAAGAAACTGCATTGATCCCAAACCTGTTAACATACAAAATGGGGCAAGGTCACGGTCACGGCAGTGTAAGTTCAATTCTATTGCAAAATGCTTACAAGTGACAGGGATATAAATTAAAGCGATATGCATATGAAAGAACAGTCATACCGTGTTTACATAAAAACAGATGAGAATCAAGTTCCGCAAGTGTGACAGGTGTTTTAATTAAGGCAAAACATAATGTGCTCTCTTCGATAAAGGTTGTCCAGCCGAGAAGTGACCTTGGTAAAATCTTTGGAGGACTTCATGAATGTTTGGAAAATCTCCGGAAATGCACTGGGAAATATTGAAATTTCAGTCCAGAATCATCAGTCAAAAACTGCAGTGGTTGCTAGTCATAACAGATTCAAACTGGGACGACACACTTGAATTATTCGCCTCGGAAGAAGGCTTTTTAGAAATAAACCAAGATGTTTTATTGTTGCAGTTTACAAAAAGAGCTGGTTTTCCTCTCACTTTAATAGTTGATCTTTTTTTTATCTGATTGAACTTATTGGTTCTCTTTATTTCTCTTTGCTACCCTCAGAGAGCCCTATTACCGTGTAGCACTAAATTTTTGCGACAGTGTATCTTGGCGGTTCTCAGGAAATTGGGTTTTATTGGAATTATAACATTTTCGCTAGAACCCGCAGAAATTCATGATCACTGCCTCACGGTATACCGTTTTCAAATAAAATAATATACCGTGTAATATAATTTGCCAGGTCACAGATCTAGAAGATGCCTCTGCTGTTTCCAAACTTCCAAACAAACAAATTTGGACATTATCACGTAGAAATGTTAAAATATTATTCTTTCTAAAACCATCAGTCGGCAGCTGCAGTGTTCGCTAGCCATAACAGAATTGAAACCCCACGATATACACAAGAATTATTCGCCACGGGAGGAGACTTCTAGAAATAATCCATGATGCTTTTGTTTTGTATTTCTGTTTATGGCAAAAAGTGGTTCTACATAGTTGATTTTTGCTACAGCATCTACTTAAATTTGTTAGACCTTCTTACAAAATTATAAAGAGTCAAAACATTTTTTATCCTGACATTACAGTTACTTAATTCGGAGTCATTTTAACTAAAAGAAGGAATTAAATTATACCTTGTTGGTAGAGTGAATCGAGTTAACACCTTGAAAAAAAGGGATATGATCCCACCCCCTAATCGCCGACATATATCAGTAAATGTTGTCAAAACGGTCGCTTTTTAACAGTAAAAAAAACAACAACAATAACTCTTGAAAAGCCTAGGCAAATGTTTTCATAGTGAAGTAAATAAGACTCAAATAACATCATATTTATGTGTTGTTCGTAATACACCATTGTAAGCAAAGTGCAAACATAAAGTTAAGCTGAAGCTATTCGGACAGCAACTTTGTCATGAAGTATTTCTAGGAAGCACGTATAGTTTCAACTTAGATTTGCCACGAAAACTTCAGTCATCATTTTTTGGCGGATAACTTAATCACATAATCGAGCTCACTCGTTAGTTATCTGACGCAGATACACATTTGAATGAAGTTATCTTTATATTCTGACTCGAATTCATCGCTTTCCACGAATTATTTCATGAATGCGATCGGCTATAGTCCCCAAAGGTCTCATATCGAACTAAATGGTCGCGATCTGCTGCACCGTTATGTAAAAGCAATAGGCGCCCAACGGCGTGCTCTTGTGGATGTAATTGAAGCTGAAGATTTGTCAATGAGACGGACCTACATTAGATACACAGAGAAGAAAACAACCGTTTAATGTAATTTCCAGAGAAACCTTCGCACTGGGCGCAATAATGATAAGCCATTATGGCTTGATGGGCATCTTGGAAACAGCCATTTTCTGAGGCCCCATTTATATGGTTTCGGGTACCCGAGACAACCCTCCCCACCGAGTTACCCTGGGCGGGCTACCTTTTCACCTATTTCTTCGAAAAGATCAACGAACTGTTTACGCGAGGGACAATAACTCGTCTCGGGGAGGCAAGACAACTCGGGGGGGGGGGGGGGAGTTGTCTCACCTCGGCAGGTAGGGTAACCCTAGCGGGCGTGACAACTCTTTCACACATAAACACTTTGGCTCGCTTACCCGGGACGATTTTTGCGTGCAGCGTGCCACTTAACGTCTGGGTTTTGGCTTAAAAAACGTCGATATGGGAATTTCAAAATATAAACTGAAACGTGTTAAAGTAGAAACGGTTCGATTAAAACTAATTCAACGCTTACCAGGACATATTCCAAGATCTTTATCTTGCTTTAATAATTAACAACAACAACAACAACACATTGTGGCAATTTGACAACGAAGAAAATGCAAAAACAAAAACAAAAACATTTTTTTGGACATTTTTTTAAAGAATGGGCATGTAGATTGCATTGTTTAAAAAGTCAAGCTATTGGCTGCAAAAATGGTGATCATCGTCCTTTTTAGGGGATAAATACGAATTAAAACATTTTATGGCTACAGTTTGAGCAGTTGTGTTTTAAACTTTCCTTTCAGCATGTAAACATGAAGCGTGGAGTAGACACCTTTAAAGGTGAAAGGGCCCCTTTTTGTTTTTAAATAAATTTATTTAAAATACGTTAAGGTGGCCCTCTCAGAAGCCAAAGCATCTGCTATCAATAGGAGCCATGTTTAAAACTACACAAAATATATACTCTTACTGATACAAAGAAACCATAAAAGCCACAATAAAAAGGATATTGTGAAATGGAATAGTAAGGAGCTAAAATTTAAATGATAAAATTGCAAACTACAAAAAGACCTACGATTTAAGCCTAGTAGAAATTTTACATCCATTATGATAAAAGAATTTTCAGCAATTTCGGTGCAAATACACGGCAAGGAAAGCATGTTACCTTGCTTAGCTGTGTGACTATCTATAGTACGGTTAAAAATAAAATAATCCGGCTTAAAGAATTGTGCACATTGCCCTTTAATACATCTGTTTACGAGGTTGTATACTCTTCTCTGCAGAGTGGGCTATTTCAGACATTCTAATGCTTTGCCACTCATTAGTCTTAATGACGATCCTTGCGGCAATCTTGCTGCCATTTCTCTTATGAAGTGTAAACTATTGTTTTCAGAATTAAGAAACCTAAAAAAATCCCAGCCGGAAAGCCTTGCAGCAGTGTTAGTGAAAACGTGTTTGCTTTGCTTTAATTGCCGCCGCTTAAACTTTAAGCGGTAGCGATTAAAAATGATTGTATTCAACCTTATGTTTTGTAAGACAATGGTTTTCCTTTTAATATGCGCGGGCTTGCGAATGCATAACCAGTTCATGACATTGACCACCGATAGAGAGTTAACTTCATTCTCGTCCTCAGAGCTGCGATCCTTTTGGCCAACACCACGGATCGAAACCTGTGGCAGGGGCCAGGATAACGCGCAAGCGCAATAGCTGCCCATTTTTGTAACTGGTGGTAACCGTTATTGTTTCAAATTTCTGAGGCTGCACAGAAAGCCGGAGGTCCGTGACTTGCGGACGTCCTGCTTTCGGACCCTGCCAGGGCTCTCGATCCGTGGCGCTGGCCAAAAGGATCGCAGCTCTGGGGACGAGAATGAGTTAACTTGAAAAGAGAAGGAAATTAGGTTTTTGAGGTATCCAGTAAATACCACCCTTGCCGAAATGTAAGAAAAGGAAGTAAAGAGTTAGTTTAAAACATGTATGCCACCAAATTTCGCTCTCAGTTAATGTCAAAGTACTGTGGGTGAGCCACCTGAAGTGATAGGCTTAGGACAACCACTTAAATTTAACGACTCAAAAAAAAAGAGAGGGGGGACGGGCATTTACAGGCATCATTCGCCAATTCTATGGGTTTTCCTCGGTGAAGAATGGTAATCTCGTTTATCTTTAAAAACGCGTTCCAAACTAAAATGCGTTTTTCCAAACTTACGATTTTCTTAAGTGAATGGGGATAATAAGAGAATGGGGATATTCCTCGACGCCTCTACCGTATTCATTGTAAATCGTATATTCTCAACAACTGCCAAACTGGTTCAGTAAAGAATGCTTATAATTGAACAACACAATTTTCCATTCAGTATAAAGTGTGCCTTACAGTTCTGCTCTTACCAGTAGGATGCAGAAATTCTGCATCTTGTTCAGTGGCTAAATAATACACTGCACTGAGTTGAGATGCAGAAATTCTGCATTTGATAAAATGAATAAAAATAAGCAAAAACGACACTTAATAAGCAGTGAATACCAATAGGATGCTGAAATTCTGCATCTTGCTCAGTGGCTAAACAAAATACTCAAATCCACTGCACTGAGTTGAGATGCAGAAATTCTGCATTTGGTAAAATGAATCAAAATCAGAAACTATCCTTATTAAGCACTGAATACCAATGGCATGAAGAAATCCTGCAAACTATACAAATTCACTGCACTGAGCTAAGACGCAGAAATTCTGCACCTGCTAAAATGAACAAAAATCAGCAAAAACTATACAAATTCACTGCACTGAACTAAGATGCAGAAATACTTCGCTTGATAAAATGAATACAACTCAGCAATAACTATACATGTACTTATTAAGCAGTGAATACCAAAGGAGGCAGAAATTCTGCATCATGTTCAGTGGCTTAATACACTCAAATTCACTGCACTGAGCTAAGATGCAGAAATTCTGCGCCTGCTAAAATGAACAAAAATCAGCAAAATAAATACAATTATTTCACTGCACTGAGCTGAGATGCAGAAATTCTGCATTTGATTATACGAATAAAATTCAGCAAAAAGTTATTAATTAGTGAATACAGGATGCAAAATCTGCATTTTGTTCAATGGCTTAAAATACTTTGATTCACTGAACTCAGATACATGTAAGTTGCTAAAACTGTGCCCCTGGCCCAACCTCGTTCCCAGGGTGGAGAAGAGAGACCTTGGGAATGAGGTTGATCTGTGCCCATGAATAAAATGAATAAAAGGGATAGTGCTCAAAATGTCACCTACAGTATAATTTATATTTAATTATCAAATGACATGCAATTGATAAAACCAATTTTTATCTTTGATTGAAACTATTCTACATAACATGTAAAAATGGGGCAAAATCCATGCCATAGAGTTAAGAATGTTTGGACGGTGTTTGCTTGCTTTCAATCTCGATTGTCTCAAGTTAGAGAACCAAATATAAGGGTTACTTAAGTAACTAGAAGCGAAGCAGTTTTGAGTTTAAAGCTATTTTATCCAGTAAGTAATGAGTGTTCCTCAAAGTGCTCGAATTTTTTCGCGGCTGCTAAAACCTACGTGACATTTATTCGATAAGTTTATTACAAGTGCTTCGAAGCTCCCCAAATCCTTTCTTTCGGGTAATCCCAGTAAAATGCCGGTGAAATGCCAGTATAAATTTATGACCAGACTAATAGCGGCAGTTCATGTTATTTGTTAACATCCGAACGCGATGAAGATAACCCATTTAAACAGTCGTGAATAAGTTATATTTTGTTGTTGTAAATGAGCGCCGTTTCAAGTTCATTCAAGCGAACAGCCAATAATCCAAGGAGATTTGACAAGCCTTGACAGTTAATGACAGGATATGGAAACATTGCAAACACCAAGCAAGACGGCTCGTGAGTAAAATATGTGTTCAGTTTGATGCCCCCCAAAAAATAATAATCAAGCTGTGTCCAGCCTCTAGAATGACTTTTCGAGCTTGGTTTTAAAGAACAGATCACCAAAATATTGGAGGAAAATTCGGAACACTTTCGGGCTTTTCGAGAAAGACTTTTCGAAAGCGAACGAGCCAAAAAAGCCCCGAAATATATTTCAGACCGAAACGTTTCAGGACTATTTTTGAGAAACGAACACCAGTTTATTGCTTGGCGGCTCCGCTTTTAGGCTTGGCTAAATCTATATATTATATGAGCTTGATATTTCTATCGCGTGATAGTTGATGAGGCAATTCTTTGTATGTGGCCGGCTTTGCTTTGCATTCAAGTCAGTCTTCGAAATAGTCACTTGAAACCGAAGTGAAGGAGCAACGTTTTGAATTTAAAACATATTTTATTAATCGAGAAAACAGGCAAGAAGCCTTGAGCCAAAAGAATTTGCAATCGAAAGAGTGCAAAAATATTGTGAAACTGAAACGATTGTGGTAGATTCTAGTTTAAATGCTAATTGACATGGTTGGCTGCCTGAATATGGAGCTGGAGACGGGAACGATTCTGGATGCATGCGGCTGGGGAGGTGGCTGATCTCCAGTGATAAAACCACAGGCAGCCCAAGCTCACGATCTCATACTCACTAGTGATCGGTAGTCTCGATCTGTAGACTTTGTACGGAAAATTCTCTTAGTTTCTCAAACTAAAAAATGCTAAAATATAGCCACGAATGAGAGAATAACCTGCAATTACCCCAACTTGGGGTTGTCTTCTGTGTAATTTGAAGCGAGTTTTTGTCTCGATCGGGTTGTTCGTCTGATGTGTGGGCAATTCACCCAGAAAACATTTCAAGATGATAAAATGGCGTTCTCAATTCGCGCCCAACAATGAACACTTTCAGAATTTTGCCTTTGTGCCTTCCCTTTGTGTCTAAATGTCTAACAATAGTTTCCGGTTAAACAATTGTTAGACATTTTCGCAATTTAGCATCGGAGAGTTAATTATTGGGACTATTTTCTTAAAATAGGCAGATGGCTTGCCTTGTTCGGAATCTGTTTACAAAAGTAAAGCTTACCTAATGCAAATGGCTAGTTACTTGGGATGAAAATACATATCTTTTGAAAGTCTTCTATACACGAAATAAAATATAAATTCCGGCATTTTGTGGTGAAATTCGATTAACAGAGTGATTTGTAATCTTTTTCATTTACCAAACTTCACTTTATTGACTTCTTTTTGCTTTTGCAGCGGCAAATCCAAGGGGCTGGTTGTATGATATATTATGGCGTTTTTAACAAACTGTTTAAACCGTATTTTTATGGCGGTAGTTCTAAACTACTTTTATGAAGGAGTGAGTCTTATTTTAAACATGCTAAATCAAAATCTTTTCACTGAACAGGAAATAAATGGGATATAAAAGAACAATCATACCGTGTTTATATGAAGCCGAAGTGATTCTTCGTGCCGCAATGAAAACTGGTGTGAGAAACGTAACCTGTGTTTTCGGGGCACCAAAAAACCAAATAAATTTGCCCTTTACACTTTACGATAAAAGTTGTACAACTAAAAGTGACCTTGGAAGATCTTTGGTGGCCTTAATGACTCTTCGGACAATCTTCCAAGTTCATTTGAGGAATGCTGTAATAAAAATAATACTCAGTCGGAAGCAGCAGTGTTCGCTAGCCATAATACGAGAGGGCCTCTCCTTGGGGCCATAAACAGATACAAGCTGGAACAATACACAGGAATTATTGACCTCAAAAAGAGGCTTTCTAGAACTAATCCATGACGTTGCATGTTGCTTATGGCGAAAAATTAGCTTTCCCTTTTACTTATGATCATTTTCAGTAATATCTGTATTCTTTGTTGGGCCCGTTTATTTCTTTTAGGGATTTTTTTTCAGTTTAGACGGTGACATATATATATATCTAGAAAATATGTCACAAATAACATGCTGGGAAGAAACTGCATTGATCCCAAACCTGTTAACATACAAAATGGGGCAAGGTCACGGTCACGGCAGTGTAAGTTCAATTCTATTGCAAAATGCTTACAAGTGACAGGGATATAAATTAAAGCGATATGCATATGAAAGAACAGTCATACCGTGTTTACATAAAAACAGATGAGAATCAAGTTCCGCAAGTGTGACAGGTGTTTTAATTAAGGCAAAACATAATGTGCTCTCTTCGATAAAGGTTGTCCAGCCGAGAAGTGACCTTGGTAAAATCTTTGGAGGACTTCATGAATGTTTGGAAAATCTCCGGAAATGCACTGGGAAATATTGAAATTTCAGTCCAGAATCATCAGTCAAAAACTGCAGTGGTTGCTAGTCATAACAGATTCAAACTGGGACGACACACTTGAATTATTCGCCTCGGAAGAAGGCTTTTTAGAAATAAACCAAGATGTTTTATTGTTGCAGTTTACAAAAAGAGCTGGTTTTCCTCTCACTTTAATAGTTGATCTTTTTTTTATCTGATTGAACTTATTGGTTCTCTTTATTTCTCTTTGCTACCCTCAGAGAGCCCTATTACCGTGTAGCACTAAATTTTTGCGACAGTGTATCTTGGCGGTTCTCAGGAAATTGGGTTTTATTGGAATTATAACATTTTCGCTAGAACCCGCAGAAATTCATGATCACTGCCTCACGGTATACCGTTTTCAAATAAAATAATATACCGTGTAATATAATTTGCCAGGTCACAGATCTAGAAGATGCCTCTGCTGTTTCCAAACTTCCAAACAAACAAATTTGGACATTATCACGTAGAAATGTTAAAATATTATTCTTTCTAAAACCATCGGTCGGCAGCTGCAGTGTTCGCTAGCCATAACAGAATTGAAACCCCACGATATACACAAGAATTATTCGCCACGGGAGGAGACTTCTAGAAATAATCCATGATGCTTTTGTTTTGTATTTCTGTTTATGGCAAAAAGTGGTTCTACATAGTTGATTTTTGCTACAGCATCTACTTAAATTTGTTAGACCTTCTTACAAAATTATAAAGAGTCAAAACATTTTTTATCCTGACATTACAGTTACTTAATTCGGAGTCATTTTAACTAAAAGAAGGAATTAAATTATACCTTGTTGGTAGAGTGAATCGAGTTAACACCTTGAAAAAAAGGGATATGATCCCACCCCCTAATCGCCGACATATATCAGTAAATGTTGTCAAAACGGTCGCTTTTTAACAGTAAAAAAAACAACAACAATAACTCTTGAAAAGCCTAGGCAAATGTTTTCATAGTGAAGTAAATAAGACTCAAATAACATCATATTTATGTGTTGTTCGTAATACACCATTGTAAGCAAAGTGCAAACATAAAGTTAAGCTGAAGCTATTCGGACAGCAACTTTGTCATGAAGTATTTCTAGGAAGCACGTATAGTTTCAACTTAGATTTGCCACGAAAACTTCAGTCATCATTTTTTGGCGGATAACTTAATCACATAATCGAGCTCACTCGTTAGTTATCTGACGCAGATACACATTTGAATGAAGTTATCTTTATATTCTGACTCGAATTCATCGCTTTCCACGAATTATTTCATGAATGCGATCGGCTATAGTCCCCAAAGGTCTCATATCGAACTAAATGGTCGCGATCTGCTGCACCGTTATGTAAAAGCAATAGGCGCCCAACGGCGTGCTCTTGTGGATGTAATTGAAGCTGAAGATTTGTCAATGAGACGGACCTACATTAGATACACAGAGAAGAAAACAACCGTTTAATGTAATTTCCAGAGAAACCTTCGCACTGGGCGCAATAATGATAAGCCATTATGGCTTGATGGGCATCTTGGAAACAGCCATTTTCTGAGGCCCCATTTAATACGAATTAAAACATTTTATGGCTACAGTTTGAGCAGTTGTGTTTTAAACTTTCCTTTCAGCATGTAAACATGAAGCGTGGAGTAGACACCTTTAAAGGTGAAAGGGCCCCTTTTTGTTTTTAAATAAATTTATTTAAAATACGTTAAGGTGGCCCTCTCAGAAGCCAAAGCATCTGCTATCAATAGGAGCCATGTTTAAAACTACACAAAATATATACTCTTACTGATACAAAGAAACCATAAAAGCCACATTAAAAAGGATATTGTGAAATGGAATAGTAAGGAGCTAAAATTTAAATGATAAAATTGCAAACTACAAAAAGACCTACGATTTAAGCCTAGTAGAAATTTTACATCCATTATGATAAAAGAATTTTCAGCAATTTCGGTGCAAATACACGGCAAGGAAAGCATGTTACCTTGCTTAGCTGTGTGACTATCTATAGTACGGTTAAAAATAAAATAATCCGGCTTAAAGAATTGTGCACATTGCCCTTTAATACATCTGTTTACGAGGTTGTATACTCTTCTCTGCAGAGTGGGCTATTTCAGACATTCTAATGCTTTGCCACTCATTAGTCTTAATGACGATCCTTGCGGCAATCTTGCTGCCATTTCTCTTATGAAGTGTAAACTATTGTTTTCAGAATTAAGAAACCTAAAAAAATCCCAGCCGGAAAGCCTTGCAGCAGTGTTAGTGAAAACGTGTTTGCTTTGCTTTAATTGCCGCCGCTTAAACTTTAAGCGGTAGCGATTAAAAATGATTGTATTCAACCTTATGTTTTGTAAGACAATGGTTTTCCTTTTAATATGCGCGGGCTTGCGAATGCATAACCAGTTCATGACATTGACCACCGATAGAGAGTTAACTTCATTCTCGTCCTCAGAGCTGCGATCCTTTTGGCCAACACCACGGATCGAAACCTGTGGCAGGGGCCAGGATAACGCGCAAGCGCAATAGCTGCCCATTTTTGTAACTGGTGGTAACCGTTATTGTTTCAAATTTCTGAGGCTGCACAGAAAGCCGGAGGTCCGTGACTTGCGGACGTCCTGCTTTCGGACCCTGCCAGGGCTCTCGATCCGTGGCGCTGGCCAAAAGGATCGCAGCTCTGGGGACGAGAATGAGTTAACTTGAAAAGAGAAGGAAATTAGGTTTTTGAGGTATCCAGTAAATACCACCCTTGCCGAAATGTAAGAAAAGGAAGTAAAGAGTTAGTTTAAAACATGTATGCCACCAAATTTCGCTCTCAGTTAATGTCAAAGTACTGTGGGTGAGCCACCTGAAGTGATAGGCTTAGGACAACCACTTAAATTTAACGACTCGAAAAAAAAGAGAGGGGGGACGGGCATTTACAGGCATCATTCGCCAATTCTATGGGTTTTCCTCGGTGAAGAATGGTAATCTCGTTTATCTTTAAAAACGCGTTCCAAACTAAAATGCGTTTTTCCAAACTTACGATTTTCTTAAGTGAATGGGGATAATAAGAGAATGGGGATATTCCTCGACGCCTCTACCGTATTCATTGTAAATCGTATATTCTCAACAACTGCCAAACTGGTTCAGTAAAGAATGCTTATAATTGAACAACACAATTTTCCATTCAGTATAAAGTGTGCCTTACAGTTCTGCTCTTACCAGTAGGATGCAGAAATTCTGCATCTTGTTCAGTGGCTAAATAATACACTGCACTGAGTTGAGATGCAGAAATTCTGCATTTGATAAAATGAATAAAAATAAGCAAAAACGACACTTAATAAGCAGTGAATACCAATAGGATGCTGAAATTCTGCATCTTGCTCAGTGGCTAAACAAAATACTCAAATCCACTGCACTGAGTTGAGATGCAGAAATTCTGCATTTGGTAAAATGAATCAAAATCAGAAACTATACTTATTAAGCACTGAATACCAATGGCATGAAGAAATCCTGCAAACTATACAAATTCACTGCACTGAGCTAAGACGCAGAAATTCTGCACCTGCTAAAATGAACAAAAATCAGCAAAAACTATACAAATTCACTGCACTGAACTAAGATGCAGAAATACTTCGCTTGATAAAATGAATACAACTCAGCAATAACTATACATGTACTTATTAAGCAGTGAATACCAAAGGAGGCAGAAATTCTGCATCATGTTCAGTGGCTTAATACACTCAAATTCACTGCACTGAGCTAAGATGCAGAAATTCTGCGCCTGCTAAAATGAACAAAAATCAGCAAAATAAATACAATTATTTCACTGCACTGAGCTGAGATGCAGAAATTCTGCATTTGATTATACGAATAAAATTCAGCAAAAAGTTATTAATTAGTGAATACAGGATGCAAAATCTGCATTTTGTTCAATGGCTTAAAATACTTTGATTCACTGAACTCAGATACATGTAAGTTGCTAAAACTGTGCCCCTGGCCCAACCTCGTTCCCAGGGTGGAGAAGAGAGACCTTGGGAATGAGGTTGATCTGTGCCCATGAATAAAATGAATAAAAGGGATAGTGCTCAAAATGTCACCTACAGTATAATTTATATTTAATTATCAAATGACATGCAATTGATAAAACCAATTTTTATCTTTGATTGAAACTATTCTACATAACATGTAAAAATGGGGCAAAATCCATGGAGTTTGGAAACAATAGAACATGCAAACAAGATTGTACCTGCTTATATGGATATAAAACAGTCTAACTTAGCAACAACATGTTACGCAGGTTGAAAAGAGATGCGAAAAAATTATGCACCCCGCCTTTCGCATTAATAATAACGATAAAAAAATCAATGGAAACCGCTCTAAGGAAAATATCAAACTGTGGTTAGAACAATATTTTTGATGGTAGGCCAAACCATAAGAGAAATACAAATGTGGCCAAAATCTGTGCAACTAGCCCCATGAAACAAGGTGAAACTGGACTAGCATTACTAACATTAATCTTACTGACAAGATTTACATGTATGAAACATGTGCTACTCACTGAATACCCATTTAAGTTCAAAGTCCAAGATACATGTACAGTGTAACATACAGGGGCCAGTTGCAGAAAACTTAAGGTCGGCACACACGAGGGGACTAGTCGCAGGGACTTGTTGCAGCGACTAGTCCTGTAATGTTTACACGATGGGACTAGTTGCGGGGACTAGTTGCGGGGACAAGTCCCTTGAAGGGTTTATACGTGGGGACCTGTTAACAGCAAAATAGTAAAATTCAGGGCGCTCTTACTGAAATTCGCCAAAACGTGACGACGAAAAATGGAGCGGTCCTCAACAGTAAAACCGAATTTAGTAAATTTACCGCAAAACATTAAAGTAATTGGGCTCAATAAAACCGTACACTGTTCATCCATAAGTCTATGTGTGTTTGTCATTTGTAATTTCAATAAAGTTTTTTCTCTTGTGTCCTATATTGCTGATACAGAAGTGAAAAGGTGACTGTTTGATCAAGACTCCCAATACAGACAAAAAAATTATTCTCCAGGCCAGCTGGAAAAAAAAATTAAAAGATCCAACGAAATATTTTCGTTCAGTAGCAGAGACTTGGCCCATGAAGAGTTCACACGAAGAGACCAAGCACAGGTTGTGGAACTAGTCCCCGGGACTGGTCCCATGAATTCAAACCAGTTTTAATTCGTGGGACTAGTCGCAGGGACCACATTTTGGTCCCCCGGACTAGTCACAGGGACTTAAAAGTCCCCTCGTGTGTGCTGACTTTTAACATAGGATGTAACAGCTATGTCTGAGGTTAGGCCCAGTCAAACTCTTTATTTTAAGGCCAGACACTAGGTTTTATGCAACTGGCCCCCGATCAGTATAATACAATGTGAGTTTTGTACATGTAACTAAATAAAAGTTTTGAGGGTTTTTATAACCTCTTACTAACTGAACGAGAGGGCCGTACTGGGGAATACTGGCCCAAGGTCGTGGCAGTACGGACTTAGCGCAGCGAGGTCCGTACAAAAACGACCGAGGGCCAATATTCCCCAGTACGGTCCCGAGCAAGTGAAGTTAGTAAGTGGTTTATTATATGGCATCATTTTTCGTACGAAACAACACTTCCGGTAGTTCATTCAAGTCAATTTCCGGCGCGGTGTGAAGGAAAGAAGCCAGCGATTTTAACAGGCTTTCGAATCAGTTTGATGATCGTTGCTGTCGATCGGCAGAAACTGGCGTGGCTCTTGAATGGAAACTGCTCTGCTTCTATTATATGTGTCAGTTTTTCGTCGTCCTGTACAACACAAAAAAGTTTTATTTGAAAATACTTCTTCGTTATGGGCAGAGACAATTCGGGAATAAGAAGAATAATGAAAAGGCCGCGATAAAACCTCCTCACACGCGTACTTCTCAAACTCTGGAAATTGTGGCAGCGTGTTAGTCATTGTGAACAAAGGAACACTCGAACCTAAAAAGAGACACTGGAAATTATCTCTCCATCAAATACTGCAAGTTGTTTGCTTCAGTGGCTTTAAAGAGAACTTTGTGGATGCTGAGAGCAAATTTTCGTCGCACCTAACAAAGTTGTTTTAGCGCGAGCTACAGCAAGAGCGGACTTGTGAACACGCTAAAATTATTTCAAGGATGTGCACTTCAAGAGCAAAAATCTCGCTGAGGAATAAAGGTACACTGTTAGTTTAATGCATGTACGTGTAGCTTTAATTTGTTTTTGTGGAAAGCGCTGACTGAAGCGATGGCGAATATTAAACTAGACAGGAACGTGATCGTTTGCTTTCGATTTATAGTTGCCGGTGAAAGCCGTTTGCTAGTTGTTTTGCAGTTTTCATTCTTTTTCGCGAGAAACGTGAGAAACGTTTCTTGTGAGAAACGTACTCTTTTGTTAATGCTGAATTTTAATAATTATTGTTTAAGTCTTGGCCGATTTACTCGGGTCTTTACAGCTTACAGTCTATAGCCGTACAAAAACACACAATAAACACACACAGTCACTGAAGAACGTTGGCCCAGTCGGTAAACTTAATTGAAGAGTGCTTTTTCTAAGCAGACGTGTTTACCTCGTTCATTTGTTTTGTACCAGCTCCAAACCTTTTCTTTTTTATCCTCTTGCGTTTTCACAGTTTGAATTTTGCTGTAGCATTAGCACGAAAAAAAAAAATCCAAAAAGGACCGTTTCCATGGTAATGGTCCGTACTGTAAAATCCCGACCGAAGACTAACCAAACAGAGCACTCGATTTGGACTGAACAATTGCTTGCCATATAATAAAGTATATTATTTATACTTATACTATGTACTGGTGTATGTTGGCCTTGTAAAATCTGTCGTCACATCAGAGGTGCAGAGAGACTGGTATACATTGTAATCTTGCATGCTTCTCTAGCCTGTTTTAGGTTAACAATAAAAGAGAAACATTATTAATTCATTTTCTTATATTCAGTACTTGAAATTTAAATATCTCAATAATTTATTATATCTTGATCTGAAGTTAAAACAGGAAAACATAACTATAGATTGTTTCATTTCCTCCACGATAAAATAAATGTAAAATCTTACATGCACAACACACCTCCAAGGCAATTTGAGATAGCCAGTGCATCTCTACCATTATTGGGGAGTTTACACAACCACGACAACAGCAGCACTGGAGACGTTACCAGTTATAAAGAGTTTATATGATCTTTTAAACATTATTGCAGTGATTCTAACTTGCTACACTTGTCAAATGTAGGTGTATTTTCCTGGAGTGGAATTGTAGGAGGGGCATTTAAATTGCTTGTGAATTCAAGTCCTCCATAAAATGTCACATTAGGTAATTTCGTGTTTTTTGTACATGTAGTTATGCAGAGGATAGTAAGGAAATGTACCTAAAAGTGTGATGCACATGCAGAGTTGTTTTTTTGCTCATTAAAGCTAGTGTTTTTTTTATGTTGTCATTGTGCAAGCTCCCTATTTTCACTGCTATGTCCAATACAAAATTCACTTGGAATAGAATTCTGTCACACAAACCACTCAAACAGCACTGGCTGTATGTGTCAGCCCAGTCAAACTGTTATAGAGTTGTAGGCAGGCTGTGACTGGAGTAGCAGGCAACACAGGGTTGCTTTTCTGTGATTATAATATTGTTAAGGTTAAGTTTTGAGTGGGCAGTAAATATTCCAAGTGAACCAAATATTTAAAAAAAAGTTTATTTTCTCTCTTCCCTTCAGTGTCTTGTGTCTCCCCGCGGGCGGCGATTTTCAGGGACTACTTGTAGTGTATGGCTAATCAATCAACCCAGCTACTCCCATTACACTGAGAAACATGTACTTTCAAAAGACCAGTGAGCTTAAGCTTATGTTCATATTTACGCTGGGATCTTTGTGAACATTCCATTTAACCCATTCAGACAGAGAAGACGCAAACACCGCTGCTGAACTGTTTGTAATATGTCGCTGTTGTATAAATTCTGCAGTTAGAATCAAACACTTAATCACCTACCATTTAGAACACTCCATGAGCGCTTTGGGAGGGGCATTTGAACACTTTTTTGGCAAAGGGGGAGGAGGGGGCAGGAATTTAATACAAGCCCCGAGCATCAAAAGTTCAAATAAATGCTTAAGAGTCAGGAGGGATGGATGTTAAAGCTCTGAATTGTTCCGCACATTACACTAGCCCTTTTCCCCTGTGGCATCCTTGAGGAAATGCTTTGGGTTGGGTTTACTTTGGGTTTTGATTCACTTCCCGGTTACAGTTACTCACTGATACATTGTAAATTACCCAAGGGTAAAATTCCTAGTGAACAGTGCAACTGCATCACATATAGTTGTCATACAAGGGCACCGTGTTACAGAATGGGATATGCTCATTGCTTATGATATCTCTATTGACAATATTAAAAATTATTAAAAACTGGACTAGGTATATTGGATTTCTTGCATTTTGATTGGCTCAACGGAGCTAGGCTATCAGCTCATATACCTGCTGCGACCAAATATGGTCAATGAACACTCAACAACAAAGTGAGCTGAAAGTTTTTCCTCGCGAGCGACCTGGCAATAAAAATGGACGAGAAAAATCACTTGGCAGCGAATTTAAATCAAGCAGAAATTCCAGCAGCGTCACCGCAAAGCACCACCAACAGCGTCGTCTAACACAAGTCAAAATTGTTTGAAGAAACTGTGCAGAAATAGAAAATTAAGCATTAAGCGTTGTGTTTACAATTATAATTTCTTTCATCGATCGTCACGTCGATCATTGAAATTGAACAAACGGTAAGTTTTATCAGAAAGGATTTCCACTTCAAAATATCAAGATGAGACATAAAATAAAACACAGTGAAATGGGGCAGGAGCATTCATGGCGAGTCGGAGCGAAAATCATGAAGCAGTCTAAACAAGTACTAAAAAAATACAGCTGCAAACTACCAAGAAGGAAGGGCGAGATTGTTTTTCGGCTTTAACACGCAAAATTGACACTGGTTTACCTGCACTTGTTGTAGCTCTGTGTTCCAACAGGTCCAAATGCTCAGATAGAAATCGGATGCCATGTAAACGGAGTTGAATCGCTTTTCCAGTTGTTTGAATGTTGTTTTTACCATTCCGTCCGCAACCTCTAAACCGAGAACAACTGCATTTTGCGCTTTGCGTTTAACAAACTATGATGGTGAATTCTAATGTTCCTCGCTACAGTAATCTTGCTTCTGAGCTGCATAGAAATTACCTCTTCAAGTTCAACTGTTCAAATTTGTTCTGTCTTCAGTTCGATCAAACACGTACATGATGGCTCCGTTGTGCGAACAGCCGGATTACAAACTTGTTCAGTTTCAACTCCAGAAGCTATATGGTGAAATTGTACAGCTTCAATCCGCTTTGAACGATGATTACAACAATGTTGAGGAAAAATCAAACATGTCCCATATTTCAGAGCCAATAATTAGAAGATTTTTTTCCTAAACGTGTGCTACTTTGTTCACTTTCGAGCAGTTTTCATTGATTCATTCAGCTTTGCAATGAAACGCTGCAACACTTCGCAAGGTTTTGGCGCCTTTTTCGTTCAGTCATGTGATCGATTCTTGTTCCGTTTAAATTTCTTTTCTCATTTTTCCCGTTCTTTCTTGATTTTTTTTTTAATAGTGGTTAAGTTTTTAATAAAACAATTATTCTACTCGGGCTTGCTGGATATCAAATGATTATAACCAACTCGGTGCTACGCGCCTCGTTGGTTATCTATCATTCGATATCCAGCGCGCCCTCGTAGAATAATTGTTAAATAAAAGCAGCTTGAGCATCAGTTTCAAAGCAAAAAAATAATAACAATAAATAACAAAAAACAAAACGAAAATACGCTGGCAAACAATCCCCTACATAGGGCTGTAATGCTTCGACTCAGGATAAAGTTAACAGTGAGGAAAATTTAGGCACAGTGGTGGATGTATTAGGCACAATTCATCCCCTGGTTATTCTGTGCTTTGATGACTAGTTAAATGGCTTTAAGGGGTTAGCAATTCACAACACATGAAATAGCTAACTACTGTAAGCAACGAGCGGATCCGTTCGGATAGTTCGCAGTTGTTTTTTAGATGTACGTTACTACTATTTTGCCTCCGCTGTCTTTGTTGTTCAGTGTATATCAGTGGGTTATCAGGAGCAGGATGTGGTTGCATGATAGAGAGCGCCACCATTAAATGGGTAACAGGCAGCTCAAAACTAAAGAATAACGGGGAGACCACGATTGACGGGTTTAGAAAACGTTGTCTCGCATTTGAAAAGAAATATGCTATCATAAGTCTGGGAAATCGTGCTTTCTTTTTTCGAAATAATAGAATGAATGTAGAATTAAGAGTACTTACATAATTTAAGAGAAACAGACGTTGGGCTAGTTTTTGCGTGTATATAAGGGTGCGTTTCTTTGGGAAAATCCAAATTCGGATTCTTGTATCCAAAAACGGATTTTGCGTTTCTTTACCTAAATCCGAAAATGGATTAATCAGGGATCAGTGATCTGAAGAATCCATACTCCGAGTGAATACATCAGATCAAAACTAAATCCGGATGTTTAGGATTCATGATCCGTGCGTTTCTTTGGGGGACGGATCCGAAAATAGTACATCTGTCAAGCGGTCTTCCATGCAAATTTACTGGTCTCGCCATATTTTCTCTCGATCTTGCGTGACAAAACATTCGATCGTGAAAAAGAAAACTCAGGTGATTATTCCGTTCCCTATATTTGAAAAGTTTCCTTCAAAAGTACAGACAGCAGCATTGACAGGTCAGGATAACTTCATTTGTGTACCATTTCTGTAATTCAGGGACCAGATTTTGCTCATTGTGAACGCAAATAGCTAGTTCACTTGAACTACTGCAGATACTGTCCTTGTTTATAAATAATTTGTATTCCATTCTAGTTGAATTCTAGGGCAGTACGAGAGAAGTATCGTTCTGATATATATATTTCGTGCCTCCAGCCTGTCTTGTCATGACAAAATAATCCTTTTTCGGATTTTGCGTTTCTTTGGTGTCGAAGAATCCATTTGATCTGGGATCACAAATCCGTTTTCGGATTCTCCTAAAGAAACGACAATTATACTTTGGTGTCAGAAATCGTACAAACATTACACCTATGTAAACATTCTACTAATTGAATTATGAAATCGAATGTAAATAGCTTTTCGTGCCAGGAAAAGCTCACGAATTAGATCGTTCTGAAAGGCTAAGCGAAAGAAAGCACAAAACACTTTTTTTTTGCAGCAAAATGAGAAGGATTTCAAGAATCCTTCTGGTGATCATCAATGAACAAACATCATTTGGGAAGTTCAGAATAACGAGTTAAATCGTCAGATCAATGTCATAACCACGAATACATTCAACTGTGGGAACTACGAAACTAAACTGACATGAACTACAGAAACCAAAAACACTTCAATAACGGCCGATTCTGGAGAGCTCAATAACGGGAAAGAGTCAGGACTCTTCTGGCAATGATGCAGGAAATTTTTAATGAAATGCGAGTACGGGGGAAATCCTGACTGGCCGATAATTCCGAGCGACATATTTTTCAGCTCAAAGTAAACCGCATAAAACTCAAACTGAAAGCTGTAAATAAAGCCTTGAACATCTGTAAGGTGTCGATGATTTTTGATAGTTTATAACTTGTGGTAAACTCGCACCAAATGAAAACGTACACAATTTATTGATTATGACCAATTATCTCCCCCAGTCAACTTATGCATAAAGAAATGTTTGCACTTGTAGATCAGAAACATCAACACACAAAGACTTCTTTGCAATCTTTTCGACAGCAACTAAACTTAACAACCAATCTCTTTCCTCGTCCAGCTGTTACTAACCCGCTGGCGAACGCCAACCTACACTGAAGACCAACGAGTCCTAACACGCACGTGAGTAAACATTTCCTTCCGATTCCTTGCGGCGCTGTCTTTGCAAATCAAAATCTACGGTATTTTCGAGGATCCAAACATTCCGATTAATTCTTCATCCACAGAGACAGCGCAAAACTTATACACTTCGAAGGATTCTACTTTGAATGGCCTTGTGGGCTTGACGCCAAAGAGTTAACACAACTCCACACGACGCCAGGACAGCCCCAATAGTTCTCAGTTGCTACAGCAACTGCGAACTAAAAATGGCTTACAGCCTGTAAGTATCATAATGGCCAAGGTTGGCCCTCTCCTCCATCTCCTCATTATAATACATTAATTGTCTGTCTTTTTTCTTTCTTCTGTCACAGCGTATACTATCAGGCTCCTGAAATTGTACATTTTGGGCCAAAAATGTTACTGAGGCTTAACGCAGTGCTTCCTGGTGTGTGGGCACAGTCTCGTTTGGTTTGATCAGTGGCAAGGTATACATGAACTGCGTCAGTGTATTCTAAGAAATACAAATAAATCAGTGAAAGGATTTGCTTTTACTTCATGATTTGTGCCAGACCATGGGGAAACAGTTAGATCTGATAAGGGAATTTGTCTGACACAGACATGAAATATATGCAGTAAAACCTACTTCCATACAGGGTGTAAGTCACCTATTTGCTGAACTTAGCAGATTTCTTCCATTTTATTTCAAAAAGCATTACTGCAGTATGAATATACACCTAGCTGATCAGGGCTCAAATAGATACATACAGCCTGTATCAGCAATAATTAAGGAGCAAACAAAATTTTTTTTCCTTATAATTGTTGCATTTTACAAAGGAAAGGGTGTAAAATTTTTCCAGAAATTACTTCAAAATTAATAATCTATACATGTAAATTTTCATTGTTTTGACTTCTTCCTCTAGCTCGAATCATGTTTGTACATGTACGAAAGGCAGCATTTTTGCATTTTTCCGCCCAAGTAACTTGTCTACCTACAGTGTAGGTGCCGAAATATTTTGCATCCAATTTTTCAAGCCACTAGGTTAAGTAGCCGAATTTCTGCTTCATTGATTTGTTGTGGATACATGTACAATAGCAAATTAAGGTCATTGCCCTGTATTGCATTGCGCATCTGTTACGAAAATTGTCTTGTATTACTCAGAACCTTCCAGAACATTCCATAGAACTCTCTAGAACGTTATAAAATGCCTAGTCATTTAAATGATTATGTGATCTCTTTAAATAGTAAGTAATAATGTCATGTAATTACTAAAAATAGATTTCGTAGAAGTTTCTAGAACTTGTTGTGATATGTATATAAGAGCGTGTCAGTCTACTGAGAGTGTTTAAAGAGAGTTTTAAAGAGAGTTTTAAAGAGTTTTGCGAAGTGGCTGTGTGCCGTGCTGTGTGCCGAACCTTGTGAAGTGGCTGTGTGCCGTGTTAGAAGAGTCTGTGTGACATAGCAGTAGTGCCGTAAGCTGTAAAGATTACTTTCATCTGGGAGTAAATCCGCTTGTTGCTGTTACCGACAACCCTGCGTTCCGTCTACAAACGAACCACTCCTTTAACGAAACTCGTAACAGCATCCTTACTGCGCACGATTTGCTGCGTCATTAGCGTGCGCTCACAGCGCACGCACATCCAGGGAGTAATAGGTTTCCTATGAGGCTAAGCTCACCAGAGAAAAGAAAAGTCATTTACTCTTAAACAAGCATGGTGACACCTATCTTTTTTTCCACATATTTTTGACTTATTGTTCATCCTCTTTTTGTTCAAAGAGTTAGAAAAAAACCACATGTTCGAAAAACAAATTATTACTAGAAGCGCGTCACTCATGGAGATGAAATCACGACCTCGAGAACACGCACGTGAGGAAGGTTTTAAGTCAATTTCGTCTGATGCTTCAAGCATCTGCCATAAAACATGTAGTAAATTGTTCCTTGTTGTCGATATTTTACATCTAGTACATTGTTTCAAGATTTGCTTTAATTATGTGCTTCCTGTTCCTATGGAAAGTAGCGTGAACTGATGAAATAAGCATGTGTTTGTTAGGCAAAATTGCATGGAATTATGGGGTAACTTGAGACGATGACATCTCGTAAGCGGACATGGGGACCTATTCTTTTTATTTTATATTTCAAAACATTGCACGATAGATAACAACCTATGAAAGTTTGACAAAAATCCTATGTTAAATTTTATTTCGGGGGAATGACCTTAAGCGGAAGATAAGATTGTGTAGAATTTTTTGGATCAAAATTTTTCAAGCCACTTACAGTTATGAGTATATTAGTTGAGATCAGGAGCCCATAACCCGGAGCGTCTAACTTCCATACTGCGCCTGTGAAACGGCGTTTTCACAAGTAGGTTTATTTTTAGACAACCCCTTCCCGCGAACTGGTTTCGGATAGCCAATCACAAACAATTGCGTAATTAATAATGAACTGTTAATGCGTAACTACGGCAACTCGTCCACATCGGAAATAAACATGGCGGACACATGCGAGGAATCTTCATCAGAGTCTTCTGATAGTATTTCGAGTGATAATTCCAGTGTCTACACGGAAAGTACAAGCTCAGATGAAGATTTTCAAAACGAAAAAGAACCTGGCACGTCTATTTCATCAGCGGAAAAGCGTAAACCACGCAGGGAGAAATCGAATTCATCCTCGAAACAGTCTGCGCGTGCGAAAAGGACCAAGCAAGCTTCGAACAATCTAAGCGATGAACAAATGGAGGAATTGACATCGTGGATATTTTCAACGCAGGAAGCTAGCGAAGTCGAAGGCCACATCCGCTCAAAGCTTCTTGAATCGCCTCGTGTAAGGTCAACAAAAGAGAGGGAACGCTTCGCCAAACATCTGATTTGTGAAGCGCAGAAAGCAAACTTTCAACTGTTGATTGTTGGATTCTGCCGCAAGTTCTCGACGCTTGTTAGCGAATGTTCTTTGCTAACAGACAAGAAAAACAGGAAAGCTGCCTTTTCTGTGGCTTGGATGAAAATGCTGGGAAATTTTCAAGCTGGAAAGACATTTCAAGAGCGAATGATTATCGAACGCTTCTTAGTAGGACAACAATTCTCTCCTGAAGTGGTGCATGCGGTTGTAAGTGTGATTCACGAAATGGTTTATTGCACGATTCACAGTCACATTCAGCATAAAAAATCCATCTCGACCTCCGAACTAAAAAATTCATGCTTGGCCGTGGAGTCGGATGATACTTTGTTTCGATACTGTGGTGCTGCCCTTCATCGAATGATCAAGTTCAGGAAGGACACTCTTCAGCAGAAAAGAGGTCGTGGGAAAGTGTCAACAGAAAGACGCCCGGTGATGGAGAAGGAGTTGGATCTGTTGAACACTCTGATAATGACTGATAAATCATCGATTTCGCAAAGCCTGAAAAACTTGGATGAAGGAAATTTACTTTTTCCAAGGATGGAGCTTCTTCCTTTTCTAAAGGAGGTAGATAACAATGTTCGCGAATTTGCTACAGACGCAAATCTTGCTAAGTATCCGACAAAATTTATTGATATGTGCAAGACTTCTGTCTTAAATAACGAAACTCTGGAGAGCGATTTTAAACTGCTTGTTGTATCAATCACCTCATCGGAAGGTGCGATCGATCACGAAGTAATTGGTGGAGTATTCAAAGCCTTGGTTTCCAAGCTGGCCAATACGCGACTAAACGAATTTTTAAATGCAAAAGTAGAGAGAGACCTCAAAGTGTCTGGAAAAGTTGTTGACGCAGACGAGATGCTTCGACCAAAACTGAAGTCGTATTCCTTGTCTGCCAAACGCAAGTAGGTGACGAGCTAGCCATATTACTAGGGACTGAGAACTACATGTACATGACATTTTTATTTATTATTGAAGTCAAAAAATGAAGGGGTGGCTACAAGAAAGCCCATGTGAATTCTGATATTAATACTGCTAGATTCTCCTTCCACTTTCCCTTTTGTGTGCTTTTGAATCAAAGGGAGAATTTAATATTAGATCAGGGGTCACTTAAGACCTTATACCACTCACCTGATCATTTACATGTAACAGTAAAAAATCATGGAAATTGAATTTTTTTTTGTTATTATTACCTTGAAATGAAAGATTGAAGTGAAGGCGTTTATTGGTTGAACTATTTTAGCAGGCTCCAGAAAACATCCATGCCCACCTCAAGAAAGGTCATTTGAAAATTCATGGGAGAGGGGACCCAAAAAAGTTTTAGGAGAGTATGAAGCTAAAGTAGATTTTACATAGGGGGATAGAGGGAGGCATTCAAACCGAAACATCTTCCATGATGGGAGCATGGATATTTTCAGAAGCCACACATTGTTGTTTTAATGTCAGCATAAGAGCCCATGACACTTGCTTTGTTTTCTTTGCAATATGTATGGCCCTTGAGCCTTCAAACTCACACGAGAACACAATTTCATAAACTCATCCATAAGAAAATAGGGGCACCTACCAAACAAAAGAGCTTTTTACATAAGGCATAAATTCTCACAGTGAAGTACAACAATACAGTGCCTCTTTTTGAGGGGAATGATCCCATTATTTATTTTTCTAGTTTTGAATGTACATGTTCACAGAGAGAAGCCTCACTTTTGAACAGTTTTTTCTAGTCTTTTTTTTTCTAGCCTGGTTCTCATATTCCTCAAGACTGCTGGTTATGTCATCAGCAACATCACCATCATAAAATTTGATCCTAGCCCATGTTCTATTGATGGCAGCAGTTCAGGCTTTCCAAGGGCATATGAGAACCAGGTTCGCGACAGCAACTTTGTTAGGTTCTGTCATTTTCTGGTGGGTCCACAACGTACCTCTGTGTCTAAGGTAAAGGCCTTTAATCATCAAAACATTTTTTTATATATTTAAAAAATAAGGTGAAACATTCACATTGTATAAAAATACCACTTCAAAGCACTACTTTGTTTTACCCTTAAGGGTTCTTTTTTGCTGAACTGCAGTCTAAAAAATGTACAAAGTAAAATACAAAAAACAACATTCCTTTTTCATTTATTATTATGATTATCAAAGGGCTCAATACCCATATTCAGTTGCAGTACACTATTGCTAATACTTGTGTAGCTGACAAACAGCTTTCAACAATAGACAGGTTTTATACATAAGCTTAACACTTGATCATTAGAATTCAATAAATCTCAGTAATATAAACATTATTGTTGTGATTCTGGTTCATCATGATACATAAAAAATTATTATTTTGAAACCTGAATATAGAATTCTTGTTTCATGTGCTGTTAGAGCAGTTTTTATCTGAGTGTCGCCAGATCAAAATGAAAGTCACTGCTGTGGCCAATCAGGAAGGCCACAGACAATTGAGCAAAGCATTTATTCGAAACTTAAGGCAAATAATGATATGGCACAGTAGCCAGCGTGAAGCACAGGAGAGTGGTGAAAGTAATTCATGTTCGCTTTTGGTACTGATGGTAAAGAAAGTGGTGCAAGTTTTTTTAAACCACTCAGAAAGCATGATAATACACAACCAAAACAAACACAGATAGTATTATTATATTCAACACTCAAGTGAAAATGGCTCTAATTAGGCATAATGCACCCAAGTCAATGTTCCCTGGTTTAGATTGTAACCCTGGTTGCTAAGGGACTTAGAATACTCGAGAATGGCTTTCTTGGGATGGTCTGTCATGATTATCATCCCACCACTGTTTGTTGTGACATGCTGATGGCTATCTATAATGGCACATAGGCCATTGGTCTTGACTAGTAACCCGATAGATTTATCACAGCCTATGAGTACACCATACAGGTCAGTAGCTGAGGAATGAATGGCTCCACTAATGTGGTCCACTAAATCACTGTAGTCATTGGTGCTAGTGAATCCAACTAGCTGATTTGCTGACTGTACATGAAAATCCTGACCTAATTCGTTAACAACATCTTCTACATCTAGATACACAGCAGTATCCCCATACAATTCATCATACAATGCATTGCCATCACATATGGCATTGACAAATGAGTCTACCCAGACATTTGGAAGCTGACTCCAAAGTAATGAAATGTCAAGCTTCTGTTGGTGACAATAGTCACCAAACTTGACAGCAATGATGGTACAAGCATTGCTTCCTTGCCTATCTCCTACTGTGGACTGAGCAATGTCAGCCGGAAAAGAAAAAATGCAAACTGAACTGGACAATTTTTGGCTGGGCACTGAAATGTTGGCAATGGAGCCAGAAACATTTGCCCCATCTAAGCCACTGGTATTCAAAACAACATCCCTATAACCCTTCTCAGAGTATTTGTTTTGAATCATATCTTTCCTATTTATTAGTTTTCCCAGTGCAGGACCATAGGAGAGTGCTGACAAATTTCCTCCACTGGCAAACTTCAGCACACTGTAGATGGATTCTATGGCACTGCCATTAATTCGAAGAGGGCTGATGAAGTATTTCCCATCTGGGGACACTTTGTCAAAGAACCAGTCGCAAAATGAAAGGAAGCCGTGGACAACTAGACGGAGAAGATCCCAGGTCTACAGAACAAAATGAGAATAAAAGCAATACTTGATTAGATGATTAATGTTAACCAGCTACACTGTATTGTAAAGGTCTAAACTCATTTCATGCAAACATAATTAAAATGTGTAATACATAACCATAAATTATCATAATAACTTCCATACAATAATTCAAGTTAATCATACCTGCCAAGCCAAAAACTTTTTCTGTCGAACTCTTTTTGAGTTTTCTTGATAAACTGAAATAATTAAAAAAAAAATTAGCTTTATCTGCTACAGCATATTCAAAACTGTCCACATAATTGTTGAAGTTCAAAATAAATTCAGGTTAACATGGTTTCAACCTATCTACTTGATTTCCTTCGACTCCTAACCCTAATTATCTTTGATTGTTATTAATAATAATAATATATTATTAGGTTAGAAGACAAATTTATTCGTATGAAATTCAAACTAGGTTGAACTATTAATGACCTGAATTTCATTTTACACCACCACATAATATCCTACTAGTGAAATTACCTGTTTCCTCATGACTAGCACACCACTGTTCAAAAAAGGCCATCCCCATTCTAATGTTGCCCAGGACAGGGCTATTCTTGTTGTTTATTCTGTGGCGACTGAGCATTCCTTGTTCAAAGAGAAGGTTGCATGCCTCTAAGTACTCCCAAGTATTTGTGCTGGCTTCCACATCAGATCCACTGGAGGCAAGGTCCTTAACAGATGCAATCATGAACCGTTGCTGGAAGACAGCAAAAAATAATAATGACCATAAAAATGCAAATTGATATACATCTGATTACTGGTATATCTGTGAGTCAATCTTACACTCGTTTTAGAAGAATAAGCCAAGGGTCAAGTCAAATAGTCATAGTTAATTTCCACAAGTTTGATATTTTCATAGACAGTGAGAGCTCTGTCAGACTGATTAACAACCATAAGGACAAAGAACACAGGAAAATCTTCCCAAAAATAAAGTTCTATTTATTAATTTAGTCTTCTGGCCCTGAGCCCCTGTGTATTCACCCGTGAAAATTAAAAATATAGGTCAGTGCCCTGTAACTGGAAGTCACATCAAGTGGGAACTCTGGGGTGTGGGTAAAATGCTATGTATTGGGTTTAATATTGAGCATCGTTGGTCTACTTTCAACACAGAAAGAATGGAGCATATGTACAATATACCAATCACTGAAATCATTTTTATCTCTTTTTACGGATGACACTCTACATACCTGCATTATCTTTGCTGGTCTTACATTTAGACGGGTCCAATTATCTCTGTACACATGTGCATACTTTAATCCTGGGACCTTGCGACTCAAACCATTTTCTGCTCGCTCAAGATCTTCAGCAAACACCTTCTCAATTGTCTTCCAACCAAATTGGTGGTCGTTCCGAGTAAAATCTTTGGCACCCTCTGGCCTCGAGCTGTACAGAGCGGCTATCATGTTCTTCAACTACAAAAGGTTCAGAACAGATTTAAAAAAATATAATCAGTAAATTACCGGTATGCACAGATTTAGCCATAATACTACATTGTACCTTTAACTGGTCAGTGTGAAAACAAATTTAAGCTGTATTTTACAGAAAAGAATTTTCATGATCAACAAAAATGCTATGAATGACATCACTGATCAAATCCCTGAGTAGAAATAGAAATTATTAAAGCTACCAATGATATTCTGCAATAATATTTTGAAAGTGATATTATAATAATAGAGAACAATATTTTAAACTCCCATGTGGCAGATTGCAAGCGATCGCTTTAGTGTTGAAGTACAATAAATTCCATGGAAGCCTTTTTGACAACTCAGAGCATTTATCTTTACATGACCAATATGACATCAAATTGAGGTATGTTGAATAATTTGTTTTCTAATACCTGGTGGCTTGGACATATCATCAAGAAAATTGGGTTTCCATGTGGATCTTCTGGGTTGATGAATGAGGCCTCCACACTGTAACGTTCCCTCAAAGTCTCAGCATCAGCATGAACAGGAAACTGTGTTCTGGGATTGCCAGAGAGAAGTTTTAACACTGTCAAATTGGAGGACGCTCCATCGCACAAGAGAACACAGACCTTGAAGCCATAGCTGGAAAGTGCCTTGAGGCATAGCATGATAAACTCCTGCAAGACGTTTGATGACATTGAACTTTCAACAGGGAAGTATGGCCCAATCAAGTCAAAACCAGAAGTCAAGTCCCGCCACAGGAACTGTACGATGTAGGATGCTTTCTGGGAACCAGGCTGTACTGCAGTACTGTAGACATCATGCAGGACCTTTAGCTCATCTTCTGATGCACTGTAACCTGTTATCCCAGCTCCTTTTAGGTTCCAGGCCACTTTCATTTGAATCTTGAAAGGAATATTGCATTGTTACAAAAATTATGCCATAATAATTTATTCACTTGCTTCTAGTACACATCATTACATTTTCTAAGCCCCTGTACCTTTTTCATTAAAGGTAATTTACAACAAACACCTGGTCCAGTATTAATTTTCAAAATTTTCATTCTCTATTGTTTCTTTTTTCAACCATCTGTAAATATTTGTAAATATTTCATTGTGTCTGACCTACCTCGATTAGTATTTCTGCTATTTTGTGGGTCAGCACTTCCTGCATTGTTGTGTGGTAAAGGAAATGTTGTTGTTGTTGTTTAATGTTATTATCTACAAAAATTCCAAACTGAATTCACATGAATTAACCAAATAATATTATAACTTGTAATAAGTATTTATTGTGTTCCTCCAAAAAACATCCTTAACCAATAGTATGGAAGGTTTTCCTTTTGGATTGAACACCACAAACCCAAACCCAAACCCATGCATAAATTAATTTCTGTTTCACTTAATACACTCCTGTAGTAATGTTGGCTGCATAAAAACCCTTCCTCTTTGAAATTCCAATGACCTTCTTTGAGGTAGGTATAGATAAAATATTTTCTACTACCCAACACTTTACTGAGACTGTTTTAAGAAGTCATAGCATTTAAGTTGTATCAATGACAGTTTTACAAACCTTGACCTCATCCCACATCATTACTCCAAATCCTAATGGCCTTGGATGTCCTTCTGCCTCTCGTCTACTTTGGAATTGCTCGTATGTCTGCTGCTGACCTTGAAGGTAATCTTCATCTATTCCTGATTTCTCAGAGCCACCTTGGATTACCTTTTTGAGCGTCTTCGAATGTGGAAGCTGCAAAATTTTCAACCTATGCAGTGCTTCATATGCTGAAGGGCTTCGATTGTAAACAGCCAGTGCTACAAACCAGTAAAATATACGAAAAAACATGCAATCACTTTAATGTTAAAATATTAAATATTGTAATGTATGTTACCAACAGCACCTCTTCCCAGAAATCAGCAATGCTGGATTAAAGGCCCATGATAAATTTTTTATGACAGTCACATTAAATGTGAATACTTACCCATTCTGATGGTTGCCATGGACCATCGATTACCATTTTTCCCAGTGACTGCAATTAAGAAACAATTCAAATTATTTATTTTCCTGTAATTGTGCCAGTCATGCAGAGGCAGGTAGTTAAATTAAGTAGAATCTGGGGAAGAAAGAAGTCAACTCTATAGAGAATATTAAATATAATATTATTGAGAGAGCAAGTTTCTGACATTTGGCCTCCCAGCCCAAGTAATTTTATCGCTTAACTATCAGACAAAATAATGCTGTCAGAACTCAGAATAAGCATTTGCTTATTTAGACACAGCCAAGAACACTTGTTCACACTCTGCAACTTTGCTCCCTGATTATTACCTAGAGGGAATAATACAAACAGCTTAATGTTTGTATGTAATGATTATTGTACTGCCTGGTGTTTAACCTGTTTACTATTTAAACAATAGAGTTCTTCTGTCGAAGGAACTATTGTGTGATTAGCCTGAATTTCAGCCGTCTCCTCTGGTCGCTCACTCCCAGGAGTGAGCGACCAGAGGAGACGGTTAAATTCAGGTTACTGTGTGATAGGTTGCCCAAAGATGATATTGATGTTCACAAAAAAATTTTAACCCGAGAACGTAGTTTGAGGGCTTATAATATGTTCAAACTTCATATTATGAAGTTTGAACATAAAAATTTCTGAGGGAACCTATCACACATCGGGCCTCTACTGTTTTTATTGTACAACACTAAATTTTGAGTGAAAATTTCCAACAACACGCACTATGCACTGATAGGTGCCCGCCAAGGAGAGACACTATTGCATCACATGATCGATTTCAACCAATGGGAGCACACCAAACTTTACAAAATTTAGCATTGTACTATAATTACTATTGTATCACTATTAAGGGTACATACAGGGGACAGGTGCACAACAATCCCAACTTAGTCTAATAATTTTGCAGACTGTTTTTTGTAAACATACCATTACTCTGCTGATCTTTAAAGAAGCTTTCCCTGTCCTTTCTCCAAACTTCTTTCAGGCAGTCTCCTGCTTTTTGTCCTTTGCTACTTGTGTACTGGTTGCCTTCATTGTAGATTTTTGCCAGTTCTTTCTTTCCTGAATCTGAACTCTCGATGCTTTCAATAAGCTTGCAAAGTTCTGCGGACTGCTCCTGGGGAAGCTCGACCTTGGTACGTTTGTACATTTTCTTGACGTGTTTCTCCAACCGGTGTCGCTGTAGTCTGGAATTGGCGTAACGTGCAGTTTTACTCTTAGGTGAAAGGTACTTCACGGGATAATTGCTTGAAGGCTGTTGCCGTTCGTGCCGTTTGGACGAATCCATTTCGCGTTTCTTTTGTATCCCCTTGTCCACATAGCGACTGGAAATTAGACATTCACCACACATTCTCTGGTGTCTGGAGTCCGACTCATCGGCTTTGGATTTCAGATTTCTTGCTGGAATGTGCCACATTTTGCACGTTTTAGAATGAACCGTAGTTACTGGTCCATTGATTAACCTTACGGTTTTAGGAATATAACCCAGCTCACCGTGTAGATCGTCTACCCCTACCAAGCCAGGACAAAGCACATGTTTATGAGATAAATACTTCTTCGCTAGTTCGAGTACCTCTTTTGGAACAGCTTCTGATCCTGGCAAACTGAATGTTCCGCTTGTGATGACACGATGCTCGTAAATCGGGCTATCCAGCCGCCACTCGCCGTTCGGAAAAATTATTAGCCGAACAGCCTGAAAAGGACCAGTACTAGCATCAAACATTAGGTGCCTCGAATGGTAAATGAAAAGAGCACGCCTTGGTTCATGTGCTGCAGGTTCTTTTTCCACAAGAGATTCAGGAAAGGGCGACAGATCCGACACGAGAGATCGCACTTCGCAAAAATAACCAGCACTGGTTACAACTTGATTCCATTCCTGCAGCCGTTCGTCATCTTTAGTGTTTTTCTTCAAGGCAGATTCTTCCGATGCTGCCTGTAGTAATTGCTGCTGTTGTTTCAGCTCCAGGCTTCGTCTCAAGGCTTTCTTTACTGAAGAAGAAGAAATACTATGACCTCCTGTACATTCCTGCGCCGCCGAAGACGAAGACGAACACGTAGCCGAGTCTTCAACTTCTAACCGGGGCTCCTTAGTAGTTATAGAAGCCTCTATATCATTATCCGACCTCTTCATTATTTTTCGATCCTGTTTAAGTCTCTTTGACCATTATTAAAACCGTCAGAAAAATTAATCGAGCGTAGGACAAACTCGCACTCAGCAAAATAAAGGCAAAATAGATGCAAAGATATGCCGCAACTTCACGTGTTGAAAGTGTTAAAAAACGCATGGTATTGTGGGAAGACCAGTTTAAGTAAGGTTGGTATTGGAATGATGGAATTCTATAAGTGGAGAACGGAATAATGTACAGAAAACACATTCGCGTCGGACGGAGTTTGGCCGCCATTTTTTTTATTCGATCTTCTTTGATGCGGACGTAATCGGAAACAGTTATTTTCGCGGGAAAGGCTTATCTAAAAATAAACCTACTTGTAAAAACGCCGTTGCACGAATTTATGGCAGTTGGACGCTCCGGGTTATGGGCTCCTGTTGAGATGCAGAATTTCTGCATCATTCATTTGTTGTTGGGACAGTACTAAATTACTGCTGTAAGCGGAAAAAGGTTGTGCAGCTTTTCTGCATCCAAATTTTTGAAGCCACTGATTTGAGATGCAGAATTTCTGCATTATTCATTTGTTGTAGAAATCGTAGTGAATTAAGTGGAAAAAAGGTCATGCAGAATTTCGGCAAGAACGTCATGCTAGCCCACATATAAGGCACTAATAACATTACAATCCTATATGAGTTTATACACCAACTGATTAACGCACCTACCTCCACTAACACACACCTTCCTTCACTTGTACTCACTTTCCTTCATTTGTACTTACTTTCCTTCATTTGTACTCACTTCCCTTCACTTGTACTCACTTACCTTCACATTAGTGCCTTATATGTGGGCTAGCATGACGTTCTGGCCAGAATTTCTGCATCCACAGTTTTCAAGCCACCGATACGGATTTGAGATGCAGAATTTCTTCATCATTCATTTGTTGTAGATAAGGTAGACAATTAAGCGCAAAAAAACGTCATGCAGAATTTCTGCATCCACAGTTTTCAAGCCACCGAATTGAGATGCAGAATTTCTGCATCATCCATTTGTTGTCGGTACAGTAGTGAATCACGCGAAAAATAAGGTTGTGCAGAATTTTGCATCCAACGTCTTCAAGCCACCAGGCGAAGATGCAGATTTCCGCATCATCCATTTGTTTTAGAGTTACCCTTCTAGAGTTTCTCTGCAGCTGTTAGGCCTCTGGATGAGAATAACTTTACTATGCTGCAATTTTACGGGTCATTTTTTGTCTCGATCCATTTCGCTCAATTTTAACTGTAGCTTTTCACTGTAAAATTGTGTTCAGAATAAACGTGGTTAATTACAACAACAGTTAAAAAATGTGATTTCGTCGTGTTAACAGGGTATTACTCGAACTAATGGTTTGTTTGCAGTCGAGTATCGTACATTTCTGGAGGAAATCGTGTTTTATTCCGTGCGAAATTGGGCTTTATGACGGGATTTTGGAGTTAACTTTGTCACGATTTAATGGCAGAAAGCTGGTTGTTGCAAAAAAAAAAAAAAACGGTTTCCAAAACAAGACCAACGAAACCATCATTCTAAATCTGTTCACAGCTAGTAAGGATTGTGGGTGGCATAGTCATTTGGGTCTTAAAAAAACGATATCCGTTAGATTTTTTTCGAGTCCTAATAGAATGAGAGTTTACAGCTTGATTAACATCAGTGCGTCTTTTCGTGATGTACTGAACCCGCTAAGAACGATTTTGCTTTAAGTGTGGGAAAAGAACGGAATAAAAGATTTTAACCGCTATGCCATGTAAATTTTCGCTAAGGTAGTTTTTTTTTTCTTTTCCCACCGCTTAACTTGAAGCCAACAGTGGCTAAGATGGGGTTTTACTAGCTTTTTACCGGACGTTTTTTCTTTAACTCTCTTCGATCCCCTATTTTGATTTCATTAAACGTTTGTACGCTGACCGAGCGTTCCATGTGAAATGAAAGAGAAAGTAAATTTCTTTGAAGTTGTTCCATGTGAAATGAAAGAGAAACAGAGTTCGGAAGGCATGCTTCTTAACAAATGAGATCATGTTTGTAACTCTTAGTTAAAACTGAAACTCCTATCAGTATCATCGTGTATTAATTTTTGAAAAAGAGTTTACGAGGCATTCCGTGTAAAAACCGACCGGTCGATTTTCGGTGGAAAATAGATTTCTTTCATTTTCTGTGCAGAAGTACAACATTATAAGTAAAGTACAAAAATCGCATTTGTTTGGCTTCATTTGATTTTCTACCTGTTTTAGGCCGATAGTTCCGATGCGACCTCTGAACAAGGAAATCCTTCGACCGGAACGCCGATTTTAACACTAAACTCGAGATAGCACAAAACAACACAGAGTTGCCAAAAGCAGCTTATATTTACTCCCTGCATACCTTAAATAGGCCATGTTTATTATTTTCACTGCTAAAGTAATTTGTTCTGTCTTATAGGAATTTTGCTAGAATTTTTTTAGTACACCAACCTACAGACATCACGAACGCCATTGATAAGGTGCCTCCATTGAAATCAAGATTTCTTAAAAGTGGGATCTGACCTACAGCTCATTCTCTGATCAGACAATAGATCAAGGTCTGGTCTAAAAGTAACTATAATAAAATTTGTCGGCACTCATCATATGGTTATGGAAAAACCTAAACAAACTTAACAAAAACTGCAACATTCACAACTTGACTTAATATAACTCCGTCAATTCAAAGACATTTTGATTTACCTACATTACAACTGAAAGCATTTTAAACCCAAGGCGTATTCAAAAATAGACCATAAAACAGTTTTCGAGCATAACTGGATCAATTTTACCTGAATTACCTCGGAATTCTTCCGAGCTTTTCGAAGTTCACATCGATGAGCGTTAACGGCCAGTTAATGTTGTCACGCAATACTCTACATGTGGTACAGCAGCATACGGATTGCCGCTTGAAAAGGCCAAAAGTTCATTGACATGGAGTCATGGAAGACATAAATACAATAACCTTGTCTTCACCAGCTTTTTTTCCAGAGTACTGCGTTCAGTAAGTGAGGTCCAAGATGTCTGCTGTACAGAAGCCAAAGTACTCCTCGAGTGTTGATGGTTGTTTCGACACTTAAAGCAAAACACCAAACGCTATTCTTCCTTCAGTGGCTGTTACAACGGTCTAAAAAAAAGAAAACCATTGTAACAATACGAACAGTTAAGTACTTTGAACAAATTGGCCACTTTACCTTCGTGCAAACGGTGAAAATCCCTCACGTGCAACGACTGTTTCAAGTGAGAAAAGCAAGTATGTTCATGTTATGTATAGACCGCTGACCATAAGTACTGAGATAAAATTTGGAAGCCGCATTTTGGGCGGGATTTGGACGCAGTAAAATCATACTTTTGGCCTATTGTCCAAAGTTAAATATGTTAACAAGGTTATTCCATTTCTTATTGCTGCAAAACCAGTCCGGCCTGTCGAATTTATTTGGGGATAAAGACGTAAAACGTTTATAATAATCACGCAGGGAAACAAAAGTTTTGTAAATATGTTGTATACTCTTCTCTACTGTGAACCACTAAACCTCAGCGGTGTTTCTCGCAAAGCGGCGTGCTCCAACTTACCTTACACGTAGACATCTGCTCCCCAAACTGTAATGAGCCTGCATGAGCAGGAACCATATCCTCATGGGGTAGTAGTGGAGATCAGACTATACACATAGATGTTTCTTCAATTAAAATCGTGGCCAGAACGTTTGGTACACTAAGGATTGAAAATCTATTACAACGTCAACAAAATATACTGCCTCCCCTCTCCTTGAACAAGGAATCCAACACATCTCGGATAACGTGTACAGTTTCGCACTTCAGCATTGTTTAGGAGGTGCGGGGAAAGGTTCTCTTAGTTCCTTTGGGGGGTGCTATGTTATAACCTATTTTTACATTGATTACGAAGAGGATACCAAAAAGTGAAGTTTCTCTAAACTAAATGGCCACGGTCAGTGACGGTTGTACCTTTGTAGTGGGAATCCCTTTTTTTCGGTGGTAGTTTTGGAAGATGACAGATGGGATCTTGACGACAAGAGATGACCTAAACAGTTTTGCTGGAAGCTGCTATGGCATAATGTTCATGCAGCTAGATTTTGTTTGCAATGATAAGGTCCCGCCACATACCAGCCATTTCATAAGAACAAGATGGTCGGACACCCGAAGACCATGTCTGTCCATTATATAGGGTCCTAAACAAAGAGTTTCTTCCATCACCCAAAACAATAAGGAGGGCCACCCAACACCGGGGACAGTCCCGTGGCTGACGGCAGTTTTGCGGTCGGCTGAGAAGTAGTAGACAGGTTTGAGGCCCAACGCTCCACGAAAGTGCGCGAGAGAAATCGAAAGCTGACTTGACAGTCAGGGCACCTCTTCTTTCGCCTAGCGCGTATTTGAGGGAGATTTCATTCCGAATCCTGCGTCTACGCCTCTCTGCCGTCAAGTGAGAGAAATATCATCGCCCTTGGCCCTTTGAGACCGGTTGCAAAAATGTATAAGTAGTCTCAATGTATTCCACGAACGAATTTGTCATAGCGTTAAGTAGTCTCAGTGTATTCCACGAACGAATTTGTCATAGCGCAAATTTGTCTTAAATCAACTGCCTCCCTTTTATGGATACAAACATGGTTATTTTAACAGCCAGCTGGATTCAGCTACTGAGAGCGCAGGCAAAGTTTCTCGAGCGACCACTTTATAACTAATTGATATCGCTGCGAAACCTCTGCATGGTTTCAGTCTTGTTTAAGCTAGCTAATAGAACAGCTATTTTTGTTTCAAATTCAGCTATTTTTATTTCAAATTGCCATTCCCACGGCGACTTTTAAGTTGTAGAAATTTGACGCGTTTTTGGTGCTCGTTTCCTTATTCACTTTTCCTGCTCTCTCGCAGCCTGGAACAGGCTACGAACAGTGCAGTTTGTTGACTGTCTTCCATCAGTACCGCCATTAATGACCAGCTAATAATAACTCATTGCCTTCGTTTTAATACCTTTGAATTGCAGATCCCACTAGGCAAAAGATTGTACCCTATGGCTCCGAAAGGTCACAGTTCAGATCTTTATTCCAGTTCTTCTGAAGCTCTAACTGATGTGTCTACTGTATAAACTCCCTACCTACTTCATCTTATCTGAGGAAAACTCTTGTTTCTTCGGTTTCTGGCAGATACCACGCAGCTCTTAACAAACTCTAATTTCATTGGACCTTGGTATCACGCAGCCCTATTGTTTTCAGGGCTAGGGTCCATTGTTGTTTCTGGTGAAGCCTAAGAGAAAAACCAGGGAAGAACTGCTACTCGGACAGGAAGGTAGTGGATAGGGAGGGGGGGCATGCCACAAAACGTGGCCTCAAGGGGGATGTTCACATGACAAACAAGTGAACACAGCTATGGACATCTGAAATACTTGAAAAAAGCAGTTTGATGGACAAATGGTCTTTCCGAAAAAATGGCAGCCATCCTGCTAGCCTGCGAGCAAGCTCTCGCAGGCTACCATCCGCTTATGCCAATTTGTTTATTAAAAAGGGGGCTGGGGCTGACCAAAATAATCCTGTTTCCCCACTTCCCCTTTAAGATATAAAATGTCCCCTGAACTTTATTAGGGGTAAATGCGTCCGCGCGCCCTACTACTGCCTGGACAGCGGACTTAACAATAGCATTACTCACTTGAGTATCTGCAGTCGTTCGTTGCGCACATGGTGGATTTTCGCCGATTGTACGAAGGTAAAGTGGCCAATTTGTTCAAAGTACTTAACTGTTTGTATTGTTAGAATGGTTTTCTTTTTTTAAAGATCGTTGCAACAGCCACTGAAGGAAGAATAGCGTCTGGTGTTTTGCTTTAAGTGTCGAAACAACCATCAACACTCGAGGAGTACTTTGGCTTCCGTACACAGCAGTCATCTTGGACCAAACTCACTGAACGCAGTACTCTGGAAAAAAAGCTGGTGAAGACAAGGTTATTGTATTTATGTCTTCCATGACTCCATGTCAATGAACGTTTGGCCTTTTCAAGCGGCAATCCGTATGCTGCTGTACCACATGTAGAGTATTGCGTGACAACAAACTGGCCGTTAACGCTCATCGATGTGAACTTCGAAAAGCTCGGAAGAATTCCGAGGTAATTCAGGTAAAATTGATCCAGTTATGCTCGAAAACTGTTTTATGGTCTATTTTTGAATACACCTTGGGTTTAAAATGCTTTCAGTTGTAATGTAGGTAAATCAAAATGTCTTTGAATTGACGGAGTTTTATTAAGTCAAGTTGTGAATGTTGCAGTTTTTGTTAATTTTGTTTAGGTTTTTCTATAACCATATGATGAGTGCCGACAAATTTTATTATAGTTACTTTTAGACCAGACCTTGATCTATTTTCTGATCAGAAAATGAGCTGTAGGTCAGGTCCCACTTTTAAGAAATCTTGACTTTAATGGAGGCACCTTATCAATGGCGTTCGTGATGTCTGTAGGTCGGTGTACTAAAAAAATTTTAGCAAAATTCCTATAAGACAGAACAAGTTACTTTAGCAGTGAAAATAATAAACATGGCCTATTTAAGGTATGGAGTAAATATAAGCTGCTTATGGCAACTCTGTGTTGTTTTATGCTATCTCGAGTTTAGTGTTAAAATCGGGGTTCCGGTCGAAAGAATTCCTTGTTCAGAGGTCGCATCGGAACTATCGGCCTCAAACAGGTAGAAAATCAAATGAAGCCAAACAAATGCGATTTTTGTACTTTACTTATAATGTTGTACTTCTGCACAGAAAATGAAAGAAATCTATTTTCCATCGAAAATCGACCGGTCGCTTTTTACACGGAATGCCTCTTAAATTTTTAACAGAAAAATGAAAATTATTAACTAAACTGATAGTAAGCCTGTCATTTGAAAAGTAAGGCGAATATTTTTCTCCTCCAAAATATGTTGGTCTTTTAATCAATGACCTCCTGCTCGGTTGGGAGAACGACTTGCAAATTGATATCATTGATTGCTCAGTTTTAAGAAAAAGCTCTAATTATGGAGTGATGGTTTTGCGTAGTTTTGTATTTCTATTTTCAGGTTCAAGTTTTCGTATCAGGAAAGGTAACAACGGAACGTCCATGAAGTAATTAATATCGGGGGCTTTCCCTTAACCATAGAAGTGACTAATTTCCTGTTGTGTGCCAGGACTCAGACAAGCGCATTGCGCAATTATTGCCTATTTTTGTTTTAAAAATATCTAAATTATTGAACCTGATATCAGAAAGGGAAATTTTTTTATCCGTAAGGGGGTTGTAACAAATTCAGATTTTCTTGATTATCCATAATAAATTTTAACAAGTTTTGATTCTCTTGAATTTAAAACGAGAATTGGATGAATTAAGGGACTGTGCAATAATTACCTGGAGGGGGGGTGGGGAAACCAGAGAGGGGGGCCATAGGGGAAAATCACAACTAGAGAGAGGGGTGGGGGGTTGGATGTAAAATTTAATACATACAGGTTGGGGGGGGTCAAATATTTATACTTGCTTACACTGGAATTAAACTGGGAAAACATCAACTCCAGATGTTTTGATCTCTGAACTGGCTGATTATTTAATATATATTTGCCTATCTGTCATGCAGTAGGAAAGGAATACCTCTGTTATTAAAACAGTGCTGCTTTATTAGCACCAGGTTTTAATGAAACAGGGACCCTTAAACGAAAAAATAATTCTTGTCACAAGATCTGAAAAATTTGTAAGCGAAGCTTTCGACTGTATCGCACAGTCTTCATCAGCGATTAAAGTGAGCTCACGTTGTCACGTAAATGCAAATTTTTTAATCACGTGACAACAGGTGGTCAAAAATGGCGGGAAGATCATAGCCCCCGTCTCTGTTCAGCGTTGGGCGTTGACGTCTGATATGGATGGCCTCCTTGATTTTCCATTTGACATCTACGACATCACATGCAACGATTGCGGAGAGCATTACATTGGCGAGACAGCGAGAACTCTGGAGAAGAGACTAGGTGAACATCAGAAACAAACAACATCTGCAATCTGGGAACACCAGTCTCAGGCCAATCACGAGATCGACCGTAGATGTCGAAAGAAAAATCAAGGAGGCCATCCATATCAGACGTCAACGCCCAACGCTTAACAGAGACGGGGGCTATGATCTTCGCGCCATTTTTGACCACCTGTTGTCACGTGATTAAAAAATTTGCATTCACGTGACAACGTGAGCTCACTTTAATCGCTGATGAAGACTGTGCGATACAGTCGAAAGCTTCGCTTACAAATTTTTCAGACCTTGTGACGAGAATTATTTTTTCGTTTATTTACAGCCAAGGTCAAGATGAACGTACATAGGGACTCTTAAGTTGTAAAAGTTGCACTATGATGTTATTCAATGAAAACGAAAGATGCCAATGTAGGATAGCCTACCTGATATTATAATTAAAGAGAATGGAAAACCCAACTGTTGAATTTAATAGCAATAAATTGAACTACGTAAATATAAACAGTTTGATTATTTAGCAAAGTAAGCTTATAAGTAAGCCAAAGTAAGCTCAATTAGACAGAACTCCTTAATCACATTTTCAGCTTCTCTAACAAAGCTTCTGGGGTTCAAAAGATCTCTTTCATGGACTAACAGCTGAAGAGATTGATAATATGACGTTGAAAGAAATAGACGAACCTTGTGTTCTGCAGAAAATGCGAAATACTTGGGCAATGGCTGGAGAAATTTTCTCCCGAATCAACAACGAACCCGGCCCTGGGAAGCATGATTTTCTCATTTCCGTTACCAGCTACCCACAAGAGAAGTAGATTTTCTTCTTCTTGGCCAAATATCTAATCGAATGGAAAAAACTTCCTTGCAGAATAAAACATCGATGTGTGGGAATGCTTCATTTGAAAGGCTTCAGAAGATGAAAGAAGACCATGTTAGTCAGGGGCAGTACTTCCTTGAGTACCTCAAGTTCTTCTGCACCCCAACCTGCGATGAATGCAATAGTGAAGGTTGGACAAGAAGAAAGGTTTTTGGACGAGTTCTGTTCCCAGTACAAAGTGGAAGAGACTGCGTGTACAAGTGAGGTAAAGCACCTTGAGTTCTTGGATGCAAAGGCGAAAGAAAGAGTAAGAGAAAGGAACACTCTTCCGTCTAATATTTCTCGGAAAAATGAAAAAGATGTGGAAGCGCTTACGAACAACCAGCTGAAAATGTATTTGAAGCAACATGGTCTCAACATAAAAGGAAGTAAGGCTGATTTAACTAAACGAGTTCTCAGCCACGCACGTGGAAATGCTGCCAGAGATGTTCTGGAAGATGAAGAATTTAATACCTCGTGTGAAGACAACACAACTTCAGAATCAGAGTCAAGTGATTCCGATGGAGAGAACACATACGTTGAAGAGTCATTTGAAGTACTTTTGGTGCCTGAGGAAGACATCCAACACGTGAATTAGGTATGAGGGAACCAATGGGGGGAGGAAGCAGGGGAGGGGGGTTGACCTTAGTGTTAACAGTAGGCGAGGGGGGCTAAAGCTAATTTTTGCTTAGAGAGAGGGGGTGCGACTTAATTTTGAGCCGTATTTTGCCCATTTCCCAACCCCCCTCCAGGTAATTATTGCACAGTCCTTAATTAAAACCCGGCCTAAACGAGCCAAATTCAACGCACGTCTTATGTCTTATGCATTAAAACCACATTAAGTCGCTTAACAGACGATCAGAGGTCAAATTTAACTGAGACTCCATCATACAGTTATCAGAAAAAGATCGAAACGACCTCCGGAGATCAAAGTCTTAAATGTTTATCAAGTTGTAACGGCTCAATCCAGTCACCATTTAAAAATCCTCCAAACTAAACCCACTACAAAAAAAACAAGAAGCAAAATTGGTCGAAAGATTCCTAGATATGTAAGGCGCAGCGCACGAAAACGTGAAGTAGTGAGTCGTGCAGGCCTTCTAACCCCATTTTATAACTGAAAACGAGCAACTGCAACTCGGCAAGTCTAGTGTACCATTCTTTGAGAAACGGCAAGTCTTATAATAACCGTTATGGTTTTAAACTTTATTTTTCACAAATGCCTTCAGATTTTCAAATTCTTAAACTTAATGTAAGAAATCAACAGTGTTGATAGACCGACTTTTTTTCTTCACTGGGACATAAATCAGCCTATCATTCGTAAAACTAAAGGCGTTTTTTTCTCATCCAAATCGGTGACCTCCTCAGGCTGCTGTGCTCTGTTCTATGTCATTAAAACCTGCATGTATCAGTTATGCATCTGCAAAACATAAACAAATTAACAAATCAAAATAACGGTGGTGGTGATGTTTTTATGGTCCATATGTAGGGGTACTTCAGTGCTCTGTTGGGCTACGAAAGGAGTCCCTGAAAGAAAAACCAAGTTCACAGTGCTATCTAATAAAGGAATCTACTCATTGAAAAAACGCCGTGATTGGGAACCAATGTCTTCAGTGCCTCGCCTGGCTCTTTGTTCGAAGGAAGGCAGCCAGAGTAGTTGCCTTAAGACCCTTAACCTTCTGCTGCCAGAAGATGGAGTACTTCTTTTATGAAGCATTCCATCTTCTTAAAAGACGTTTGAAAACAATGAGCAGCCAGGTGAATTTGAAGTAATAGGATTTTCGATGTTTTTTGGTTTAAATGTTGGAATACGTAAAATTTGAAGTATGTACTCAGTATTTGGGTATCTAATTGTGTGTGTAAAGTCACTTTTACAGGATTTTGTGAAATCACACCACCAAAATATTACTGTTTTGAGGTTTTTTTCACTATACAGTTGACATTCGCAGAATTACTACAACCACTTGCCGAATCAGTCTCTTTCTCCGATCAGTTTAAAACCACTAAAATATTTTCCCTGTTTTTTTTTTCACAGCCTCCACTGATTTCATTGAAACGCGACAAAAACATAGGGAACTTTCTAGTTCGAAGAGTACTAAATTCTGACGATCGGCCGGGTAGTGCGCGCGCAAACAATGCAATATTTTTCCTTTCATTCATGACGCGGGCACTAGAATAACAGGACATAGGCGACCTATTTAAATCAATGATCGCTTTACATGCACCTCCGTTAAACTAATTTATTATAAAATTGTTTTTCACTTTGTTAAACGTTCTTCACGGAATTTCTACGAGAAGAAATATGATATGAAAGAAAGTAAGGAGATATCTTATATTCTTCCTCGAGGATAGCCTCCCACGCAGACGCTCTTAGGGTTTCGTCGAGCTAAGAGCGTCTGCGTGGGAGGCTACCTCGAGGACAGCATTTATAAAAAAATTTACCTTCTGATTTTACAACATACTTGGGGATCATCACAAGAGCTACCATCAGGAAAAACTTCATTTGGTGAGCCTATGGAACGAAAGGTAAGTTTAGTTTATCGTCTTCGCTGCGTCATGTAAAAAAATAACCATTATATAGACAAAGAAAGAAAGAAAGAAAGAAAGAAAGGTCGTTCCCAAAATTCTTGTTCCTTCTCTCTTTGAAGCCATGGTGTGACTTGTTTTCTAAACTGGTTACTTGTTATGTTCTAGCATGATGTGTCTGTCTTCATATTGATGTTGAAATGGCAAATCGACCAGAAAAACTGGTTTCAAGATATTGCTCATAATATAGAACACCAAAGGGAACAGCCATAATTCGGTCCTCTTTGTTCCTCAACTTTGACTAAATTATACTTTCAAACTGCGTTTTGCACGCTAAATCCGCTAAACCCTTGGCAGAAAAGACTATGGCATCACAGGCCAGAACAGAAAGATAAACTTAACCTTTGTTGTTTTACGAAATGACTGTGACTTACAATACGCCGTGCATGCACTTTATATTCGTTATAAACTTGGCAATGGAATACAATGAAGCTTTATTTCTATAGCGTTCATAGACTGAAAAAGGCGGGCACTAGGTCACCAAGACTACACACGAGTGCTACAAGAACTTTTCCTCTGATGTGTAAGTCTTTAACAGTCTCAGCGTATACCACGTATTTGAACTGAATCTATCATTAGTACTTCTCCAGCAACTTTTTCTATAATGATAACGTCTATAACGATTTTAACGTATACTACGGATATGAACTGAATTAATTAAAATATTATTTCATCACTTAATTAATTCAGTTCATATCCGTAGTATACGTTACACTCATTAAACACTTTATCATCATAGAGAAAGTTAAGTTGTAGTAATACTACTACTACAAGTACTACTACTATTACTACTACTACTACTACTACTACTACTACTACTACTACTACTACTACTACTACTACTACTACTAATACTACTACTACTAATACTAATACTACTACTAATACTACTACTACTACTACTACTACTGCTACTACTATGAAAATCCAACTTCTACACCGGCATGCACCCAATGGAAAGAAGACGAATTGCTCGTTGTGAATCTACCAACATCTAACTCTTTCTCTCCCCTCCAAGAACCCCCCACAAAACCTCTTGAAAATGGCAAACAAGACAAGCTAAAGTCAGCTAATCCCCAACACCCTACTACTTCCTCTGCTAGCAACAACAACACTCGTTCTAATGAAGTGATCTTCCTGTGTGATTCCAACGGAAAGTTTTTAGACACAAGACAAATGTTTTCATCGAAACACGAAGTCAAGTACATCAGAGCACCACTGATTGAACACGCAAGATCCTACTTACAAAATGATGTTCGCACTCCTCCTCAAGTGATCATACTGCACACGGGAACAAACGACCTTGAGAGAAGCAATTCCCCTGAAGAACTTATCTCTAACATTTTAATATTGATTACTGAGGCTTCCACCAAATTCCCATCAAGCAAGATATTTTTCTCAACACTTCTTCCCCGCAACGACATCCCAACACCGATAATCACCTCAATAAATGTTCAATTAATTAATAGCTGCTCAAGACTACCCAACGTACAGTTAATTAAACACGACAACCTGTTCGCGAATCAACTCAATATTCTCCACGATAACAAGCACATTCTTAAACGACACATAGGGCTTTTCGCCAAAAATCTGAAAGACGCCATTCACGGCCGTATCCGACCAAGAACGGCAACATCTTCAAATGCCCCGCCAATCCAAAGAACACAAGCAAATCAACCGGCATCACCCCAAGGTCCCAATACAGTGTTGCGGCATGCCTCATACAGCAATGCTGTCAAGAACACACTGCCCTGGCCTTACCACCCTCAAACGCAACCTCCGCCCATACCACTTGCCACACCACAACTACAGCAACGGATACCTCCAGCACCACACCTAACTGCACCGCATCAAATGCTCCCACATGCTGCGAAACCGCTACAGCAACAGATAACCTCCGCCCCACACCAAAGTACACCATATGCGTATCCCAACGCACCGCATCAAACGCTTGCGCCTGCTGAAAAAATGGAAACTACCCGTGAAGAGACACCAATACCTCAGGAAATCATATCCTTTCTACGATTTGTAAAATCATTTCTATAATTAACCAAGCAACCTGATTTGAACATTAGACACTTAATTAAGTAGGATAAATTTTATACCAGTATAATGAGTATACTAAGGAATTTAGCAATCTATCATTGGCACCAAAGATCACCTCGATATTTCAAGCAACTTGTCCTTTTGTACCTGGAATATCAACGGACTATCTTCCAAATACCTTGGAAACAAGTTACAAAGTATTGATTTTTTGAGCGTTATTGATAATTCTGATTTTATAGTACTAACCGAAATTGGCAATTGCTCTGATTTGGAAATAGTCGGATATAAATCTTTTGTTCAATGTTCCACTCCTAACCAGTCGAGAAAAGGTGGTCGGAACTCTGGAGGAATAGCTTTATTTTACAAAAACAAACTCCATAAAAATATTTCAATCACGAAAACAACTCAAAATTTTTTATGGTTCAAAATCGAGAAAAGTTTCTTAAATTCGGTAAAGGATATTTACGTTTGCGGGGTGTATATACCTCCGTGTAACTCAAAATATTTCGATCTCGAAATTTTTGATCAGCTAGAGCGAGACATAGTGCACTTTTCTACAATAGGATCAGTAATTCTTATGGGGGACTTTAATTCAAGAATCGGAAAATACTCCGATACTGTCTCACAAGAGGGAAACAGCATAATTACTAATGATCAGTCGGAATCAGCTTTTCAGCCAGCCCAAAGAAATAGTTTTGATAATTTATTGAATAGTCATGGGAAAAAACTATTAGAAATTTGCAAAAACCTTGATCTAAGAATAGTTAATGGCAGAGTTAATGGAGATACCCTAGGCAGACCCACTTTTCATGGAAAAAACGGGACAAGCGTTATTGATTACATAATATGCGATCAGTGCACATTTCTAAACGTTGCCAATTTTGTTGTTAAACAGCCGTCCTACTTGTCGGACCACAGTGCCATCGTAGCATGGTTGAATCTCAACACCAGCTTACCAGCAAGCGAAACCCAAACTTCAACCTCCACCAATAGATTAACAAGTCTGCCACGCCAGTTTTGCTGGGAAAATGACTCTTACTTAAAATTCAGAAACGCATTACGTGCGGAACCAATCCAGATTCTAATCAGAGAATTAATGGAACGAAACACTGAAGATGTAAATGTCTCGTTGGACGATGCTGTGAACATTCTAACTGCGACATCAAAAATCTGCCTCAAGATTAAAACCAAAAGATCTCGTAAACGTATTAGGATAACATCTAGCAAAAAATGGTTCGACCGTGAATGTCAACTGAAAAGACACCAATTACGAAAACTGACAAATCAAAAACATCGCGATCCCCTTAACTCTGAGTTACGGGAGAAATTTCACAAAATTCTGAATGATTATAAAAAGCTCCTTGACTCGAAAAGGAAAGAATTTCAGAAAGAAAAAACTCTGCAACTCGACGAGCTAGCATTTAATCCCGACAAAGTGTCGTTTTGGAGTTGTCTAAAATCGAT
>OZ024892.1:38436969-38769469 GCA_964017195.1 Siderastrea radians
CGTACACCCAACCGTCACCCTGACAAAATTTTAGACGAATCGGCGGAACAACCTAGAATTCCCGGAAAATTCTGAACGTCAAAATACAACCTAGATCCACCCTCAAATTTTCCTCGACCGCTGTGCTTTCAAAAAGTAACGTACGAACATTAAATAATGCGATGGGGACTAACCGATTGCGGCTTGCTTATACTGCTCTAACATATTCAAATTTCTTAAGTATGTGGTGAACTGCAGGGACATAGACATGGCCGGTTGCCTCAAGAAAGATCAGAGCTGCCCAATTTCAAAATTATCTATTTTCACGTCCAAGGCCATCTGAGAGCTTTTATCAAATGTAGTAAAGTGTTGTAAGGCATTGAATCTTATGTTCAAGCAACGTCTAAGGAAATTGGTTGGTTCATTTTTGCAAACATAAAAAAACATAGGCCCACAATGCGTGCAGAACCGACGAAGTGTTGGTTCGTCTCGAAAAGAAAGCAAGCGAGCCGTGCGTGACTGCAGCTTCAATAACATTCAAGCATCTGTAACAGCAAGCTGCAGTAAAAGTGTGTAACTGTAACTAACGCTTAAATTTGACCAACTGAAAAGGCGACAAATACCCTGGAAAGGAGGTCAACTGAATTATTCACCCTCTCCTCACCAAACATAGCTCCACAGACTATGCATTCTTCACTCAAGATCATTTTTCGCTGTCTTTTGGTCGGTCTTCCTCAAAACCCGGAACAAAAATTCTCAAAACAGACGCATTTCAAAAAATGGGCGACAAATTTCCCAATATAAAAGTAACCACATCTTCACGATTGATCAGTATGAGCACCGTAACAGCCCAAAAGAACTGAACTTTTCCCCATACCTGGGAACCACGCTTTGTGCACAGTTTCCTTTAATCATGTCAAGGGCTCCTTAAGCCAAATTGTGAATGCAAATACAAAATAAATCATTGCTATGCTCTATCGTACAGGTTACAAGAAAGCGCATTATAGGCATTTACAAGTCGTTTTGACCCACTCCACCCTCGACAAATGTTTTTACTTGGTTCAACGTGCTAACTGACGTAACGAAAATTGTTACAGTATTTTGCCCTTTGCGTTACCGAATGACGTTATGTTTAAAATCTGATGACTCAGCTCATGTCTTATCGCTTTGAATATTTAATTTTGTTGAATTAAACTAAAAAATTAAATGTTGATGTACATTTGTCCACAACTGAACATGCTTTTACCAAGAGTTGTGAGCAAGGTATTTATATACTGTTGTGAATAGGGCACTATAAAAACATGATTATCGATAAAGACAAACACATCGTCAGAATCTCAACGTGCTAACCGGCGTGACGAAAATTGTGACAGTATTTTGTCTTTTGCGTTACCGAATGACGTAATGTTTAAAATCGGATGACTCAGCTCATCTGTCTTATCGCTTTGAATATTTTGTTGAATTAAAATTAAAATTTAAAGATAAATTTTGTCCGCAACTGAACATGCCGTTAACAAGAGGTTGTAAGCGAAGCACTTATATACTGTTGTGAATATGGCACTATACAAACATGATTATCGATCTGGAGAAATTAGTAAAAAGCGAAGTCGTCGCTTTATCTCAAACACGTTAAAGCATGTCTTATTACGTAAACGTTAAATCTGGTTCCTCTTCCGCAGTCAGCAAGTCAGTGTCTCGAACTCTAAAATCGAACAAATCGGTTCAAAATCAAAAGTAAAGCAGAAAAATTAAAAAGACTAACTGGTATATCCTTCTGTGCCGCTTATAGTATACTATCCAAGAAGATCCAGCCTCGTGTCGTAATTCATTTCCCACCTGCCAATAACCTTTCTTAACGTTGGCAGCTAGACATTTTCAAGTAATAAACATAACCACAACAACATACACCAGAATTTTCCTTTCATAACCTTTACTGAGAACGATTCTATCCTTACGATGTCTCAGCAACACTTTGGGCCTACCAGCATCAACAGTGCCACTGGACTTCACCTCCTGTTATTATCAGTCCTCCTTGCTTTCTTTCACTAGTATTGCACAGATATTTCAGTCCGGTCAAAACCAACACTGCTCGGCGGAAGTGTCCTTCTATACCTACGATACTTTTTATGTGGACCCTTGTCCTATCGTGCGTGCGTGTGTGTACTAATCGATGGGCTTAACTGCAGAATACGTCATCCCATCCCGTGGGCTATAGCGAAATACACACCTTGTGAGCCTTACACGACGTATTTTGACCGACCAAACCAGTCGACCCTCTTGACACGACTGCTCTAACTCGACTTCGTCGGTTAAAAACGGGAATTTTGCGACTTGAGCATTTCATAGGGCTCATGATTGGGTTTGTGAGAGCAGCGAATACTTTTTATCAGTAGAAGTTAGCAGCAATATAATCGGCTTTACCGTAACGTTATATGTATGTTGAAAATCGGGTTAAGTCCATAAATCAATAATTGATAGACATTTGAACCTGCGTTCACACTTGCACCGAAACATGTTTAGAGTAAACGTGTTTAAATGAAACGTTTGTAAGTCATTGTTCAGACACACAAGGTGTCAGTTTCTTCACGCTTCACTTGGTCCCATATAATTTATGCAGTTTTACAAGAAGCTTATGCTTGATAAAAGTTCAAAGTTCAAAGTTCAAAGTTTATTCTTCAATTTTATAAGTAAAATAAAAAGGATTACACTATCGCGCAATATGTGATAACTAAACTTTCAGAACAGATCGAAAAGAATGGAGCTACGCTTGCTGTTGCGTTCAATATGTGGTTAAGTCACGCTTCAATTAGCTCTTTAGAGGCGAACAGCCCTTCGGCCCATAGCAAGGAGAAAGCATTTGTGCCATCTTCTGTACAAAATATTCACTTTTAGACAAGCCCAACAATTTATAACGGTTGATGGATTGGATTTTTGTCCTTTGAAGAGGGCTTGCGGAGTTCCGCATCATCGCCCGGTAACTGCCATTGTGTCGTCATCATTGTAGCCACCATTTGGGATGTTTCGAGCACTCTCTTTGTCTCCGCTTACGACCGCCATGTTTAACGTGTTTAGTCTGATCTAGATCGAAACCACCTCATGAGGTAGTATTATTAATCATGCTCAGAATAAACATGTTTCGATCATGATTCGCGCGATGCTCTACCTAATGGAAGCACTTTACACAGTGAAACATGTTTCATTTGTGGTGGGAATAAACATGTTTCGGCGTAGTGTCTGACGCCGTATAGGAAACATCACTGAGCATGGCTGTAATTCTGATCGAGACACCTTAACCTTTGGTGTGATAAAGCTTAATCATATTTTGTTTTTTTAAACTGAAGATTTTAAAAATAACCGGTTTGTCAGGTTCTATTCTGTTAGTGTACGTAATTTCAATAGTTCACTAGGAGCAAACCCATCCTGAACTCCAGGTTGGCTTATGACTAATGTCAGCTTGACAAAGTGACGGTACAGTGGACAGTACGGATGGGGGTGGGGGAGGGGAGTATTCTACGAGGGCGTGCTGGATATCAAATGGTAGATGACTTAAATTAGCTCAAGTTTATTTAACAATATTTAACAAAAATTAAATAAAATTATGAATATATGAAATTCATATATTTGAACTGCGGAATGAAGAAATACATGTAAAGAAGATCCTCGCAGTTATTAACGCAACTTATGCAGTTGCAAAAAGAAAGCCTGAAAACATCAGGCTTGCCGGGATTCGAACCCTGACCTCTGTGATACCGGTGCAGCGCTCTAACCAATTGAGCTAACAAGGCAACTGGGAGCTGGTCATTAAATTGGTTCGTAATGTACCCGGGAAAGATGAAGATGAAATTATGAATGTATGAAATTCATATATTTGAACTGCGGATTGAAGAAATACATGTAAAGTAGATCCTCGCAGTTATTAACGCAACGTATGCAGTTGCGAAAAGAAAGCCTGAAAAAATCAGGCTTGCCGGGATTCGAACCCTGACCTCTGCCTGATTTTTTCAGGCTTTCTTTTTGCAACTGCATAAGTTGCAACAAAGATGAAGTCCTCGAAGGCAAATTTCGTAACTTGAACTTATCGCCTTCCACCAAAAAGGCAACTGAGTATTGTTTTGAACTTTTTCCTTCCATTTATAGATATTACATATTTTTTCTCAAGTTTAAAAATTCAAAACTGTCGAACAATCGTTTTGCTAAATAACCTTAAGCTGATTTAAAAAACATCTTTTTCAAAAGCGACGGTGGTCATGCAATTTCTCGCCAAGAAAAACGCCGGTTGCCCAAAAGCATCACGCGATTTCCCGCCAAGAAAAGATGGCATTCTCCACCCTCCGTCGGGTTACCTCCAGACTCCCATCCCCCTCCCTTAGGGTCTGTACGGACAGACGGACGGGCGGGCGTAGGCTGATGTCACACCAAAATTTTTTACATCGATAAGTTACCAGATTTTGCTTACCCATGGTGCTCCACTCTGCGTCCTTCGGCCACAAAGGAGCTCCGCTAAAACTCAAAATCTACCCGTTGATGCAATTTATATGTGCACCACTGGTGATTTCTTCCCTAGCCCACGTACACAAATGCAAAGTTATTTTTGAGCATCTAGGGAGAAAAATAATGTTTTTAGTCAAATGAGCTACGGCTGGAAGGGTGCCATTTGACATTTTAGGTGAAACGAGTCAAATATTTACTACCATTCCTTCACCCCCTCCCCCTTATGGGATCCTATTTCGCGGCAATGTTAGATTAGGTATTTGATATCAGGATTCCTTAATCTGAAGGTTGGCTGCTGCCCGGTTCTTTACCTAGACTACTTGGGTAGAGAGAGAGAGAGAGAGGGAGAGAGAGAGAGAGAGAGAGAGAGAGAGAGAGAGAGAGAGAGAGAGAGAGAGGTATGACAATAACAAGTTAAGTGTTTTGTTTGTTTAAGGACACAATACGAGGTACCATTCCCACGTGTATTCGCAAAACCACCAGCATGAGGGTTTTTGGAAACAACACTCGCCAACTATGCTTCCCCCATCACAACTCGACCACACTTACAAAGCGGTAAAGGAGTTTGCAAATCTTTGGCTGCTTTATGAATGTCGCTACCTTGGGAAGTTTTCATTTCCTCTGTAAACTCATTTCATGTGCAAATTTCCTTGGTTAATTTGAGACCATATAAAAGTCGTACTGTCTCAATACAAGACTTAAAAAGTGATGACTTTGTTTTGCAGCTTTGTAAGTTCGGGTGGCCTTCCATATCAGTTAATCCACACCAGTTGATCAGCCAATAAATGACCATACGAAGAAGCAAAAAAGAGATCACCTTTTTTCCATGTGGACATAGCGCATTCCCAGCAAAGAAGTGTGCGAGCAAACATACAAAACGTTTAGAAAATCGCCATGAGAACCATTCGGCCGTTTCCCAGTCTGATGAGTTTTTTGGTGTGTTTTCTTTGCACATGCGTGGCGGTCTACTCGTGCATTTGCTTTCATTATTACTTTGGCGTGACGAATGATCTCAACATTGGAACGCCCTTTCCAGCGAATCCTGATGATGATAAAATGATCCCTCAAACGATGATTTCCCGCAGATTTCAAGACTTTCGTCACGAGTGGCTACGTCAGCGCCGTGCACGCGTAGACTGGGAAAGTATGATCAAACCGTGTAGCGATAATATGGCTTGGGGTCTAGAAAAGAATCACTGGGGAAAGTTAAATCGAAGTAGTGCCATGGCTAGTGAAATCTTATTTTGGGACATAAGACCGGCAGGAGAGTTTAGCAAGTTTTTCATCCAATCAAAAACTTTTGATAATCAAACGAAGCTGATTGGAGGAGACACGTGGAGGGTTTACGTACGTGGCCCATCAAACGTTGCAGCCACTGTGTTTGATCACCAAAATGGAATTTACGAAGCTTTGTTTCTTCTCATGGAGCCTGGGGATTATCAGTTAAAGATCTACCTTGATTATAGTCTGTGTGATGGCTTCAGGGACCCACCACCTGACTGGTTCATTAAAGGCAATGCGCAGGGGAAGGATCAGAAAGACGGGCTTCTGGATAAACTTGACGACTACTTGGAAGAGCCCTTTAAGAATGGAGACCCATTGACTATAACAGTACCCGTGACACAACTGAACGCATCTCTCATAGGTGGGTATATAGCATGAATAGAGTGTACGAGCATTTTCGGTTAAAGCAAGTTTTGATGCACAGTCTTTTATCACACTGAGTTTTCTTCACATGCAAATAAAAACTCGATCACAGACGTTCGTTAGCAACTGACGGCAACCGGGCGTGCAAAGTTTCCCTTTTGATGGACTCTGGCGCCATTAAATCCATAATTTCAAGCCACCAGCCACCAGAACACGAGGTTTAAAGCCTTTGGCGAGGAACAAAAACAAGCTAATAAAGGGAACGTTCTTTGGTTGACTCTCGGGACCCAGGAACGACTATGCTGAGGTTCCCTCCTGTCTCAACCAATTGCAAGGGTCTCGAGTCTATTCAAGGAATTTCATGATTAACTTTAATTCTTCCATTTAAGACCATACATTTTTATAGCTTTATAAAGAGGACCTTATATTAAGATGCCAAAAATGGCATTTATTTTGAGTGATAAAGGGGGAAGGAGTCACTCCTTTGCATTGTGGGTAAAATGCAATGTGCTTGACACGTAGTATGCTCGTGTAATAATAATAATAAAACCCTTACTTTATCACGGTAAAAAATACATTCAGCTGGGCTGCTTTTCAAGTAGCCGTCAGTAAAGTAAACATACAAAATTCAAAATACAAAGGAGAAGAACTACTAGAAAGTACCTAAAGTCTAAACTAACGAGAAAAAAAACTCGGACGCAAAGCAGCTTTGAAGTAGTGCAAGGAAGAGGCAAAAACTGTGGTGCTGCATTCGGAGGGGACGTAAAACATAAAAATTTATATTTTTATTTATGATTAAACCGGCCACCGTAAAAAAATTCAAAAGCTGAATTTTCGACATCAGTCCTTCGTCAGACGAAATCGCAGGGCTAACAATCTACCTTATCAACACAATGTTCTTGACAGCACACTGCCCTCTTTAAGCGTGTGTGTCATGTGTGTCTTAACTATAAATGGGGTCGTTGCTGAAGGATTGATAAGGACTGTATTTTGCAGTAGTGAGCTATTTTGGAGCGTTTTCAGCTGCTACTATGTGAAACTACAAAAGTAAGACCTAGCCGTAAAAAAATCGTCATAGCACGTGCGTAGCTTGTGCCAGTCTCAAGTCACGCGTTAAAATGAAACATTCTACAACTCAGGGAAAAGGGGGTAGAATACAGGATTCCTGTCTGGGGTAGACAAACAACTTCCAGAAGGAGCAGCACTGTAACATGCAGTCCTCAAGCTAGCGAACATAAAACGCAAGAGAAGATCTTGTAAAACGTTATTACAGTAGACCTCGGCAATCTCAAATCGTTTACTCAAATCCCTCACTATCTCGAGTTCCGACTATCGCGAAGCTACCGCTATCTCAAATCCCTGGCTATCTCGAAATAATCTCGTTCCTTTGGTCAGTTGGTTGTCATGTTGTCAATCATTTTCATACTATTGTCTATTTTGGTTTCCAGTGTTCGAGATAGCGGGATCTACTGTATTTCAAAATAACATTGCCAACTCTAATTTTTTTACATGAGTAATGTGCTTGGTTTTGTCAGAAAAACTACATGAGTATCATGGCTCCTGCTCTCACACCTGCAATCACTTATGGGATGGGTTTGGACGGTGGAAAAATAACAAGTGGAGGCCGTACCTTGAAGGTCAGTGAATGTCTCGACAACTTAGTATTAACTTTACCAAAAGCCATTGAGAATCATAGTTAAAAAATTACCTGCAAAAAATTTAAGGTTCGTTGTTGCACTGAATAAAACCGAGTTGTCCATCAGAGCAGGTGAGGAATTAAGAAATGGCCGGCAGCTCAGTCCTGGTCTCTGCTATCGTGATTTGTAACTCTTAACTGAGGAATATAAATGGGTAATCCCCCGATGGACTGACAGTGCAACGTACTGGTTTAGTTGCTTCATGATGAGAAACCAAGTTTGGCACAGGTTGTGGGACCTGATGCCCCAGTGTGATTTTAACTTTTACTTTATGTCCTCTGAAAACAGAGTCCTACAACTCATCGTTACCGCTTGGAGGTCCGCCAAATGGGATGCTGTGGATTTACGGCGATTCCTTGGCCGTCCGCCTGGCAAATTCCGTCCAGTCTCGTCTGCTTTGCACAAGGCTCTACACGCAATGTAAACTAAGTTATAACTGGATCTATCCAATAACAAGCGAGAAAAAAGGGCACACAGAGGACGATGAACTTGATTTTATGCCTGACAAGGTCATTGAAACTATGCTCAGAGTTCTCCAGAAGCCACAAATGCAGAGAGAGGATAGTGCACTGCTCGTAAACCTTGGTATTCATTTTCCAATCAGCATCAATTTTACAACCTACCAGAGGCTCATTGTAGACCTAATACACCGGCTGAAGGAGACAGAAGTTGATTTGAAAGGAAAAACGGTCCTGAAGTTCAGAGCGAAAGTGATCTGGAAGACATCCACTGCTATACACAAAGAAAAGTCTGGGATGAAGAACAAAACTTGTTGGAGATTCTTGACCACGCAGGTAAAGATAAGGTAAGGCGCAGCTACTTATTTGGCACCTAGGTTCCTGCAACTCAGTGCTGGCAAATAAACAACAGTATTTGCAGCTCCACCGTCAAACATTCAGTTCCAAAAACGCAGTGCAATATAGTGTTGTAACACTTTGCACAACAGAGTGCAGTACGTACCCATTTCTGGTACTGATTGAAGGAGAAGGCAGGAGGTTGGGTACCAGGGTGCAAGAGAATAAGGGGTACCAGGTGACCATGTCTAATTCAGCCTGCCGGATTTCGGTAAAGCCCACTTGGATGATCCATGAATCGATTTATGATTTTGACCATGTACCAAACCCTTGAGTGCTGCACTGTTAACGCAGGGTCATGGGTTTGAATCCCATTCGAGCTAGGATCTTCTTTGAAAACTGCTCTGCAATGGTCGTCATCATTTCTTACTTCACGTTTTGTGGAGGCTTGTCACGTGATTTAGGGGTGAAAACGGCAGAATCCAAGACTCGCCAAGACACTGAGACCTTGAGCTTAAATTCTGAGTCGGGAATTAATTTTCTTAAATACATGCCTCAGACACACTGATGAAAAATTCCAAACGAAAAAGTACAAAAAGTACTTTACTTCAGTAAATGCTACTGTAGCTTAAAGACCACAAAGAATTAAAAATCTGCGAAATAACCTCTCTGACCAAGCTCCGACACAAGATCTGCCTGAATCAAGATCTTTTTTTGTTTTAAAAATCCGAGGTTTCGAGACTGACACCGGCTAATTCTGATGTCTCGCAGCGCTTGAGATTCTGCCTATGAGCGCGAAAATTTAAAGTATAACTAAATGAATTTGAAAACGTTATAGGTAGATGCGTGAAACTTACTTTAAAATTTAGTGACTTAGAAAGTCAATAACTACTAGCACATTAATTTTAATGTGGTTCCTTTTTCGCCTTTTGTTTGGACTTTTTTTTTCAGCGAATTGCTCTGTTCAGTGCTTACGCAATGTCCGCCATGTGCCAAGCAGGATTTGACGTCATAGACGTGTATCCCTTGACCGAATCGTATCCTAAGGGTACCATAGACGTGGTTCACTATCCGAATGACGTGTTCAGAGCCGTGGAAACACTACTGGAGAAATACAAAGTTCAAAACCACAAGAGAGGGAACATAAATAAGAGGAAAATCAGGATAGTACAGTGTATCGGTTGACAAATGAAGACTATACAGAAAGTACTGTAACACGTGAACAAACCCCACTAAAAAGAGTCAGCAGGATTGAAAAAAAAAACAGATTAATATAGTGTAGCTGTCGACAAATAATAACTACAAGTAGAATTACAAGAAGACGGAAAGAAAACAGTAAAGTGCGGGAATGAAAAGGAGGTCACGCCACTTTTCCGTGGCTTGACCGGTAGCAAGCAGCAGCACCTTACACCCCCACTCAACCAAATAGGTTGACACCTCCTAAAGCCGTGGAATTGACGTTTGAGGTAATTGTCTTCTCTTTTGATACCTCTGTCTCGAAATCGGTTGCCACTGCACGGATAATTTGACTTTGCACAATGTTTGCAATTTGAGAATGACTTGTCGGGAGATGTGTTATGAGACTTCTTGATTTAACTCAGTTTACTTCTTTAACTAAGTACAATTTCAGGTTTGGCTAAAAGATTCAGTAATACGGTTATTGATGTCTTGTCAAATGAAACATTTCTTTTTCTCTTTCTTTAGAATAGGAGGTCAAACGAAGTCCGATCGGCTTCCTCCCCCTTCCCCGACAGTAGCATAGGACTTCCCCGAGGACAAATGTTACATGTCTACGACTCTAAAATAGAAACGAAATATTCTATTACAGTCATTTAAATTGTCGGCGGCGTTGCTTTCTTCATGTTGAGGGAAATAACCTTGACGAAAACTTAGGAACGCAGAAAGTGAATGAAGTTATATGTTAAGTCTAAGAGATTGTTGCATCGGTTGAGAGTTTTGCAGATTTTGGCACGTCAGTTTTGTTGTCTCAGTGTCTCAATTTTATTAGTTGGTTGTATCTTTAAGCTTGCAGTTAACAGTTGAACAAAGGGCGCCAGTTTCTACAAGATCAGTGATTGAATCGAACCGAAACTTCATCAAAAGAGACACGTTTACACTGACAAACTACTGACGTCTTTTTACTGATGCAATTATTTCACCTCTTGAACGCTGCTTCGCTTCTTCACTTTCACTGCTTAACCCACAGGCCCCCCAAGCTGACTATCTGTGACTATCTGAACCCACAGGCAGCCCAAGCTGACCACCTGATAGCACGAACGAAATTCTAACTTGTAGTTCTCGATTTATAGACTTTGTATGGAAAATTCACTTTGTTTTTCAAGACGCGTTTTAAGTGAGACTTTCGTCCGTTGATGTTCGCGGTGTTGCCTGGGAGTTTTTCCAAATTAAACGAAACAACAACGAGCGAAAAACTGGCTTAAAACGGCCAAGAATTGCGCCTGAATTACACGCAAGACACAAAGACAACCCTATGTTGAGGTAAGTGAAGTTTATTTCCACATTCATTACTTTTTAAAATTTAGTTAGCACTTCGAGAACCAAAGTGAATTTTCCATACAAAGTCTATAAATTGAGAACTACAGCCTAGAGTCACGTTTGTGCTATCAGTGAGCTTGGACCGCCTGTGCTTCGTCTTATGAATCTAATTCAGGCTGGAAATAGAAATTTTGCACCAGTCTCATACTAAAAGGACGACATTTTAAAAGGATAATTTACTAGTTTTTTAGATAATTTACTACCTTTCAACTATATCACAAAATTACAAGTCAGTTAAAAGCTATTTCATTCCTAAGAGTTGCCAAGTTTAAAACGGAAAAATTGTTGAATGCAGAAGCGAGCAAATTTTAACCACCGGTTACTATAATATAGCTCCAAGTTTGGCGTAAGCGAAGAATTAAGGTTCATTTAATTTTTAAATGACTCCACTCTAGTCTTTAATTCCCATGTTTGACAGGATCGCGTCAGACAACAGGCAGTTGTAGCAGCAGTGCATTTGCCAATTCTTTTTTGAATTTCCTGAAGCTAAACAAAGGACTGAGCCGTGATGATGAGCACGCACATTTGCAAAGTCGAAGACCGGGAGGCCAACGACAAATTATATAACTGCCTGCTTCAGACAGCAAGGAGCAGGAAATAAGTGGACTTGTTACATGCATGAACCATGGACCGCCGGACAATTCAACCAGCAATGTTACTGACAGCAAACCTGACTGCCTAATTAAGCCAGCGAAAGCGGATTCAGTGAATAAGATTCTGTTCCCTGTTTCTGAGACTTAGAATTTCAGCCAAAGAATCTAAACATATCGACCTATGTTAGCTTGCATAAAGGCCTTGAAACAATCTAAGAAAACATAAAACGCCATTTTATCGAATTTTAGGTATCTTGTTTACTTCAACTTTTCTCGTTGGGTGCTCGGCTGTTTATAATTCCGTGAAAAGGTTCAATATAATTGCTAATTGCCCAAAAAGTAAGATGCTAGACTTTAACAGTTATCACTGAGTCCTTATCGTACGAAACGACGATAACGAATAAAGATCACCAGTAGCTTCATATCAGTTCCTCGTGATGACAAAGGATCTTTCACTTTTTTCTTTGTAGGATCTCTATGTAATATAAACAACTGCTGTTTCAGAGCCCATTCGTGTAAAAACGTAATCGCAAATGTCAAATTAATTTTTGGCGTTTCAATCCGCTGGATGTTGGTGAGGTGGGCGCAGTAAAAACTAACTACTGCAAGAGCCAATCTTCCACCAAAAGACAAACGTATAAATGCAAAGCCTGCAGAAGGTGGTATATTTTGACACAGTTCTGATTTCTGGTGCACTAGAAAAATACTCTTACGGACGACCGGGCTTTTATCCTAGACTATAAAAAATAGGGAGGGCTCTCGATGTCGAGTTTTGAGACCTGGGCCTGGTTGTTCGAAAGCCGCTTAACGCTAACCTGGGATTGACCCGCTAGGTTCCCATTTGTCTTATTCAAATCCAAGTGATCGTTTGAAAGCAACCAACGCCAAAATGTAGAGCAACAGAAGAAATTCAGCAATCCTTATCGTTTTGGCTGTAAAACTAAATTTAAAATTGACACTTTTCCTGGGTTAGCTTAACCCGGCTTTGAACAACTGGATCCTGGGCGTAATTGTGTGCTTCCGAGCAACGTTGTAAAAACCAAATATTTATATTTATATTTTAATGGGATCTTTTTTCTTTGCGGAATGAGGGAATGTGCCTTCTTATTCTTCTACCTTTGGTCTTCCTACCGTACGCTATCGCCTTTTAATCGGAAAGTTCTCCGCCAATGTACCTCACCTTATACTTTTGTCCAGTCCCTCGGGCTATTTTCAAACGCTGTTCTCGCTACGTACCTAATGAGCATTTTCGTTTCAACGACAGTCATATCAGCCAGCAAGTGTTGCCATACCTTGATATTTTGCTTTAACTGATTCAAATATTCCAAAACAAATCGATCCAGACGTTGAACCACTGCTGAGTGACTGCGTTGGTACAAGTACGGCGCATCAGGGGTGCATCAATTAGATTTGGTCTGGAAAAAAAAAATTGGCCATTTAATGATCTCGCTGGGTTTTGTTATATCTTGATAATTATCTAACTGAAGCACGTAAGGTACCGTTCAAAAGTTTATTTTAGAAGAACTCACAAAAAATCTATGCCTTATGTTGGCCCAAAGTGGCTTAAAGACCTCTGCCTCTAGCTTAATGGCAGTGGTATATCTTCTACCCTCAAAGCAGCGAGTAGATTGCGTGACCAGCACTTAAACGTGACGTCTGAGTTCAACCGGGCTAAGTATTTACAGACCTCTTTTTCCGGCAACAGACCCTTAGGGTCACTTCAGCGAGAAGTCTTCTATTTCGAATGTTTTGCATATTTTTACGCTTACTCAGTCGACCATCGAAATACTTAAAGAAAAACAACGAGGTGAATTGTCAACAGAAGTTAAAACGGAGTACATTTGTGTTCTTAAAAAGAAGAGAGAACTGAATCAATATGAAGTTACTGTTAACTTCTCTGCTCGTTCTGTGCACCTCACGTGGAAAGGAATTAGTTTACTGTTATGTCATCAGCTTTAATTCGTCAGAGTATGAAACTGATAAATAACGTAAAGTATCTCAGTCAACAGTCTGGTACTGGAAGCATATCCACGGCCTACGTTAATAATTAAGCTAATCGTGTGCTGCAATGACTTTCGTCCAGTTTAGTGTTAGTTGAATGAATGATTTCCCGCTAGATCAAAGGCAGAGTTTCACGGTTCAGCGCATGTCCGAGCGATGACTTAGGCGCTGTCAAGATAATTGTTTTTAGACCAATTAGAAGCGCGTTCACAACTCTGGCGTGGCGGGATACGGCGGTAAATTGTTATAACTTGTTATAACAATTGTTATAACTGTTATAACTAAATTGTTATAACTCGATAGTATATGAAATGACAGGCCAAGCACGACTGCCGCTAGTTGTTGAAGTTATTCCAGCCTTCAAAATAGAGCTTGCTCACGTACTTTGTCCCTTTGATCAAGATTTCTCGCTTTGATCAAGATGATTTGAAGACGACACAGCGAAATTGGGCCAGTAAATTGTGTGGTTGACCTATTGAACCGGGAGAAAACTCAAGCTGTGATACTGTTGGTAGTGTTTGATGTTCTTAGAGCCGTTTGAAATCTTTGTGCCTCTGTGTGTGCTAGTTCCTTGGCAACCACCTCGGTTTTTGCGCTCAGTTTAATTGCAAGATTTCTAAAAGCCGCTTAAAAGAGTGACGTTTAATTTATGAAAGGATCCACGAGTTTCTTAATACGTAATTTGATGTTTGCTTGCGGTTATCTGCAAGACATGTATCTTTCTTTATCACGGATGTCAGATCCAATGATTTCGTGGTTGTGGTTAAAATAGAAATAGGATTCTTAACATTGCACCTCTATTGTCTTATGGCGAACTACTAGCATCCAACTGATAGATCTAAAGCAGCAATTTGGACAAAGGTTATTGTTTGACCTTCTTGTGATGGTCTGTTCGTAGTTCTTAACGATTTTCCATTTGTTAATTCCGCAACAGTTAAAATGCTGCTTCGCAAGACTCAAGGATTCTTCAATCTCGTGAATGTATTGTGTTCTGCCGTCCCGTTGCCGGTCATACCACGACTTCTCTTCTGACCATCTATTGACTAAAATGCCGATTTCGGCTGCTAATTCACTTTCAACATTATAAAAATCGAACTAATATTTACAACAGGAAATTAAGACTACAAAAAGTGGAAAGCGAAGAGCGGATGTGCAAAATTAGGGCGCGATTTCAACGGATTTTTCCACCATAAGCTCTGTTCGAATTTAGTGTCGACCCGTACAATTTATTGAGCCGTTCCGCTCGCGCATGCGCTTCTACGTGAACAGCGGACTTTAAGCCTTCGTCGGCAGCTTTAGTATGATATTAGCAGTGTTATGAGTCGTTCCCTGTAGGTGGCCAGATAGGATCATCTGTGCTTCTTATACAATTTACAACAAACTAATATTCCTTCCTTCATCTCTCTCGCTTTCTTTATCTGTGATCTATGTGCGATTTTGAAGCTCTACTTGCAATTGTTTACAATTTTAAAATGGCATTATTTTAAAAGCTTCGTTAGAGGTATCAAAAGCAGTGACATGGTAGTTCGTTATAGCTTATTGCACTTGCAAGAATGTACGAATGCATATTTTTCGGGTTGGAATTTACGTAAAATGAGTAAGGTTAGAATCCTCTGACCATTGCGGCCGGGCATTGAGGTCACAATGTGACCAGACTAGGTGTGTCTCGATCAAAATTAAACCCGCGCCCGTTGATGTTTCTTAAATGTCTATTTCGTTTTGAGATTCTGTTCGATTACAATGGGATTTGTCGCAAAATATACAAGATTTAACTAAGAATATGAAAAAGGTAAGTGATTTAACAGTTGGTAAGCATATGACACGGGCACAATTTTTATCGAACTACAACGCACTTTAACAGAATTGTTTGTTATACAAAATTGTGAGTAGGGATTTTTGTGAAATTTTAAACTTCAAAATAAAAACCTTTGGTTCACCCTCAAAATTTCAAGGACGCTGTTGTTTCGAAAAATGACGTAAAAACTTTCAGTTATGGGGAAACGTTTCTTTCAACATACATTGATTGTTGCGGTCAAACCGAGTGCGCGAGTGCTGCTTGCTTGTTTTCTTGACGCACATTTGAATATTTCTTAAAAATGTGACAACAGTAAGCGCAAAATTAGCATTCGGCTATGCCAACTGAGTCATAAACAACTCCGTTGCCTCAAGACAAATCAGAACTGCCCAATTTCAAAATACTATATTTTCACGTCCAGGAGCGTTAGCAGCTAGTCTACATCTACGGCTTCATTTGACGTTCAAAATTTTCAGGAAGCTGTGGCCCGTTTCTCGAAACTGCCAATAACTTTCCAGGCCCGGTAAGTACTTTTTCGAGCTCATTTATTTATCAGCTAATAAACAATTATTGGACGAGGTTGAGCAAAATATCGTGATGCGAGACACTGACAAATCAAGTATATTTTGCGAAATCGAGTTAAATAATTGTTTTATCATTCAATAAGACAATGTGTTTTTGCGCTTGTTTCACAATTATTTATTCCTGCACCAAGTGCGCGCTTTCATTTTGTTCAAAACATTAATATTCTGCACAAAAAATACAAAATTAGTAATTTCCTTTTTCGCCAGTAATTAATTGCTTTAAAACGAATACATCAACTGATTTGCCAACTGAGTCATAAACAACTCCGTTGCCTCAAGACAAATCAGATTTAGTCAAAAATCGCAGAAGTTCCGCACTTTAATGGCTTAGTTGCCCGCGTTTGAGCTTGAGCTCTGAACAGGTGACTCAACTGCGCACGAGCAGAATTATTCGCAGCAAAACAACTGTACTTCGCACCGTAATGCGCATGAGCAGACAATTATTCGTAGGCAGTTATTTGCAGTGACGTAATGGCCTCTCGGCCAATTAAAATGTCGGATAAATAACGTGAATGATAATGGTAATTATTGGCGCAAACTTAGCGATATGCTCCACGAAATTATAAAGATTAAGACTTAGCTTTCAAAATCAATGAAAATTGTGTTATCGGGAGTTTCGAGAAACTGGTCTGTGTCGCCGATTTGTCTAAAGTTTTGTCTGGTTAATTTCACGGCCGTGTATCTGTAATCTAATTCTAGAAATTTCACAAAAATCTCAACTCTTAATTTTGTATACGCCCAGTTTTGTTGAAAATATATTTGATCCCCGTACTACAGTAACTGTTAAAGCCATCAAATTCTTGGATAATTTTGTACTGTTTGCAAACTTTCAGTGCAATAAGTAATGGACATTTAAGAAACATCACATGGAGGTTAATCGGTTGTAATTTCGATCGAGACACCTTAACCTTTGATAATAAAGCTCGACTAGTTTTGCTTTTTAAACTGAAGAGTACGAAAAATACGGTAACCGGTTTGTCAGGTTTTATTCCGTTTAATGTACGTAATTTCAATATGCCAACTAAAATAGTTATCAACCGAAACACCATAACAATATCGAAGATTGTAAACAAGTATATATTTATTCCAGAATGCGACGGGAGGACCGAAGGGCTCTTGGCTCTCGTTTCCGATGTTTGTACAATTCTCCCTTTAGATCGGTTTGCGTAAATATATTTCCATGGATCGGAATGGACCGACCTAATTTTTCTGGCAATATACAGAGAGCATTATTTTACATGCGCAAGGGCTATGAGGCATGTGGCATATGACCCAGTCATCAGTGCATAATTAGTACGTTCCGATCTGCAGGTCGCCGGTTGTTCGATCTTGTTTTGAACAAGAAAAGTTACTCCTCATTGGCTTTCTCCACCAAGGTGTATAAATGGGCGCTTGCAAATCGTTCAACTTTGCGAAACCTCAAAAACTGGAGGGGTAACATGCGGTGTAAAATGGACTGGCATCCCATTCCATTGACTGGTTGAAGTGTCCTTACGGGAAATACAGCTAACATACCTGGCTGCGTTAATTCTAGGGGCGGAGTCATTTGCAGCATACGCGTATCGGCTGTCGCTTTGGCACGTGCGAATTTTCTATTGTTTTTTTGGCTAAAAAACAAAAGGAAATTCCCACGCACTAAAGCGACAGCTATTCGCGTATGCTGCAAATGATTCCACCCTAGATCTGTAATAGCTCGATTTTTCTCTTCTGATGTGTTCACCGTATTTTTATTTCTTTTAGTAACCAGCTTCAAATGTAACAGCTGCTCAAGCTCGTACTCTTGGAGCGAATATGAAGAACTTCCCCAAAACTGCTCAGCACACGCCAATCGCTGCGTTAAATTCCATTTAAAATATTGGGAAAGTCGAGACTGGGCTTCGTAAAAAGATGTGGCACAAAGGAGGAATGCAGTGATTTGAAGAACATGCCAGTCTGTAAGTTTGCCAAAAAACGTCACGAGGAGAGTGAGTGCAAGGTCGACTGTTGCGAGGGCGACCTGTGTAATGCTGGTTCATCAATCGGGATCAGCATTGTCGTGCTGGTGTCATGCGCAGTGACATCCCTGGTTTTCTAGGTGTTGTAAGGGAGGCCTCTTTGATAAGGCAAAATAACAAGGCCGTTTCATGTGTGGAATTCGAGAAAGGTTTTGAACTTGTTGATAAACACAAGAGAGGGGCCACGGTCTCTCAAAAACATTAAAAACGCAGTCTCTGTTGTGTTTGCGATAGTTGTTTTAAATCTAATGTATAGATTTAGCCAAGCCTAAAAGCGGAGCCCTCCTTTTTGTTTTGTTTGTTTGTTTGTTTGTTTGTTTTTTTCTGGCAGTTATTAATTTGTGAAAATACTCTCATCCAAGTCGTTAAATTAAAAAAAACAAAAAAGAAAAGAAAAAACAAACGAGAAAGAAATTTCCACCCTCGTTGGGAATCGAACCCGGGTCGTAGGCGTATGAAGCCGCACGTTAGTCCACTTGGCCATGAGCGTTTAATGACATTTTCCAAGTTAATTTTAATACTTATTTCTTTTTTCGTGACAAGCTGCCTATCAGCATGAAAATGCTGGTGTTTTTCTGGGCAAAATGTGTTCGGAACGCCGTAAAAACCATGGTTGTGGACAGAAAAAACCAAAAAGCACTAGCTCTGCAATATTTGGCGTCGAAACCGCTCCGAAAAGCTGCGAACTCAAGCGGTGTGCCGACCGAGTTCGAACAGAACCGACAAGGCAAATTTGAACTTTTCGCCTGTATCGCCTAATTTTTTTTGCCTAAATTGAACTTTTCCCCTTCCACCAAAAAGACAACTGAGTATTCTTTTGAACTTTTCTTTCCATTAACAAATTTGTTTTTGACTTGTGTTGTCTTTGCTTGTTTTGCTACAACGCAGGTCAACATGCGATTTCGCGCCAAAAACACATGGGATTCAGCACAGGTTTATATCCAGTGTATGAAGTGTATTGGTAACCCTGTGGTGCGGACGGACGGACGGTCACGTGACTATTACGTCACTACCAAAATTTCTTGGCTTGATAGGTTACCAAATTTCCTTAGCAATGGAGCTCCGCTGACGCGCTAGCGCGCTGGCTCCGCTAAAAAGACAAAGCGATAATAGCCGTTGCAACTTTTAACTCAATAGCTTAGTAATAGCTTGCATGTTTTTCTACAACAAAAAAGTAAGGGATTGCTAGTGTTAGTGCACGTGAAAGCTAGACCATAATAATGAATAAATTGCTTTGTAGTCTGTGTAATCTCTTGTTGGAAATGTATCATGCACCTTTTAATCAGCTAGTGTGAACACTGTCGCCAAGAAATGATTTTGCTTCTTTTGCTTAATGATGCATCTAACTGTTTTTTTTTAGAGTTCTGTTTGACTTTTCCATTTAGAGCAGCAAATTTGTTGTAACTCTGTAATAGCAAAGCACAAAAACGGCATGATACCTACTAGTTTGCCCCTCAGTAGTACCCCTCTGGTTTGTTAGACAGCTGGTGACGCCTGTGTAGTTACAGAGCTAGTTAAGGTGGCTCGAAAGGGTTCTTGTTTTTTTCGATGCATTATATTTGGGAGTTAAAATAGTTAGGTTAGAGTTGGCCAATCATGAGCAAATTTTGCTACAAAATAATGATAGTATCAAGGTGTCAATTTTTGGTAGATTCCTTAAGAAATTTGTTGCCATGGCAACGCAGTTGGGTCTCGAAGTATGACCATAAAATAGAGATATCCTAAGTTTGCTTGAAAATTTGACGGTGAGATTTCTTTAGATTTTGCATACGGCCTTTGATTCTAGTAAGCTACCTAAGGATTAAGTTAAAGAAAATTCTGTCGAAAACTTTCAGCAAAAAACACTTTTTTACGAATTTACCTTTAACTTTTCTCCTGTACGACAGAATTTTTTTAATCTCGCTTAAAAAACTCTTTGGGCATACAAGAGTTAACATGCAAAAAATCAAAGAAATTTACCGAGCGGAAGCGAAATTATGTTCTTCCTAAGTTACAAAATTTTGAAAATTTCGACACGACAAGATAGGCAATTGCGCATGCGCAGAAATTGTCACGCCACTCTCAGCACGCGGTTTCAGGTCTGTTTATTCCAGGTTTATTTCGTTGAACGTTTCTTTGGCTCTGATGACTTTCTTTACGTTTGAAAAGGTGACGTTTTGGGTGGATCGGTGCTTGTCGAAGAACATTACATCATTTGTTTTCAAATCATTGGATCGATCCTTGGCACCAAATATAGCGGAATGTTTTCCTGCTCGTGCAGATTGATTCTATCTCAAGTGAATTCATCGGCACTTCGCTCAGAATGGCGACTAATGCTTCTTTTACACCTTGGGAACAAAGATTGTCTTAATCCTCGCAAGACAGGGTGCTTTCTGTACTTGTTTTGATTTATCGTCTGCCTGAAGAGCCTATTTGAACTCCGTGAAAACTGAACTTATCTCCAAATGTTTGCAAACGATCGCAGCGTTCGTTCACAAATATCATGTTTTCGAAAGCCGTGGTGGACTTTAGTTTACTGTTTATACCACTGTACAATTATTTACATGTCAACGATTCTTAACCTAAACGAGGATTCAGATTGGAAACGTATGCGATGGAGAGCGAATACTTCTACCAAAGTGGAATGTGCTTGAAAATCTTAAAAACAACGGAGTTTCGAAAATACTGCAATCAGGCAAGGTTGTCCTTCAAACGGAGTTCAGGATTGAGCAACGCGTACATGGACACCACTTCGGGATTATATGTCTTACAGGAGCACAAGGACATAATTAACAAAAAGACAACATTTCCGGCTATAAAAACAATACATCGAAGAAGTCCCTTATGTAGAGGTATGTATTCAAACGAGGACAAAACTACCTTTGATGATCTTTGATACGTGTCAATGTTGTCAAGAATTTTCTGTTGATGAATACTTGTTCGATTGATTGCTCAAAACTCAATTTAAAGATCCGCTTTGAAGGTTTGAAGAATTGTTTTCGCCCCAGGAAAAACCAATAACAGTCAAATTATCAATATTACCACTTCGGCAAGATAGAAACCATTTCTTTTTGGAGTATTTCGTACCAAACGAATTTACAAAGATAGCGCGCGGTAATGTTTTGAAATTATTCTACAGGTCGGTTTTTCTTATTGCATTACGGAAAAAAAAACCTATTACCACCAAACTATCGCACTATCACTTAATTAAGCAAATAAGAGAGCACTTCTTTTTTCCAGAAATGTGGAGTATTTCCCAGAAAACTTACTTGAAAAAAGTAACTTGTTTTTAGCGAGCCGACTGCTGATAAAAATATAGCGCGCAATGAATTGTTTTGAAATTCTCTTGTACGCTTTTTAATTTTGTTTCGCATGTAAACAGATTTACGGTGAAACTGAGATTGAAACTACCACTTCAGCAAAATAGAAAGCGAATCTTTCACCTGATTGTTTGTAATATTTTCTTTGTAGCGGCAGCCGTTTGTCAACATTTCGGCATGAATAAGTCACTTTATTGAGTCAAAATCTGTCTGTTTCACAGGGTGTTTTTTTCGCTCACTGCAAGTTTAATTTTGTTACACTACTTTTTTCTTTTAAATTCTTGCCCTGTTATTTCATGATGTGAAGACAATAAAAACCTTTTACTGTAGTCTACATTGTTTTTGCTAACAACACCGTAAACGTGTGTGTGTGCTCGTTTTTTTTTTTTTTTTGCTTGTTTTTGGTTTTTTTTGTCTTTTTTCTAAATGGCAATGTTTTCTCAGAAACACGAATCGGAGTTCGCGAAAAATTTGCCCTGGCACAGAAACGGTGCCAGACTTTTTTCCTGCGACCTGGACGTAGAAAAGGCTTCCGAGGTCAAAACAGCCAGTGAAAGAAACTAATGGTAAAAAGGCGACTATTCTAGGGTCTTTATACGATTTCACTGGAGATGAGAGAGTTTTGAAGTCACCGTCCTCTCTAGCACAGTTCAGTTGCACAGCCTCTGAATATAAGCTTACTGCGCTTCATATGCGGCTGAGTTGACGATCGCGTTGATAACATTGAAAAGGACATGATTCAAGTGAATTGTCACCTACGTTCCAGTCGTTTTCAACCTTGCCCACACGCAGCTTTTAAAAGACCGGCGCAAAATATTAAATCCAGGCGAGAGCGCGACGCCATTTTTGTTTATTCGTTTTAATTTTTGAGTCTCACGGGTAAATTGGAACCCAGTCTGCGCGCGCCCAACAAAACTGTTTCGAGCCTCCTTGAGGTGATTCCATTCAATTGCATTGCGCAAAGATTCTGCGCATCATTTTTTGCGTGATTAGCGCGCGCACGAGCGCGCGCGCGTTCTTAACTTGATAGGTTTCCTATGGAAGCTGAGCTGTTCAGAGAAATAAATGGTCGTTTTCTCCCAAACAAACTCGGTGACCCCACTTTTTTTTTTCCATTTATTTAAGGAAAATACGACTTTACATGATATATTCAAATTTGAAGAATTTTTCATTATTCAATTTTGAAATATTCAAGTTGATTCACTGTTACAGTCAGATTTTAGGCGTTTCACTGCAACCGTGCAGACGCTCGATTTGCCTATTATTTGAAATTAGTTTCATTGTTACGGCAATTTTAAGACGTTTTACTGTAACGTTGTTCTTCTATCATAAGAATAATGCTTATATTTCATTGCTAGTAATAACTTTGTTAAAGTAATGGGTGTCTCTAGTACAAGGATAGGTTTTTTTAATATTGCTGTCTAAAGATAGCAAAGTACCTATATACTACAGCCCCGTAGCGTGAAATCGGACACGGTGACCCCCTCTTTTTATTTTATTTTTTTAATGTACTAGGTGTAATTAGTAACTGTGCAAAGCCAGTTCAGCAAATTCTCATTACAACTTCTTTTTCGATGGAATCACCTTAAGACGAATGCAATCGGCACGCATATGCATGGAAAAACAGGAAAGATGGCCGCCAAAATGCTTTCTCTCTCCACTTCCCCAACTTAGTGTCGTGTAAAATGAGGAACGATTTTCAGGCTTTTTTTGCAGTAGCAAAGCAACATTGATAATGGACAGAGGGGGAAGACTTGTTCTTGTAAGTGATTTTCACAGTCAAAGTCCTGACTCCTTCCAAAGTGCCTCAACAATTTTATCGAAGATTATAGTTAGCTACTCGGGCATCATCAGTTTAACAAGACTGAGAGGGTAGTACTGGGGAGCAGACTATATGGTTAGCTACTGAGAATACAACCTTTGTATATTTACAACTTTTCTAGAGAGATTGCTTTCTCCTGAAAGTGCCTATAGTCAGCTGACCATGATATTGCTGAGAAACTGATTGCTACAACTAAGTTCTTCTCATCTACCAGTTTTGTCTGGTAAGTTAAAATTTTAATTAGGTTTAACTGGTGAGTTAATTAGAAACTTATAATAAAAATTTCTGTAATTTACTAGTTAATGAATGTCTGCCAACAGCTGTAGCTGAATGTTTTGTATCGTTTAAGCTCAAACCATTGTTTATCTGCACGTGAAAAAATTTTCAACAAATTCCAGGCTCAGTTGAAGAAAATGAGACGAGTTCGGCTTCCGTTTTGTGTGAACAGAACACATTGTGAACAGAAATAAACAAACAGACAAACATAATCATAACATTTCACCATTAAACAAGTAGTATATAGAGAGTCAAACAAATACCAGGACATTCTCACAAACTTATTTTCCTAAAAAAAAACCTCCACTAATCACTTCAAAAAAGTAAAATAAACACCACCCCATTTTTTTCAGAATTAATCCATTTTTAAACAACTTTATTCTCACACAAATATTTACAAAAAATAAAACCTCCACCAATACAACAAATACCACCTGATTCTCAGCGGTTTATTTTCTAATTTTAAACCCCCCACCATAATAAACAAGCTCCTTCACTCGCTTGTTCATTACGTTGGGGGCTTTAAAATTAGAAAATAAAAGCCAAATAATATTTGTCTGACTCTCTATATACTACTTATTAACTAAAAAACCACCCAGCATAAAAAAAGAAGAAAATATTAAAACGAAGCATAACCGAACACACACATAAAAATTATAATTTTTAATCCGATTAGATATTTGTGAGTCAAATTTGATGGCTGCCGGATTTAACAACTGTCAGGTTATCAAAGCAATTCAAAACCTACCTCTTGAGCTACGTGAGATAATTTACAAACATTACCTCACCATTAAACTGAGAGAGCGAGAGGCTTTGGGTTGGGACTTAGTTCACGATGAACTTTCAATACAACCTTTCTGTCCTGAAATGGAGCGGTTTGTATATATTATAGTGTGTGTAGCCTATATGCATTGTTGTTGTGGAGGGTGTTGTTACCCTTGTTATAAACAAGAAGAAATCTTACATGAAATAACCATCTCTGTCCCAATCTATGATATAACTCTAGTTAAGTATTGCACTGATATATGGGAAGAGGACCATATTCCCTAAGTTGTGTTTACGAGCGTGACTTCGCAGTTCGGTGAAACCCACAGACAATGACGTAATTTATATTCTCATACAAGCCTGAAGGGAAACCCCCTTAGCAACTCAAGCTTGAAAAAATACAGTGCGACTTCTTAAATCACTCATCCTAAAAAATGACTTTTGGTCTTAAAAATTTTCAAACCTTCAGGAATGCAGACGCTATTGTTTAACTATATTGGTGGTCTCTGTTGCTTACATTAATTCATAATCAAAATATTCATTTCCGTCAACAGACGTTTTGAGACCTATTTTATAAACAAATTGATAAGATTCATCTTCAAGATCTTCAGCAAGGCGTTTAGGGGCCCATGCAAGAAACTCATCTCCATTTTTTGTTTTTAAAGTTAAAATAGCTGAAAACCCAAATTTACTTTCCCGGTGTGAAACTTTTTTAATTTTGTATACATCATCTGAAATATTTCTCCATTTCAAAATTTCTCTTCTTTTAAAACTTTCTTTGGTTGGCCATTCGTCTGAGATCTCTTGTAGATCTGAATATACATCTTCTTTTAGCCAGTCTTGTGGGATTTCTTGTTGATTTATAAATACATCCTCTATTGGGCAGTCTTGTGAGATCGCTTGTTGATCTGTACAGACATCCATAGCAAGATACATTGGAAGAGATATTTGTTTAATAGGGTGGGTTGGTCGGTCAGTAAAGGGAAAGAAAGAAAATATCGACAAATAAACACGAAATATTTCCAGCAACTGAGCTTCGATTATATCTTCACACGACTGAAAATTTGCAAAAAGCCGCATTTACTTCCCAAAGGTCTTTGAAGACGTCATTTACGAGGGAGATGCAGAAAGCTTTCAGTTAAAACTTGAAAACACACAAGAAAAGGGAGGCCAAAATTGGCGGCCAAAGTTTTGAGCACTATAGAATTGCAATAAAAGCTAGAGATTTCTCTGGCGAAACATCACCTCGGACTTTGGTAACAGGAGGACTTATTAGTTCCTATTGTTTTCGGAGGGACAAATATGTCGTCCAGAGTGCAAAATAAGGTCAGCTAGCATTTTCGGAGAGCCACCAACAGCTCGAAATTTCGGCGGATGGGATTGTGTTTCCTACAATTTTCTGCCACCTTAATGTTCGGCTAAGAACGCCGAACAGACCAATCTGTATTGGCTTACACAAATATGCGCCTTTAAAAAGCTCTGAAACAATATAAGATAGCAGAAAATGATATTTCAAGTATTTCGCTAAATTTTTTTCTTTGGGTGCCCCTGAAAACTTTTCGATATAAAATTGTACTGCCTCGAACATACCACCAGAAAATTATAATCAAAAAAATTGCAAATCAAATATAAAGATATAAAACAAATTGTTTGAAAGCTCTGACTGTTAATGCTTTTACAAAGAGTTTGAAAAGAATAAGATTTATCGTCAGCTTTACAGTTTAATTTGAAGCTGCTCTTCGCAGTGGAGTGATTTATTCGTTCTACCCGTAATGCAAATCTTAGAAATCTTAAAAGCTGGGAGTTGGTCTATTCTACCAGCCAAGCCCTTTTGCTCAAAGTCGAATTAAATATTAATGGAGCACCAACCGAAAACAAACAATAACTGCACCTGCTGACATCAGTGAATTATTTTTCCAAACACGTGCTACACCTTCCCTTTTTTCCAGTAGATTCCCGGCCTGTCACCATTAGTAAACAAACAGACAAAATTCTTTCTACAAGAGAACCTAGTGCATTATGAACTGTTTTACATACCAGCGCGTGTAATCTGTTTTTTGCGAAAAAGCTGTCGACAAATATATAAAATTATACGTTTTCAAGGCAATCTGTGTGCTCCTGTAAACGCCAAAGATGCATGATTGTCCGGCGACGGTTTGGGTGTTAGCATAGACTCAACTCGCAAAATTTTAATGTTTTTCTAAATTTTGCATTTCGGCTTAAACAAATAACCCCACCAAAACCATTGAAAAGAGCCAAGATGTGACGAAGATAGGTCGGTAAATTTCGAATATCTTTACAGATGCACATTTGTTCAGTGGTATAGGGGTACGCTAATTCCATGCATTATGCAAGTAGTTGCTTTCGCCATAATGAGTAATATTAAATTGAGAACGTGAAGAAGTTCTCAGTGGCAAAATTTTGAATTATTCTAAACAACAAATGATAATGCTAAGCAAAGCATAGAAAGAATGATGTTTTTGTTACGACTGTTTGCAAAATCATACTGATGAGCGAAATGAAATGAAATTCAACCTTAGGAAGTTCTTGTTTGGATCTTGAAGCGGACTGTTTTTCGTTCTTAGTAAAGACCATCCCAATAAAATGTTTCGTCTCCTATCCCCCCAGCGGCTCCAATTTTTATTGACTTATTGCCTGCTGAGTTCCCCACCCCCTCCCCCTCCCCCTCCCGTATAACCATGTTCCACATTAGTTTTTGTACAACAATGAAGGTTTGTCAGTGAACTGACATACGATGAAGAGACACTGCAAAATTTCCGAAATTTTAATCACTAGACTGTAATCCAAAGCTAAGCATTGCAGAAAATTTAGAGTGATAAATTTAAAAAAGCTCATATATGTAGTGCACAGATAATTGCATTTTTCACATTACTAAACGAAATCACGGCTATAAAGATAACGTTTATTTTCACATTAATAAAAGCAATTATCAGTAGACTTCGATCAAGCGAGATATTAAATAATTGTTCATGAAACCGGGAGGTTCAAGCGACTGAAATTCTATGCAATGTGCAAAAACCAAAGGAAAAGTGTTTGTCTATTTGCCGGAGGCTGGAGCTAGCCAACATAAATGACAACCAAGAAAAACAGTTTTACTTCGAGATTTGAGAAAAGTTGTTAATTGATGAGCGTCTTTGCCTTGGTCTCATGAAAAATAAGACAGCATGAGAGAACGTGGATTTTTTCAACCTATCATCACAGCTCGGCTATGATTTTTCATTTACAATCGGTTACATCTGCAGTTCACATAGGTAATAAATTCTTATATTTACATTCAGGTGCAAAAGAGATGTCTAACAAGTTAACATTTTTTTTTGTCACGGTGATGAGCCTGAAATGCAAAAAATGCGAAAGTGCAAAATCTTGGGACGATTGCAAAGAGGAGGACGTGACTTGCCCATCTAACATGGCCGATCGCTGCGTTAAAGCATATGTCAAATATGGCGACGCAGAAGGCTATGGCAAGTATTGTGGAACGAAAGATTACTGCGACAAGGACAAAAACCCCACATGCAAACTCGCCAAAGCCTTTGGAGCCAGTAAATGCACCATCAACTGCTGCGAGGGGTACCTCTGCAACGCCGGCTCAGCTTTCCAGATCAGCGGTATCGTATTGGTGGTATGCGCAATGGCACTACTGGCTTACTAAAACGCAAGAAAAGAACCCGGGCACAGAGATTCCTCTTCTCGTGGTTTGTAGTAGATAAGCTGAACTTCCTTTTAATTTTAAAGTAGTAAATTGGGCGAGTATATCAATTTTTAACCTCAGATTCGAAAAGGGGAAACCGTTTTTGTAGATCAAAGTTGATTGTTTACGTTGTAAGCTTTTTGTATTAACAAGCTGATTGCTTGAGATGTCAGCTTTTTATTGTATATTGACTATTTAAGTGTCGCTGGTACAAAATGTAGATCAAATTTGGTGTGCCAAACTGTACTGTGTTTTGAATACAGTTGAAAAGCTGCGGCCTCTTGTTTTGTTTGGTTTTTCGGTTTCCATGCATTTCAGTTTTTGCTTTTTGTAATCAATACGAAACCTTAACCTGTACAACCTGCTGCTCTTAAATTTTGCATTTTAACTTTTTTCTTAACGTCTGCCCTTCTTCACTTCTTTCCAGCCTGCTCGGAAGAGCCGATTAAAATATGGCTATGATTTAAAGGACAAGCCGGGTTTTAATTAGCGGTTAAGGATTGTTTTCGTTTTCCGCCATTTTTTAGCTGAAAGCATTAAGCAGTATTTCGGGGTAAAATATAGCCCACCGTAAAACTAAAGGAGGAGTTTGTAATGACAGCTAACTTAGAAGAAATAAAAAGGCTTTTTTACCTTTACTTCACATCGTTCTTTTTCTAGTTCGTTGGATTTTCTAGATTGACCTTCTTGTGGAGCTGCGAACAGGGCCGTTTTACGATACGAACGAATATATCGTGTGACCCCACCATTGTTGCAGCTCTCAGGTTGTTGTTTCTTATCTAAAAATCTGTCTAATCCCACCTTTTGGGTCCCATACTGTCTTTTCTTTATAAATTTTCGTTTATACGACCGCTCGATATTCTTGGCAGCTTAACTTACAAAAGCCAATAAAAATTGAATAAATAAATTATAGACTTATCTTTTAAAGTGTATGCGGCAACCGTTTGCAAAAATATGTTGCGTTTTAATTTATGCTGCTTTCCTCCGTTATTTTTCGCTTTGTCAGCTTTACACCTGCTTCATTTAAGTAGGCTATAATAACTCTACTGCATTTCGTTGAATACGACCACCATCCGTGGGTGGTGCTCGTAAATACGACCACCATCCGTGGGTGGTGCTCGTAAATACGACCACCACCCGTCGGCAGTCGTGGTCTTCATTTGCCTACCATTCCTTTTGTGTTGGGAGGGAAGGGGAGGGCTTGATTAATCCGTCAGTCCCAAATTAGACACTGCCAATGTGTCACTGGACAAAATTTCAACAGTGAGTGCAGAACTGAAATAGAACAAAGGGTTTAAGAACGGGCTAATAGCATATGGTCTGCATTAATTGTCATCTTGATGCAGAAATGTATTTGCGTTGCTCCTACTCCCCGGGGGGGGGTACTTGGGTCAATTTTTGCTGGGTATGTACCGGTGGCCTCTCCGAACCCCTACCCCATTACAGTCTATTCTTTACCCAATTATAGACCCCATGTTAGTCAGTTTTGGGCAAATATACCCCAAATCCCTACTTGCCGGAATTTACTTACCACTGAAATCCCACAAATGTGCGACCCCATTCTAGTAACTCTATTAGCTCCTACTGAAAATGCAACCCCATTATAGTCAATGAAAATGCGACCCCATCCAGCGGCACACCCCCTTTAACCTATTACTAGGTAGTTCTACTCTTACAGAATGGATATGTTGCCGCGATCATAAGAAACTGCTCGTTTTTAGCTTTCTCCTTCAATCGTTTATTGTTTATAACCAAATTCCTCTTTTCCTTCTCTAAACCAATATAGTTGATTGGCACGACATGGTAGTGTTGATTGACAAGTGATAAATCTGTCAATCAAATCAGGTATGTTCATTTGAGCGTGACTTTCCTTGTCTCGGCCGGGAAATTCTTGCAGTGACATTTCCAGTCCAATCTACTAACGCTATTTTTATCTGAAGTTCCTCTCTAGCTGGCAAATCGTCGATGTTCAGATTTGACTCAAGAACATTATTTTTACCCTGATCCGGAAAGCTTCTTCCGGCTCGGAGGAATCTACCAGCGAACAGTCTTGCGACAAGGACTGTTGCCCGATGGAGTTTGGAGCAGCCGTTTAGACAAGTTGATAGACTGCTTTGACGGAGTTTGGGAAACGGCAGACTCGCTACCTATCGCATTCCGAAAACTTCGAACAATGCCCCTAAATTGCTGATTTTGCGAGCGCAAGGATTTCACAGGCACACCGTTCTAAATAAGCTCCAAGTTTTGAATAACTTCCCCTCCAACCGCTCTGCAAAGATCAGGGAAGATCAGCAAGAATTGTTCCATAGGAATCCTTTCTTTGCGACCCTTTGAAAAGGTTTTCCGAAGAAATTAAAGGCGATTGTCCAGGTTGAAATAAAGTTCCAAATTTAACTATGAAATTACGACAAATCCTAAAGCGATCGCTTTGAGTCTGTGGAGCATGTTTTGATTTGGATGGAAGTAAATTTGTATCATACGGGTCGGATCTGTTTAAATTAACATTCGTGGAAAACTTTATTCACAAGCTGTCTCACTATAAATTTATTCAACTTTGAAGTTTCAAAGGGGCGTTTTTCAAAATCATGGGGTTGCTGGCAAGTGTTTTCTTTTCTCCCCTCCCCTCCCCCTCCCACTCCTTCCATTTCTTGCGCTCACCCCAATTTTCACGCGGCCAAAAAGCGAAAAATGCCTCAAACGGCCTGGAAAAACATACGGAAACGCTTGCTACGCAGGCTAAGAGAGGCCAAAAGCCATACCCTGTCCAGCAGCACTTACCCCTATATGCCAAATAAGGGAGTACCCCCCCCCCATGATGACCAGCCTCCGGTGGTACTGACGTTAGCACTAGTATTCATTATTCCGAATTTGTTAGTTTAGTGTATTAAATGCTTCTCGACAGTGGGGTTCCATTCAGGCAAATTTTCCAAAGAGGCGGGGACGTTGAGAGAAGGATGAAAATCACGCTCGAACCGGACTGGAAATAGAGCCTAGGGAAATTAAAAACTAAAAATTCTTGAAATCGCTTCAAGTGTGCAGGAAAACTAGACACAAAACAAACACTTACTTAAAAGAAGCAAGTTTAACTATTTTTCTTTCAAGCTCGTTCGTATCTTTTAGCTCTAAGAAAAGAGTAGTTATCCGAAACAATCCTTTCAATTTGACCGTTACTGAACACAAAACCTCCCGTTTCGACTGGAGTAACCTGTGCTAGTTTGACTACCATTTTACAACGATTTCACGACAAATGGTAAAATGTTTCATTGTCAATAAATGCGAGATTTTGCATAGGCGGAGGTTCGTGAGACAGAGAAAGGAGAGGCGAGTTCGCGTCGCCAAAGAACGGCGTAACTTGTCGAACGGAATATGAAGACCGGCCCAAGGAAATCCTTAAAAACAATGACCTTCGTACTTTGAGTTCCTGCAAGCATTCTAGTGACACGCATAACACAGTTTCTTGGTTATTTTGACAGTGATAATGGTGAGAATAGTGATTTCATCGTCCATAGCTCCTTAATTTTCTCACAAGATAGTCGAGTGCAAGAGCGAACAAAACCGCGTTGCTTACTATCTTCTAAAAGAAAAAAGAAAACCCCGGCTGTGAACAGTCTAACACTGCAGCTGATGTCAGCTAACCCGGGAAGGATTTTCCCAGAGAACTTTGGCACTTTTTTGGCATGCACCCTACTCCGGCCGCTGTACATAGTTCAAAATCGCATTGAGATTGCCGTGAAATTGTGGTGAGTGGGCTGCGTAGTTTTCATAGAGAGGCTATTTAAAAACGCGCCTAAGACCGGTTACGAATTGTTTTATGAGCCAATAGTGTGGATTGTAGGTGTTGTATGCGAAACTAAAAGCCGCCTAAACTTCTGCTTTCACTGCCAAAGGCGACCCGCCAAGCTGGAAGAATTTCCATTCCCAATGTGATTATCATTTTTAAAAATTACCGATAACCCAATAGTACTACAAGTTAGTAGTAGCTGCTCATTAGCTGTTTATTAAAGGGCCACAATGTAGGGTTAATCGACAACGTTGTAAAGCGTTATATTTTCTCAGAAGCTTTCATTTGAATGTGTACTCTTTTGGATTTTATCTATAGACTCGGCCGGGTGAAAGAGGATTAATGAATGATGAATTAATAATGAGCTTCAACAGATGAATATTCACCGTCATCAATGGGAATAAAGAAAGACACATTCCTAGTAAATGAATGACAAATAGGATGCGCTTGATAACACGGTTCTTTCAGACATCAACACCATTGGTTTTTTTGAAATCTAACATCTGAATTCCACACCAGCCTTTCCAGCATTAAGGAGAAGATCATGTCGAAAATTTGTGGATCACAAATACCCCACAATCAGGACAGCCCTTGGTCGTGGCTCGTCTGTTTTTCAGCAATGATGTCTTGGTCAGCCGCTGTGGGTTTTGTCTCTAGTTTTGGCATTTTCTTTCCTGTTTTTATGGAATTCTTCAATGAAGATCGAGAACGTACTGGTACGTATGTAGCACTGTTTAGCATTTCATTTATTCCGCAAGTTGATTCTTCCCCTTTGTAGATGAGTCAAACGTTGAGTCATGTTAAGAGCGGTTATCTGTAACTTTCACCTAGGACCATGCAAGATAGAAAAATCGAAAATTGCCAAACTTTGTCACAATAAAGGTCTTCCCAAACCATTTATAAAAATATAAGTTTCAGTTTATTTCGGTAGATATTTTACCGTTACGACGACTTTATCATTCCGATGGCTCGGGAGCGAGTAAAAACGACTTGAAACTGTCACTTAAATCATCCGCTCGTCTTGAATTGTGAAGACAGAAATATCAATATCAAAGCCAAGTAGTATAAGTAGGATATTCCCTTGTCATGTTTTCTTTGTCAAATTTGAATTCGATCGAGACCAGAATTTTTAACAGATTTTTAAAATTTAACCGTTTCGAGCGGCGTAGTTGCACGCTAAAAAATGGCGAAATTCAGGACCAAAAAAAGCCCTCTGGTATATGGCTTTCGCTGCTGAGACTACACTTGTTGGAATAAGCAATCTTTCCTCTACGATTTGATGAAAAAAAATTTTTGGGTAAATGAAATGGTAAATTTTGGGAGCGCTTTATCTACACCCTATTTTCCAGGCGAAGACGACCTTTTGACCTTGACAGGCAGGGAAGTAATGACCAGCGTTTTCAAATAACACGCGCTAATTCCATTTTTTGAAGAAAATTTTCACAAAGTTTGGTACTTACTAATTAATAGAACCTCAAATAAAGCCATCAGCCGAAAACAGGACATGTTTTGACAAGCAAATACGTTTTTTTGGCCAAGGGAAACTTTGGTTGTTAGTGATTAACATCGGCAAATTTGCATAAATTTGAAACATTTGTTTTTCACAAGAAACTCGTTTTGCCTTACTTGTTTCTAAAGTAAAAATACTAACGAAAACCAGTAAAGCATTACCTAACTATCTATGTAGCAAATCGTACCTTAATAACCATTTTCTGTGAGGAAATGACGAGATTTCTACTAGCCGCTCATGACAACTGATGACAACAGTCGAACATTTTTGGGTAAGTGATGGATATATTGTCACGCAATACACAGTGGTCTTAGATTACAGAACCACATGGCCAGGCAAATGCCAAACAGTTGTCAGCAGCCAATCTCCAATGCGCAGGAATGGACGAGAAACAAAAGAGATGTCTAAAACTTTGCTGTTAGTGCAATGAATTCTTTCAAAATTCAAACCAGTCTTTATAGCATTAGTACTGTAGAATGTAAAATTATCCCAAAGTTCTTAACCAAAGAAAAATAAGAGCCAAATAATGTTACCGGTCATTATACCTGAAGTTGCGAAATACTTCCACAATCATGATGTAATAAACATGCCTCGTGTCAAAAAATCCCGACACAAATCTTGCACGTGGGTTGAACTGCTTGGAACGCCACCAATCTGTCAAACCTCATAAACTACCATGGCTTTGTGTGGGTATTCGGAAATAGTTGGAGGAAGTTGTGGGGCTAGTTCAGACAACCCAGCGAACTGGTCCAGTGTGTTACTTACTTCTTAGAATATTACCCGAGGTCGTACAAGAACGACTGAGGGCAATATTCACCTAGCAGGGTCCCGAGCTAGCAAGAGATAATAACAGGGTGGTAACGAGGTATGTTTTTCATCGCTGATCCCATTTTTGTACGCAAATTTCTGTTCCTTGATTCCAAAACCGTGACCAGTTTTCGTCCCTGATCCCACAAATGTGGTACATCCTGATCCTGATCCCCATAAGAAACTGCTGATCCCGATCGCATGGTCTGTGATTCCTGATCCCAGGGCTGTGGTCCTAGATCCCACCCTTCTGATCCCCGATCCCACCCCTTTGATCCCTGATCCCACATAGCTCGTTACGACCCTGTAATAAGAAGTTTATTATATGGCTATGCCTAACACTTTATTACTTGAAAAGTGAGCCGTGGCGGATTGGGATGAATGAAACAGTTGACCGGAAAGCATACAAAACTCAGCAGTTTTATTCCACACAAGAAATCTATAGCGCACCCGGGGGAGGGGGGTATTCCCTTACATAAGCTATATAGGTATGTGCGACGCCAAAAGGTGTGGTTTTTGAGCCTTTTTGGTCTGAAATAGGACATAGAGTTTGACCATTTTGGTCTGAAATAGGGTGAGGTTTGTGCCCGGGGGGGTACCCCCTTATATAAGCTATATTGGTATGTGCGGCGCCAAAGGGTATGGTTTTTGAGCCTTTATGGTCTGAAATAGGGAATAGATTTTGACCATTTTGGTCTGAAATAGCGTGAGGTTTGTGCAGTCTGATATGGGATCTGGTAAGTTTCTTACAAGGAGCTATCTTTTTATTAATTTTCTTCTCCAAAGAACTGAGTTTTGATTAACATTGGGAATTTGAAGCCCCTCTCAACTGTTTACGCAAACGAAATAGGGTTAGGGTCTCGTCTGAAATTGGGTCTCAAATTTTAAGTCAGGTCTGAAATAGAGTAGGGAAAATCACATATCTTGGTCTGAACTAAGGTAAGAGTTTCCAGAAGCGCGCTGCACACCGCCACCCAAATCTTCGGGAAGTTCCAACTATCTGAATCAACTGTACTTTTACAAATTTCTATATTTCCACTTTACTAGCCGGGCATTAACATCGCTCATAGTGCCCGTGGGCATTACGGGAAAATCTGGCCCCGAGAATTGGCCAATCACAGCGCGCGTTATATATTTACAAGCTCTAGCCATATAATAAAATTGGGGAATGCAGTAAAAACATCAAAGGACATCTGAGAAGTTACAAGGTGTCAGATGCCTCACTAGATTCAGAAGCAAAGCTTTTGTTGGCAAGAGCAGGTAACTGTACTAGCTTGTACTGTTGAAAAATTTGGGTACTTATTGCTGTAGACTGCAAAATACTTTCTGCTGTTCGCTCTCTTTCTCTGCCTCAAAATAAGAAAAGAAAAGACAAGAAGAAGAAAACTCGCGGGGGGCACGAATCTTCCGAAAAAGGTTAACTCGCTTGGGGCGAAGTGCCGAAAGCGTGGATTTCCCCGCGCGAGCTACACACTTCCCGCGCGTTCGTATGATGCACCAAGAAATATGTAATGCTCTTTAGCTTGGATACAACTGTACATGCCGCCACCAGGAGTTGTAAAATCTTGCCTAAAGACCAAATAACACGGAAAACATTCGTGCAACTATTCGCGCAACGATGTTGCGCTTATTATCACCTCCCCGTCGCGTGTTCAGGTTACAGAAAGTTAGTTGCTTCTACTTTTCAAAAAATAAAGATTTGTTGCGTGTATAGGTGAGAACACTCTCAACTTGTAACGCATCCTTGTTGCGTAACATGTTGCACGAAAATCTTGCCGGTATTACTGAGGCGAAATAATGAAATTGCTCATGGTATCCACATTTGTTATCACCTGGGGCGCAACACCCCTCTCTCCATCTTGGGGTACATCCATAGATAATTGAGGGGTAAACGAAGTTATGCACTGCCCAAATTAAAAATTCTGTTAAGATACCCGCCTGTTACAATGAGACATATTTGGCAGCTAGGGTGGGTGAATACTTTCACGGGATATATTCCTTTTGACCTAAATGAAGACAGAAAAACTGAGTGTACCTTGGCACAGATTCTGGCGTTTGACGATACTCGGAACTGTTTTTTTTTTCTAATTTTTAAAGGAATTTTTTAATTTAATGAAGTTCGTTTGGGTTTAACAATATGCCCGCGACACCGGGAAAGGTTTAGAATCCGCTGGAGATCCTACAAGAAAAAACTGCAGCTGTCCAAGTGAAGTGTCCGTTAAATATTTAGGTCCAATTTGCAGCAATTATGTGGTAGGCCAGATAGTAGAGAATTACAGTAATCGATCCGAGGAGTTGCAATGGTGTGTGTTAGTATTTCGCAGTTTTTGTGTGACAGGAACTTTCTGGTAGTAACTAGATTACGTAGATGATAGAAAGCTGTTTCGTACAGTTAGTTCACTTGCTTGTTCATAGAAAGGGCACTTTCAAACCATACGCCAGTGTTCTTGGCTCACGGTGGGGCCAAACCACCCCCCAAATGGGTCATGAAATGTCCCGTTTTTTGGTTAATTTTTAATAATTTTGTTACTTTTCATCATTTCTTTACCAAACTTGGTAATTTGATATGGGTCTTTGTGCCAAACAATTTGACATGAATGGTGATGCCAAATGTCAAATTATGACGTCATAATTGGTGACGTCATATTATTCTCTAAAATTAAATTTTAGAATTTCTAAATTTTTTCTGGTGTTTTAGAAAGAACACGTCAAGAGGAGTTGAATGCTGAAAACCGTTTGTCGATGTGATAAATAATGGATGAGATATGGCATTTTAGATTTTGAAAATTTCACAGTCTCCAAATAGGGTCCCCCCCTTGTGTAATACGTTTGAATTTAAGTGTTGTTTTGTTGCGTCAACGACACCATTTAAGTTGCAGATAAGATGTCTTAAATGACGGAAGCTAAATGAAAAAGAAAAACTCGGAAAATTTTTTTCCTGCCAGAGCTAGAGCCCCCAAACCAGTTTTGTGACGTAATTAAGTGTCACGTGATCAATTATGCTCTTGCTAATATTATCGTTTTCAAGCCGAAAACTTAAAATCTAAAATGATACGATTTTTTGGAACAACAAGAAGTCCATTTTACCAGATTATTAGCTTGCATGGAAAAAAACTGTACAAAATAGATCAACAGGGTTGTTTTTAGAAGAAAAGTATGGTTCCGGGGGGGACACTCTAAATGTCTTTAAATTGCCATAACTCAAGATACGTTTGTCTTAGCGAGGTACGGTTTTCAGCATTTTACTCCCCTTGCCAAGTTCTTTCAGATGACATAACTTTTTATTTCAAATTTGAAATTTTCAGTTAACTCGTTTTGTGACGTCAGCCATTATGACGTCACAATTTGGTTTTTTAAGTCATTCTCATACTTAAAATAAATTGGGCGACAACCCAAGGTTTTTTGCCAAGTTTGGAAAAGAAATATGAAAAAGAAGCAAAATTAGTCTAAATGACCCATTTGGGGGGTGGTTTGGCCCCGCCGTGGCTGACTATTTATATAGCAGCCGTTTATATATATGTAGTCGTCGGTAGTATCGTGGAAGCCATTGAAGCATACCCGCAAGATAGTTTTTCATTACCTAGGGTGGACCGGAATATCTACGTTCGTTTATCAAGAAATGTTTTTAGGGCAAGGGGCGCCCAGCATACCCCTATGAATGATATTTTTTTCTGCTTAGAATGGTTAAAAGTAAAACCATCAGCATTAAATTTATCACAGGCACTTCTATTTAGAAAAAGTGGCAACCAAAAAAAAAAAACACACAAACAAACAAAAAACAAGTCATGCCCAGAGATTTGTAGCCAGACAGCATTCCAGGAGACAAGAACAGGAAAAAACATCAGACAGATTCTGCCGCAGGCTAGCAATAAAAAAAATTTAAATCCAGGCATTTTATCTTATGAGGTCCTTTTAACATGTCCGATGATCAATCCCATCGCTTTTATATGCCCTTCCCCTCATCCCCTCCCCTCTCCAGCTCTATGCTTTGCAAGTTGTTGAATACTTTCAATAGCATCTGAGCCTTTTCTGCTGCCTTGTCTTTCTGTGAACTGCCCACACTTTTAAATTGAGGATCGTATATGTGGCTCCAAAATAACACGGTAAAAGCCAGGATGGGACCTCTCTGGTTTGTAATTTAAGACCAGTGTGTATATTGCGTGACAGCAACGTTTTCGCGACCACCCAAAAATGTTCGACGGTTGTCTCGCGCGGTCAGAAGAAATCTCGACGTTTCTTCATCAGAAAAGAGTCATTAAGGTAAGATTTTCTTTATAAATAGTTGGGTCACACTTTATTGGTCTTCTTTACCATTGTTTGGAAAAAAACTGAAGGCAGAAAACCGACTTTGTTGTGAAAGAAAAATGTTTCAAATGTATGCAAATTTGCCGATGTTAATCACCAACAACCGAAGTTTGCCTTTGCCAAAAAAACGTATTTGCGAGTGAAAACCTGTCCTGTTTTCGGCTGATGACTTTATTTGAGGTTCTGTTAATTAGTAAGTACCAAACATTGTGAAACTTTTCTTTAAAAAATGGAATTAGCGCGTGTTATTTGAAAACGCTGGTCATTACTTCCCCGCTTGTCAAGGTCAAAAGGTCGTCTTCGCTTGAAACAAAGGGTGTAGATAAAGCGCTCCCAAAATTTACCATTTCATTTACCCAAATTTTTTTTTTCATCAAATCGTAGAGGAAAGATTGCTTATTCCAACAAGTGTAGTCTCAGCAGCGAAAGCCATATACCAGAGTGCTTTTTTTGGTCCTGAATTTCGCCATTTTTTAGCGTGCGACTATGCCGCTCGAAACGGTTAAATTTTAAAAATCTGTTAAAAATTCTGGTTTCCATCGATTTCAAATTTGACAAAGCAAACATGACAAGGAAATATCCTACTTATACTACATGGCTTTGATATTGATATTTCTGTCTTCACAATTCAAGACGAGCGGTTGATTTAAGTGACACTTTCAAGTCGTTTTTACTAGCTCCCGAGCCAACGGAATGATAAAGTCGTCGTAACGGTAAAATATCTACCGAAATAAACTGAAACTTATATTTTTATAAATGGTTTGGGAAGACCTTTATTGTGACAAAGTTTGGCAATTTTCGATTTTTCTATCTTGCATGGTCCTAGGTGAAAGTTACGGATAGCCGCTCTTAAGTGGTTTTCTTCTTTCCTGTTAGTTTCGAACAGCTTTGCCTCATAAATGTTTGACGGAATAGCATGGAATAGAGTAGAATAGAATAGAATAGAATAGAATAGAATAATTATAAGTTGCATCTAACATTTCTTTTCTTTCAAAAGTAATATGAAATACGGAGTAGAAATGTTTATTTAATAGGTGCGGGAGGGAAAAGTGTCCTTTTAGTCTGGCCTAATTAGGGGCATAAAACTTTCAGCCGAGCATAACTTTGAGCATAATACTCTGGTTTCGTAGATGACGCCCGAAAGCATAATATTCGATTTTACGAGCATAATTTCGTCTCCGTCAGACCCTATTAAGCGCACATACTCAAGGACTTTCATTTCAATGGCCACGTTTCAGAACAGTTTCATCCCGGCGTGTCAAAAGCTAAAACATTTCCCCTCCAGCATGATAATAAACAGTTCCTCAGAAAATGAAGCTGAAAGGTCCCAGTTTAGGATCTTATTCACATACTCAGCCGCGGGCTTGTACAGGATAATAAACAACACCTCAGGAAAGTACTGCTCAAGAGCTTTCATTTGAATGGTCACACTTTAAGATTTTATCCATAGACTCAAAAGTTAGAACCACCTTGTGTATAGCATAATAAACAGTACCACAGGAAAGTACTTCTCAGTAGCTTTTATTTGAATGGCCACACTTTAGGATTTTGTCCATAGACCCAAAAGTTAGAACCACCTTGTACAGCATAATAAACAGTACCACGGAAAACAAGTGTTTTCAAGACAAGAGCTGTAGAATAAAAATTCTGACTGTTGCAGAGCGGTTACATCCTATCGCGGTTAATTAAACACAATCCTCGCGACAGTTATTGATTAGGATCATCAAGCAAAAAAAATAATAAAACAAGCTAAAACAATCAAAATAGCGTGATAGAACGAGCTGCTACATCGCAAGTATGATCCAGCAAATATTTAACAATTATCTTGCGAAATCGCGCGGAATATCACCTGATACTTAGCCGACGAGGCCGTAGGCCGAATGGGCTAAATCAGGGAATATTCCGCAAGATTGAGCAGGATAAATGTTTTATTATTCAACAAATTCCCATCGACTACCATTTTCAGAATGAGAAAAACTACGGCTCTATGATGAAAACGCTAAAAGCTAGCAACACATAAGCTTAATAAAAATCAAAACAGAACTTCAAGAAATCGAAGCTTACTACCGTTCACTTAAAAAGACTTATTTACAAACTCATGTTTGGAAATGACAAGGCAAAGTAAAAAATTATTGCTGCCTTTCCGAGAATAAGTCCTCTTCCTGTGAATTAAAATCTTTTTAACTTTAGTCTTTACAACTTTCCGTGAGCAAGTGTGCTGCTTCGTTCGCAGTAGCATTTTCTTGGTTGAGTTCTCACCATGAAAATTCCAAGTCAACCTCTGGATATCTTTGTGAGCTGAAGCAAATACTTGTTGACTTTTTGAGAGCATTTAATCGTGGAAAGTTTCTTCCAGGGAGTTAAAATTTCCGGAGAACACTGCTAAAACTGCCTTGCTTTTCAAAATGGCTGCCAGACAAGCAATGAAAGAAAATCTGCAGTGCACTTCCAAATATGGTCATTTACGTATATCGCAGGATATCTGTCATGTACGGATGACGGATATTGAGGGCTACCTTACCATATATGGGCATAGTGACAATTTGTTGAATAATAAAGCTTATTAGATGCACCTTCCTGTCATCTTCGTTTTATACCCACATTAAGACCCGCTTACATAAAAGAGATCATTCTGGAAGAGAAAACGCTCAGTTATGTGTTGCGCACAATGTCAAATTTCAGCTGTTTTAATTTCGGTATGCTACGCAACTGTTGCATTGATTTCCTTTTCTTTTTTTGTTTAGCCTGGATCGGTTCTCTTTCCATCGCTCTCGTGTTTTTTACTGGTCCTCTTGCCCGGAATCTTCGTTAGCAAGTTCGGCTGCCAGTTAACAACTCTACTTGGAGCTCTGATTTGCGCAGCAAGCTTAGCCACCGCTTCTCTATCAGAAGGTCTGGTGACTATGTATCTTTCCTACAGCATTCTCTTTGGCATCGGAACCAGTTTCGTCTTCAACACAGGACTTGTAGTCGTCAGCAACTACTTCAGAAAGCGATTGTCTTTGGCCCTCGGCTTTGTGTCCGCTGGTCAAGGCCTTGGAGTGTTTGCTCAAGGACCGCTTCTGCAAACTCTGATAGACAGTTACGGCTGGAAGACAACATATAGGATCATGGCGGGGGTGGTGTTCGGCACCTGTTTGCTTGGAATCACTTATGATCCTAATGTGGAGACCGAGGAGATTAAAGGGAACCCGGAACACTTGTCCTGGTCCGAGATTGACGAAAGCCAGCCTCCTCCGAGGAGACCAGGAAGAAGAAGGGTATTCCTTGATGTATCAGTATGGAAAGTCCCTGCTTTCGTGGTCATAACGTTGTCTTCCTCTGTTGCGCAGTTTGGACATTTTGTACCACAAATCCACCTGGTAAGTTTACGAAACATTCAATGTAAACCTGCCTTACAAATCCAGCTCGCTTAACAAGTGGCTTTCTAAGAAATAAGCGAGGCACGAAAGTTAATTAGCGCTCACGTTTGGCCCACTATTTGCCGCGGTCGGATTCGCTAGCCAACATGCACTGAACACACAATATAGACAATGAGAAATAAACTTTTTCTTCAGCCTAGTGCTCAGGCGTTCTTCTCCCGCTCAGTCGACTCGACTTGGTGCGAAATGTCGTGACGTCACCGAATGACGTCGGTGACATCACAAAATTTCCCGCCAAGCCGCGTGAGCGAGAAGAGAACGCCCGGGTACTAGGATGCTTTTTCTTGTAATAATAATTTATTTAAATGCTTTTCCAACATAATGAAAATCGTAATGGGAATGTTTGTATTATCTGGCGATATCTAGGTGCGTTTCTGTGGAGACCTTGGTATAAATGCTGACAACGCATCCAAGCTATATATTTATTACGGATTATCATCAGCCATTGCACGTGTCCTAGCAGGGCGAGTATGTGACGTTAGAGGAATAAATCCATTTTTCGTCTACCAGTCAGTGGAGTTTGTTGTTGGTTTATCGTCTGTTCTTGTTACCCTGGCCAAGGATTACACAGCTATGATTGTTTTTGTGGTGATTTACGGATTCTGCTACGGAACTTTCATCACAACCTTGAACGTAATTATTATGACGTGTGTTGATGCTACTAAAAGGCCAGCATCACTTGGATGGAACATGCAGTTTACCTCAATTTTTCTGGCCAGCGGTCCACCTTTTGCAGGTAAGTTAAGGTGGTCTTATACTCAAAAAAGGAAATGTTCCGGCGGTTTGCAAAAGTCACTTTTTTAAAATGGCAAAATTGTAACCTCTTAACACTTGGGAATGCTGTCTTGAAATAATCTCACTCGATTTCCAGGATTAAAGCAGGCAAATTCAAGAAATCTAATCAGCTGTATGTGACTTTTTCCATAGAAACGGCCATAGCAACAGTTGTTTAAATTTATTAGATGCGCAGGAACAAATCTCAATAAGAACATTACCCCCCCCCCTCCCGAGAGAGTCCTGAGGTCCGAGTCTTAACCGACAAAACATGACCCAAATCTCACAGAAACGATGGTTTTTGCATCGAATTACCATTCAGTTTGTATTTTAGTGTGGCAACTTTAATTTGACAATAGTTTTAGGATAACGAGCGACGGATGAACTGTCTAGAATCCGTTTCCTTATCCTTAAGACTGTTTTTCTCTAAAAACAGAAATTCGTGAACTGAATGAACTTTTAAGCAAGTTATCTCCGACGCATTGTAACCTAGAGTTCTGAAATTTTAATTTTGATGACACGTTTTACAAGCATCCGTTAAAGCGAGTTTCCTATCACAAACATTGTTAAAAAAGATGGGGATAATAGAGACTAGGTTTTTTTCCCGCCAAAAGTTAGCCGGCAAGGTGTTTGGCAGTTGTTTTACTGAGGTTCACTTGCCAAGACTGCCTAGCTTCAAACAAACTTAAGTTTGCGTGGACACCTTAATTTAGAATACAGGAACAAATTTTTTCGCAACACTTTCATCAGCTAGTAGCTGCCAGTCGTCTCTTCCCTCGTGTGCATTTATATAAAGGACGAAAAAAAGCCTTTTGAGAAGCATGAAACAAGAAAAAGGCCGAGATTGTTCTTTACTTCTTTTCAGCTTTGGTGGGAGAAGGTTGTTGAATACAATTGATAACCTCAGCATGCTCGTCGAAAATTTAAGGTGAAAGGTAGAGAGTCACGTTTTATGGGCGTGGCTTCAGATAAATCACAGTCCCAAGAGCTACCAAGAAAAAGCGTTAACTGACAATTTCACAAGTTTTGGTGGTCGGTTGAGGACACCATATTGCCATTAAGCCGTCTCCCTTATACCCTTTTAGCCCTACTACAGCGCGGAACATTTAAAAATTCAACATTTTAAGTATGTGTCTGTTAGGTTTTTTTTTTAAATCAAACTACCCCCACTTTTCTCATTATTCAAAATTAAAATAATCTTTTTCTCTGATTTCCGTATCTTTAGGTTTAATGGCTGAAAAATTTGGCTCTTACAACCCCGCGTTTTACATGTCAGGAAGCGTTGTCATGTTAGCAGCAGTAATACCATTCGTTTTGCTCTTCACTAAGAAAGGAGAAATTGCCCACAAAGATGAGAAAACCCAGGAACTTGACGTCATAAACCTTTCAAGCGCCTTCTAGTAGAAAGTAACAGCCAAAGTAGCAACTTCATCTCATGCCATGATATGGCTACAAATTATATTGTTAAGGAGGCACACTTAAAGTCGCCGTTTGATAATGTCACGGAACGGACGGAAGCAATACTTGACGCGTCCTGTACAAATGCAATCAGTGCTCGACGCGTCCTGACGAATACAATCGAGGATCAAAACTACGTGTTTTTTTTTTCATTGGATGATGGCTATAGCTCATTAAGGCTTTCCAGTCAGATGGTGGTCTCTTAATTAAATCTTTGTATTAGTATTGAGTGAAGAGGGAATTTCTAACAACGTACAAATACGGGAAACCGACGTCCATTTAGCAACTTCCAAAGTTGAAGTTATGTAGTGGTTAACTTCAGTTACCGTCATCAGCCATGAAGGTTAACGAAAATGAAACAGCCCGAGAACTTGCTTACGATACACGAAATGTAACCAAGCCTTCACCATGGTCAAACGAGAAAACCAAGAAAAGTACCTCAAAGATAAGAGAATTATTTTCACTGTTTAAAGTTTGATACTGTACCAGTATCCTGTGGATTCACTAAAATGTTTCGAACTTTACTAAAAAAGTTATAAGTGCTTGAAAACTGGAAACGGACTTGTCGGCGCCATTTCTAAGAGTAATTTTGTTCAGGTGTGGAACATTTAAATAGCAAAGAAACTCGTTTATTTGAGATAAATGAAAATATATTTACACTCACCCACTAATTTATATATCCTTGCTTATGTTTCGACTGCATCGTAAATAAATCTTACGAATTAAAACAATAAAACTGCCTCAGACGTTTGACCGCGGTGGAAGCCAAGCCACTGCATCTGATCCATGGTTAATATTGACGCTTTTAAAAGAATTAAGCCTCGGAGGAACAAACAAAGTATGTTCCTTCCTTGAGTTTTAACTTGCTTTGTTATTATGTTAGTTGCCATCGATAAGACACTTTAATTTGTTAAGTTACAAAAGCATGCACGCCGATTAAGCTAATCCAGCACTAGCCTGAATTTTTTATAACTGATCAAAGTCGAGATTTATCTGACAGATCGTTGGTGCTTTTGTTTTCCACTGTACACTCTCTGACATCTGGCCTACAAAAAAAGTTTCTACAGATGTGCGTATGCTGCTTCAGAGTACTGTTCTGACGAAACGTCACCTTGAAACGTCAGCTTTGGAATTTCTTTGCGGTAGCTAATTTACCTTCTCAACTCGGTTGATAAATCTTACTTTTTGTCCTACATTTAAATTATTTTTCCTGTAAATTCATTGAGTTAATGAATTAAATTGGCTGACACAAACATCTATACGTTCTCATTATTTTGTCCTTCAGTTTTCAGATTCACTTTTCTTCACTTTAACCCTTAAAGTCCCAAAATCAAAATTCGTATTCTCCTTACTAGCCTTCTAAAATTTCTTATGAAGCAGGTTAAGAGAATTTGTTTGAATATCAGGACGTTTTGTCTTGCTTGATTGTTTCCTTTGTTCTCGTGTCCTCCATGCTTGATCAACTACTGATATTGTGACCGGGGGGAGGGGGCTATTGTGAGGAGAAATCAGATGCTTGTCACTATTGGGGGCTTAAGAGCTCCTGACCAGAAATATCGAGAATCCCACGACCAGAAGGAAATTTCGTCTTCTATTTTATTTTACCAAAAATACCCCTTTGGTAAACTATTTTCAAAAATCATATTTAAAAGTTCCTCCGCTTTTCGTTTTTTTCTAAAATTTAGATAGGATTGAAATACGGCTAGAAGCTCGCTTGCGTCCCCCGGAAACAAGGGAAAATTGTGCATTTTTAGCAAGCTCGTACGCAACAATGGAAACCGTTCCCGTTTTACCATTTGGCTCCTACCAACATCATTCTTTCCTCTATATAAAAATATAAAAATCGGATATAAATTTGTATTTTTAAACTGCTTGTTGACCTGTTGAAGATACTAACCTTGAAGGGTTCAGAGTCAAAGTGAAATTTGGGTCAACTTCAGAGGCCTATAACTGACCTAGCATATATTTTTCAAACCAAAAATATACATCAAAAGTAAGCTCAAGCATTCCTTTTCACTCTCTGAAAGTGTCGTTTTTGGCCCGCTAAAAGTGACGCGTGGAGAAAAAAAAGTGTACAGGGTATTTTGAGCAGTCGGTAGAACGGCCGCTGTCACGCGAGCCATATCGGTTCCACTAAAGCAGTCATAAAACAAGGTTTCGCTGGCTCATTGTTTTGAATAGGTTAATAAAGTAAAAATATATACTTTTCATTTGGCATAAATGTGAGACATAAAATGAGCTGAGCTTTTCGTGATAGTCACGATGTAGGATAGCGTGACGCAGTGACTCAGAAAGCTGGAAGACCCAAATTGGCTTAAACCAGGAACCCTTGCTTAAACGTAAATGTTAGTTTTCCGGTAAATAGCTGTTTTGAATGTATATATGCGAAGTGACATTTCTCTAATGAGGGAAAGAATCGTAAGGGTCATTTGCAATTTCAAATATGTTAGAGTCGGATCATTTACTTAGAGGGAGTGGTTGGGAAAAACCGCAATATTCCCGCAAAGCTTTTGCGGAAGAAAGAGCGCAAAAACACCAGGGAAAGAAAATTCAAGTAAAGCTTTTTGTTACAAAAAATAATAAATAAATCATAATCGTAATAACTAAACAGAAAAGTGCAAAAATTAAATGATACGTCTCTTATTGTCTTTGATCGGTTTTAAATGGACGTGTGAGTGCTATTTTAACTCTCGTGGGACACATTCAGTTAACAAAAGCGCCACCACAAGAACAAGTTGAAACCATTTCTTTTAGTAGGCTGAAGTAGGGTACTTTCCTTCTAAGTTTTAAAGGAGTTACAATTTAAAGCGCTCGCAGTGAAACTGAAAAAAGTCTAAGTTTCCGGTTGCTGTTCATGGCGCAGATGTCGTACTGGTCGTACACGATGAGATGTTTAAGTTGAAACCTCGAGAAGATATCTTGCTTTGCGGTACTCGAAGTGGTTTAGTTTTCAAAGGCACGGAAATCGTTTGCCGCTAGACCCTAAAAAAACGCAGTGGCTAATGCTGGGCCGTCACACATTCGCCATCGGAACCTGGCAATCCGGCTTATTTCCGCCCACGGTACTGCATCTGCTTCCACTTTCCTTCTTGACGAATGGCCAATATTGAACTTTGTTTTCGAGGTAGACTTTTTTTATCATCGAAGCGGGAAGCTTTCTTTGTCACAAAGAAAGCTTCCCGCTTCGATGATAAAAAAAGTGTACCTCGAGAGAGGTAAGAGAAGAAAGTTTCTTCTCTTAAGGCCCAACCCTCTCACAAACCTCCGAACAACGCCTGAGGCTAAGTTCACACAGAACAGTTTCCAAATGGTTCTGGACCAGACCAGGTCTGTTCACGTAGGACCGTTTCATTTATGAGCATCTGTTCACACGGGACCGGTACAGAAATGGTCCAGCACCAGTCCACTTCTGGACCAACGTGAGAAAATCAGCTGTTTGTACCAATAAGTTATCCACCGGGACACCAAAATACGTGAAAGACGATCGAAGAAGGCCGAATCTATCGATTGAAAGAAGCCAAAGGCCTCTGGCCGGATAATAAATTACCCCATCCCTGCCGATTACAAAATACACAAAGCTTTAACCTTCTTCTTTTAGCTTTTAACCTTTTCAAGCTTTAAAAACCCAGTTACAATAAGTTATGTGGCAGTTATGCTATCGCAGACAGTAGTTTGGTCTCTCGTTAAATTTCTAGGTGAGGTTAATCAAAAACACATCTGTTCACTGATACACGCGATAAATAAAATTAGTGCCCAAGCCTAAATTACGCTGTTGGAACCAAAACGAACCGGTCAAGGTGTTCACCGGTCAAGATGTTCAATGGGACCGGAATTGTTCCTGCATTTTTGCAGGTCCAAAAACCGGACCTTCACTGGACAGGATAGACGGCACGGATAGCAGTTTCCGTGTGAACAGAAGACCTATCCGAACCGGAACCGTCTGGAAATCGATCCGTGTGAACAAAGCCTAAGGATTCAGAGGGCTCTTGAGATTTCAGCACAGGGATCATTCCACACCTTCCTACGACGGTGCAAGGCCAAGCAACGATCGGAAGAGATATACATCATTCTCCTGAATTAGCTACTTTCTTTACTTTCTTCTTGCGACAAAAAGCTTTGCAGCGTTTCTTCTACAAAAGCTTTCCAAATTAAACTTTTCTTATTTTTCCAACCACCCCTCTAAAATAAAAGGTCCAACCCTAAAATATCTCAATCTGCAAATGACCCCTAGCATCCCTCCCCAATGCGTGTATATTAGGGTCATTCACTTTTTCGCAAATTGAAAAGTGTCGGCTCAATTTCATTTTTTTAACCTCTTTAGAAAATGAAAAACGAATTTCGTACAATTCATTTTTTAATTTTCATTTTTTTCTGAAGCTCGAAAAATGAAAAATGAATTTAGTGTTTGGGTAATTTCATTTTTTAACCTCTTCAAAAAAATAAAAAAACAAATTCCGTGTGGTTCATTTTCCAAGTTTCATTTTTCTGGAAAATTGAAAAATGAAAAATGAATTGAGTTTTTGCTTAATTTTCCGTTTTTTTGTGTGAAAAAATTGGAAAATGAAAAATAGAAATTCATTTCTCATTTTTTTCTAAAAAATAAAGTGTCACTCTATACGTGCTTTCAGAATCACGTAATTCACGCATTTCGCGCGCACTTTTTCGCTTAATAGAAGAGCGAAATGCCTGAACTCTCTGCGGGTCTGGGAAATTCAGACGAATTTATCTCATTATCAAGAGGACATGGTGAGGCCAGAGTGGATCGAAAGCTGAAGAAAACTTAAGTAAACACGGAGCGACTGTCAGTTATGTTTGGGGTAAGTTAACTGATGCGTGAAATCAACGCTTCCATTCATGAAAAATGCAGCAGTCAATTGAACGCCAGGTCTCTGGCTAAAGGGTGAAGAGGCTAAACATGAAACAAAAAAGTCATTTGAACGCTTTCATGGCGTAGTTAATTTACTGTAGTTATCCTTGCCACATTTCAGTTCGAAAAAAGCTCCCTTCACGTACGGGGTTGACGAGTTTCGAGGAGATACGGGAATAGCCTGCCCTTCGAAGGATGAAAGGTTTGATCTCTCCCCGTTTTCAGATGGTACCTTGTGATGGTCGAGGTTAACAGCCTCAACTCGCATGTATTCGGTAAAACTTAAGGTCTTTAAGTTCAGTTTCTTTCACAAACACTGCAACAACAGCCAGTTCATTCTCTCCTCAGTTCAGGTTAAAACAAAGTTAAATTGGTAAATTTATGGTTCTGAAAAGTGACAAGGATAACTACAGTAAATTAAGTACCTTATTATAGGAAATTAACGACGCATGTTATTAACGCGAATTTTTATGCACTTTTACTTACGTCATTGTTAATTAAAATTACACTATTTTACAGCAAAGTTACATGCCATCTACCTCTCCTTCAGAGTCAGTCGACACGTCGTCATTTAATATTAATTCTAAAATGTCTTTACATTCGCCAAAGTAACGATCATTGTCTCCAAGGAGATAGCTCGGCTTCTTCTACTTTCTTGTGCAAAATCCCCATCGCCTGTTTTTTGCCATTTCATAGTCACCTCAATACTAGGTATTTCCAGACCGCCTTGAACAAGCGGAGAAGGCTTGTATCTAATAGATTTGACCTCACCTCTTGCGTCAGCTCCTCTCTGCAGCATACCAGATATATCGGCTGAGATCTATTGGAACATGTCCGACAGTAGAAGGGAATAGGGAAGCATCAAACAAAGCATCAATTTCGTGTTAAATATATGCACGTAAACATATCCCCCACGGAAATTCGCGTTAATTAAATGGATGTAAACTTTTCGAAAATTCGTGTCGTTAATTTTGTAACAGGTAGATGTTCTTCGCGTTGTTAAAATGCTTTGTTATATTCCTATAATAAGGTACACCGTACCCAGATCTAGATATCTTGTGGACGAAGCCGACGAGATTACGTTTCATGTTTAGCCGTTCCACCCTTTAGCCGGTGTCTTCTCAGCTTCTGTAATAAGACCTACGATAAGCTTCACCAAAATGGCGTTCAATTGACTGCTGCATGTTTCATGAATAGAAGAGTTTGCATGAGTTAACTTACCCCAAACATAACTGACAGTCGTTCCGTGTTTACTTAAGTTTTCTTCAGCTTTCGATCCCGTCTGGCCTCACCATGTCTTCTTGATAATGTGATAAATTCGAAGAGAGTTCAGACATTTCGCTCTTCAATTAAGCGAAAAAGTGCGCGCGAAATGCGTGAATTACGTGATTCTGAAAGCACGTATAGAGTGACACTTTATTTTTTAGAAAAATGAAAAATGAATTTCTGTGTATTTTTCAATTTTTCACAAAATTTTTTCACAAAAACGGAAAATTAAGCGAAAACTCAATTCATTTTTCATTTTTCAATTTCCAGAAAAAATGAAAATTGAAAAATGAACCACACAGAATTTGTTTTTCATTTTTTGAAGAGTTTAAAAAATGAAATTACCCAAACACTAAATTCATTTTTCATTTTTCGAGCTTCAGAAAAAAAATGAAAATTAAAAAATGAATTGTACGAAATTCGTTTTTCATTTTCTAAAGATGTTAAAAAAATGAAATTGAGCCGACACTTTTCATTTTTCATTTTTGCGAAAAAGTGAATGACCCTAATATACACGCATTCTCCCCTCATAAAAAAAAATAAAATAAAATAAACCAATTTGACTACATTGTATAGCAAGACAAGATGTCCTCTCCAGGTTTCAACTGGAACATCTCACCGTGTACGACCAGTACGATATCTGCGCTGGTGGCAAAGAACGGCAACCGGAAACTTGGACTTTTTCAGTTTCACTAAGAGCGCTTTGTCTTGTAAACACCTCCGTTGAAACTTAGAAGAAAAGTACCCTACACCAGTCTACTAGAAGAAATGGTTTCAATTCTGTTAACTGGATGTGTCACACGAGACTTAAAATAGCACTCACACGTCCATTTAAAACCGATCAAAGACAATAAGATACGTATCATTAAATTTTTGCACTTTTCCGTTTAGTTATTACGATTATGATTGATTTATTATTTTTTGTAACTAAAGGCTTTGCTTGAATTTTCTTTCCCTGGTGTTTTTGCGCTCTTCTTCCACAAAAGCTTTCCGGGAATATTGTGGTTTTTTCCAACCACCCACCTCTAAGAGTAAATGATCCGACCCTAAAATATTTGAAATTGCAAATGACCCTTACGATTCTTTCCCTCGTTAGAGAAATGTCACTTCGCATATATACATTCAAAACACCTATTTACCGGAAAACCAACATTTATGTTTAAGCAAGGGTTCCTGGTTTAAGCCAATTTGGGTCTTCCAGCTTTCTGAGTCACTGCATCACGCTATCCTACATCGTGACTATCACGAAAAGCTCAGCTCATTTCATGTCTCACATTTATGACCATTTATATACGGAGTGCATAGTTTGACGTGGTTTGTAACTTTCGTTTTTTCAATCTACAAATTAACATGACTAATGCAGCCAATAATTCTGGTAAAAAGAGTGATAACCTGAACCAAGAGATTCACAAGATGATGTCTTAAGGTGAGAGTATCTTTGGTTTATCAGTTTGGATCAATCAAATAATATTGTTACACTGTCAATAAATTTGCACTATAGAAAAGTAAACCGGGTTGCCCCTAAGCCATAGTAACATAGTTACCTCTAAGTGAAAAGTATATATTTTTTACTTTATTAACCTATTCAAAACAATGAGCCAGTGAAACCTTGTTTCGTACTGCTTTAGTGGAACCGATGTGGCTCGCGTGACAGTGACCGTTCTACCGACTGCTCAAAATACCCTGCACACTTTTTTTTCTCCACGCGTCGCTTTTAACGGGCCAAAAACGACACTTTCAGAGAGTGAAAAGGAATGCTTGAGCTTACTTTTGGTGTGTATTTTTGGTTTGAAAAATATATGCTAAGTCAGTTATAGGCCTCTGAAGTTGACCCAAATTTCACTTTGACTCTGGACCCTTCAAGGTTAGTATCTTCAACAGGTCAACAAGCAGTTTAAAAATACAAACTTATATCCGATTTTTATATTTTTAGATAGAGGAAAGAATGATGTAGTTATGAGCCAAATGGTAAAACGGGAACGATTTCCATTGTTGCGTACGAGCTTGCTAAAAATGCACAATTTCCCTTGTTTCCGGGGGGCGCAAGCGAGCTTCTAGCCGTATTTTGAACTTTTCTAATTTTTGGAAAAACCAAAAAGCGGATGGACTTTTAATTATGATTTTTGAAAATAGTTTGCCAAAGGGGTATTTTTGGTGAAATAAAATGAAATATGAAATTCCGCTTCTGTCGTCGGATTCTCGATATTTCTGGTCAGGAGCTCTTAAACTTTAAAAATAGCCGGCCCTGATCTAAACCTGATCTAATTTTTGGACGCGAATCGAAATGTCTTCAGGAGGTTTGACATTGTAAAGTGTAAGAGGACGTCAATTAATAAAGTCACATCAAAATTTATTGAATTGGAGATTTACTTTTTTTTTAACCAACGAAGTTTGGGGGAGGCTATTTTGGTTATACTTGGGTAGCCTATCTATACACTGGCTATAAGGCGAATAGTGCGATAAACATACAAATCAGTCCCTTCTGCTTCAGTTACCTGAAATATCACAACTTGGACAATGAGGTCTTCTGGAAGTTCTGGGTGTTTTATTATTTTGTTCTTTCTCAGCCGGTAAACTTTATATAGAGAACAATATGTCACCTCTCTCGTTGCTTTCTTAGTTTCCTCAAACGGATAGACTTTATCGTTTAAAGTCTCTAGTCCATTTCAGTAAAACTACCTGTCGCCAGCACTGAACGTGAGCAGCTTTTATAAGCCGTGTAATAATAGGTAATTATGTGGACTGATGATCTGTCACAGCAAGGGCAATATCGATCTTGCTAGCAGCTAGAGGTGGCACTAATGCACGCCTAAAAATAATTTGTACACTGGGCTATCTACAACTCGTCAATAGCTGAGTTTTTTTTCTGAGCTTTTGTTAGCCTGAGAGCAAGCTCTCTCGAGGGTGGGGGCGCGATAGAGGGAAAGAGGGAAAGAGAGCTTGCAACGACGTCTCAGGAATTTGAATTCTGCCCCCGGCGCAGCTGCGGCTCCCCCTTGTCTGGGCTGTCAGATGTTGGCCAATCAGCGTAAACCAAAAAATGTAACAAACATGTTAAACACGTGAAAGGAGGTCAGATTTCATGCGTTATGCAAATGTAATGCAGTTTTGAACTGAAACTAACTTCGGACCGTATAGTATTCGCTATTTCTTACAAATTCTTTAACAGTTGTCATTGACTTTAAGTTTCAATATGGGCTTCAGTTACTATTTCAATTTTTAATCGAAGGATAAAGTGCGCTAAAGAAAGGTTCGATTTGTTCCCACGTCGCTCGTGCAGTCAATTTATTTTGAGACTCACAGTATGTAAATTCAGTGCACTGTGAACTAAAAATAATAACAAACTTGCTATTTTACTCTGATTCTCTTTCTAACTTCATAACCTTCGATTTTTAGTATAAGCACATTTAACAGTTTCGCTTTTGTCAGCAGGTTTGGCGTAGGCAATTTCAATTCTGAAGATTTTACCTTCGTTGTTTTATACGTCGTCGGTGTCTGTTTTGTCGTCTTCGCGCGAGATTGATGACGTCATTACCAAATTAAATCTCCGCCAATCAGCATTTTGCATCGAAATTTTCGATGCGGATATTCAAGTTCCTGAGACGTCGTTGCCAGCTCTCTTTCCATCTTTCACTCTATCGCGCCCCCACCCCCGAGAGAGCTTGCTTGCAGGGAAAGCTTTTCTGAGCTTTGGATAACTATTAAGTGTAACACGCCCCTCTTTGAGTTCGACCTTAAGAACTACAAAAGCCCATGGCCCAATGACTCTTTTTTTGCGGCATAGGCTAACTCTCTAGTCTGATAAACCTCTGTAGTTACGCTTGAACAATCCCATCTATCGGTCATGACGCTTTTGATTTATTATCCATTTGCCACTTAAGTCCTGGAGTGACTCTTACATCTGTATAGAGGTACATTTCTGCAGTGATATTCTTTTACCTGTTTTCCAAGTTGAAATTTTATGCTGTATACTATTTAGAAAATAGTTCTTCTGTCGAAGACACTATCGTGTGATAGGTTGCCCGAGGAAATTTGACGATCACAACAAATATTACGTTCGAGGGCTTTCGGCCACCAGTCTGCAGCCTTAAACGAATGGGGTTTGCTGAGACATGGAGTTCAAGGCTGCAGACTTGCAGCCGAAAGCGCTTGTTTTTTTGTCTTCTTTTTCCTTTTTGTACAAATTATAACCAGAGAACGTTTTTAACAAACATTAGGCTCAGTAGACTTCGGCACGTTCCTTGGTTGACTAAGGGTGCGTTTCTTTGGGAAAATCCGAAAACGGATTTGTGATCCCAGATCATATGGATTCTTCGACACCAAAGAAACGCAAAATCCGAAAAAGGATTATTTTGTCATGACAAGACAGGCTGGAGGTACGCAATATATATGTCGGAACGATATTTCTCTCGTACTGCCCTAGAATTCAACTAGAATGGAATTGAAATAATTTATAAACAAGGACGGTATCTGCAGTAGTTCAAGTGAACTCGCTATTTGCGTTCACAGTTAGCAAAATCTGGTCCCTGAATTACAGAAATGGTACACAAATGAAGTTATCCTGACGTGTCAATGCTTCTGTCTGTACTTTTGGAGAAAACTTTTCAAATATACGGAACGGAATAATTACCTGAATTTTCTTTTTCACGATCGAATGTTTTGTCACGCAAGATCGAGAGAAAATATGACGAGACCAGTAAATTTGCATGGAAGACCGCTTGACAGATGTACTATTTTCGGATCCGTCCCCCAAAGAAACGCACGGATCATGAATCCTAAAAATCCGGATTTAGATTTGATCTGATGTATCCGCTCGGAGTGTGGATTCTTCAGATCACTAATCCGTGATTAATCCATTTTCGGATTTAGGTAAAGAAGCGCAAAATCCGTTTTTGGATACAAGAATCCGGATTTGGATTTTCCCAAAGAAACGCACCCTAAATAAAACGATGAACATTCGTTGTTAACTTTGTCGCTATCAGAAAAGCAAGATTGGTTAAGAAACATACAAACAAAGAAAAACATTTGCCAACATCCTCTGAAAGGGAGGTGCTGATCCTTGGTCGGAATAGGAAAACCCTCAGTTAACGACAATTGAATGCAACATAATTTTCACTTTACGGTATGAGACAGCTGGAGTGCTGTTTGTTGTATGTTATAAATGGCAGAGCACTTGTCCAATAGTTTTCCGTTAATTGTCAAGTGGTTTTACTAGTTGTAAAAGTTCAAAACTACGATTTTTTTTTCAATGTAACTCACTCCAACGGTCTGCTTCAGTAAAGGTTTTTACTTGTTGGCTTTTGTGTTTGTTTTGTTTTGTTTTTCTTGACGCTCGCACAAATCTTACAGCTGTTAGCTCTAGTCAACCCAGACGGAAATCTTTTCAATTCGATCGATTTAAAATCCAGTGCCAGTTAACTGAACCGGACTGAACTGAATTGAACAACTATATTAACGTAGTCACTTCTTCTAGCTGGCTACATAGTATAGTATAGCACATTTTTGTACAGTATATTTTTCTTTCCGGTATTTCTTAATTTATACGTAATTTGAGACTGTGGATCAAATCCTAAAGTGTGACCGTTCAAATGAAAGCTTCTGGACAGTACTGTCATGTCATAGTGTTTATTGTGCTGTAGAAGGTGTTAAACTTTGTAATCTGTGGGCAAAACTTGAGTGTGACCGTTTAAATAAAGCGATGTTGAGCGGTTCTTTGCCGTCATATAATGTGCTGCACACGACGGTTCTTACGTTTGAGTCCGCGGACTGGTAAAATCCTAAACTGTAACTATTAAAATGGCTGCATTCAACACCGTAAGTACTTTTTATTTGTAATTTTTTTTTTCAATTTCAGTTGCGAAAAACGTTGGTACAAATCGTGTGAAAGTATTTTAAGTCCGTTTTGCAAGAGCGCGGTGTACGTGAGCAATAATCGCTGAATCATTGTTGTTTACTCGTATCACGGCAACGGCTCCACCAAGGCTCCACATAAATAATAATCAAAACATATTCATTATGTAGACGTTTGATAGTTACATCTGCAATCCTGCATGGCTCCTTTTCGGAAACACTCTTCAAAAAAAATGTTTTTTGCTTCCTCGTTTTTAGGTTGTTAAGTTGCTCTGACGGGCAAGAATGGCGTTTCTGTTTATGATGGCTTTGTTGTCCGCTACCGCGCCCTTAGTCCACTCGGCGACCAACAAAACTGGCTGTGATTTTACACAAGTCAACTCATGCATACAGAACTCGTGTGCGCAATCACCTTGCTCGATGCTATGCGGCCTGACGACCCAATATAACAGTTGCAATCAGCTTTGTCGCTCAGGCAAATGCAACGGCCTGAGATGTCGTGCTTCGGACAGGTGCGACTCAGTTTTGTTCGGTTAATGATTGTGGTTCAATGACCTGTGATGCCAAGAAATGTACTCAAATTTGCTCCTCTGGAAATTGCAGTAGCATGACGTGTCCAAAGGCCGTAAACAGCTGCGACCAAGCTTCGGCGAGTGAGATGACTTGGGAGGCAAACGCCTGCACACAATTGTGCGACGAAAATGGATGCCAAATGACCTGCCCAGCTGGAGGGAGAAACTGTACCCAGACGGCAATAAAATCCGGCTCAACTATGAAATGCGACAGAGCTGTATGCATCCAAGCTTGTACTCGCCAGTGCAGCATGAGCTGCCTGTCAAGTGTAACAACAGGAAACTGCCAGCAGACGTGCAGTAGTGGCACGTGCGAATCTATGACCTGCGATTCCACGAATTGCACTCAGAATACCATTGATGGGGAGAGTGACATGGAGTGCCCCGCCGGAGTGAAGAGGTGTAAGCAGGTTGGCGTACGTGGAAATGTAACCATGCGGTGCGATGGAGACGTGTGTGAGCAAGGCTGCCTCACTGGGAACTGCGACATGACCTGCTCCGCGAGTGTGAAAGAATGTCATCAAACCTGTGTTAGTGGGGGAAAGTGCCTGTACAGATGTGATGCTGCAAATTGCAAGCTGGATTGCATGAGCGATTCATCGTGCACTAACGTCAAGCGTAGTGACAGTGCTCCATTATTTCTGGAGTAATCCTTGTATTAATTTTTGACATGTTAATCACTTAAAACCGGGTAATACTAGACAAACAAATTCATCCCAAACTATAATTAAATGGACACTATGAAAAACAAAAGTGAAGATTATAGTCTAGCACCCTGATTACATGTACGTACACCTTAAACAGCATAATAATACAAACTTTCTTTCAGAAAAGAAGAAAAATTTCCATGAATCAAACTACAATCGTCACCATATTGACATTTCCTGGGACACCTTACTAAATGGTGCCCAAAAATTACTTACTTCTTATAACCGAGAGCGAGGACCGTACTGGGAGAATATTGCCCGAGGCCGGACTCCTTCGGGTACGGAGCGAGCGAAGCGAGGTCAGTACAAGAAAGACTGAGGGCGATATTCTCCCAGTGCGGGTCTCGAGCTAATGAGAGTTAAGAAGACGTTTATCGTATGGCTGTGCCGAACATTTCACTAATTGAAAAGTGAGTGCACCGTAGCGGATTGGGATGAACGAAACAGTTTACCGGTAATCATTCAAAACCCAGCAGTTATACTTCACACAAAAAAATTTATACTGTTCAACAGAAAGTCAAAACTTTCAAATGAACTTGTCTTTTTTCATTTAGCTCAAATTATTTGAACTTTTTGAATCAAATGCACTTCCACATTTTCAATATTACCGTTTTACCAGCCGGGCATTTTATGCAAATTGCTTATTCCGCTTTTAAATGTAATAAAAATTGATCCCCCACCAAAGAAATAATACTTTATGCTACTTCGGAAAAGCACTTTTACAGGATTGTTTCTTCTACCGGGGGCAGTTACTTCAAGTCACAACTTGGACAGTGAGATTTTATATTTGGGTTTTTCTTGCTCTTTTTCGGTTTTTCAGTGCATTATGTATTAAGAACAATATGCAACTTCCCTTGTTGTTTTCGTAAGATAATTTCGAAACTCTTTCAGTTTTCTCGATTCCATAGTCTTCATCTTTAGAAGCGTCGACTCCAGTTCAATAAAACTGCTTTTTCGTCAGCTTTGCGTGTCGGCAGCTCTCAGAAACCATGGCAATAATAGGTGATTTTGTGAAGCTGGATAGGTCATTTTATTTGAAGCCGGATAGGTCATTGTGGCTTAGCTGCTGGACCCACGCTCTGCAGCTACAAGGTCAATATCTTGCTAGCAGGAAGCACTATAGCAGTCATATAAATAATCTGAAAATGCACAAAGCATTATCTACAATTCATAAATTGCTAGGGAGGAACGAAAGCCTTATCAATTTTCATTCAAGTTTGGGTAAACCTACAAGATGTTATACTTACCCTGAGGTGGACTTTAAGAGCTACAAGCGTCGATGGGTCACATACTTGTGACGGTATTTGTCGAAATTGATTTTACTCTGACTAAAAACTTGGCGGTTACGCCTGATCAATTTCGCCTATGCCTTTTACACAAATCTAATCATACAGCAGAAGAAAACCTATCATGCGTCCTTAACCCTTTCCTCAGAGCCAAACTTGCAGCCATTTCAAGTATAATTTTATTTTTAGTATTATTTTTTTTATTTTACAGTTTCATTTTATTTAATATTTTGTTTTATAATTTCTTGTTTCTAGTTCTTCTACTACCAGGGATGGAAATCGAAAGTAAACATAAAGCTTTCGAAACTCATCTAAGTTCCTCTCTCAATGGAAGATTCGTTATGAAAACGAGTCTCCAGAGTGAAAAAGAAACTCCGATGAGTTTCGCAACGTCTTGTGTTGTTAGTTTCGCTTTTCATTGCTTGTCGTAGGCGAATTGCATCCAACTATAAACTCCCAGCAAAAGGCTCTTCTTGCTGATTCTTATTAACCCTTTGCATACCAAGGGGGTGGTATTTATTTCTTACAAAGATGAGAATGTTAACAAAGATGCTTGTCATGGTCATTATTTACAACAAACCCCACACACCCATACATATTTAATTTTGACTTCTAAGGTTTCTTCGTCAGGCTGATGCAGTCTAGTTTCTCTTGCAGCCCAAGCAACAGCAGCAGAAAGACTGACCTGGAAGCCACGTGGAGCACCTTCTGGTGGACGTCTGATGCCCATTGCTTTTTTGACGATGCCAAAAACCATTTTTCGTATTGCCTTAATTTGGTTTTTGTTGAGAAGGATTGGGACATCAGTGTTACTCTAAACAGATCAAGAAAACAAAGATACAGTGTATGTCATTACAAACTGTCATATACAGACATACAAGTAACAAAAAACATTGCCTTGTGCAATAAGTTAACCAAGAGCCACCCCTTCTCTTCTTAAGGCAGGCATGCCTTTGGTATGAATTATTGGTGAGAGTTAACAGAGTTAGGATGATTCAGCCAGTGTAAACACTGTATGTTCATGATTGTACTAAAGTTAACCCCTTGAATGCTGGCACCACTTGCTACCAGCTACCAGCAGTCATCTTAGAATTTAATTTTAAAAAAATTGAAATGTTGTAATTCTGAGTTCAAAACTAGTTTAAACGTAAAGGTACACTGTTGAAGTATCAAAAATTCTATACCTTTTATTTTACCCCTGAAATAGCAACATTTTTGAGCCTCCCTTTTCCCGCATACAACAAGTCTGTTTCGTGATCTTCTCATCATTTTCTTCTTCGAAACTTGCGTTGTTTTTTCATCCACTCCGACTTCATTTTGTTATTTTTATTCTTGTCAAATACTACCACTGCTTCCGGTAGATGTTCATTTCAGTTTCTATTGCTAATCCAATTTCTCTTCCACCAAAATCTCGTGAAGAATGTGCTTCGATGAAAAAAAAAAAAACATGCATGAGCCGCCATATTGGATTCAACAACAAAAATAATAGAAATTTTCGTCATGTACCATTGACAAATTGTGTTAGGCATTCCCAGTCCCCTTTAAACAACCACGGAAAATGAACTGGTAAGAGCTCTCTACTAAGGACGTATATATCGATATATATAAGTCCTCGGTGGCTGAGTCACTATGTGAGGAAGTATACATACGTCCTTGGCATTCAAGGGGTTAAGTTGACTTCAGCAAATTGAAACCTTGGTAAACACAACATACCGTATTCATTCCATCAAGCGTCTCCCCCGATTAAGCACTGCCCTCAATTAGGAGGTGCATGTCAGAGCAAAAATATTGGAGAGTGCCGCCCTCGAATAAGCATCGCATTCATTCGCAACAATATGATGTGGTGCTCAACATAATTAATCCAAGCAACACCAGACTGAATTGTTGGTGCAGCCAAGCTAATCAACAAGTATGGTACAACTCGATCTAACTTATTCCCCTGTATTACAATGATTTTAGTTTGAAGCAGGTAAACATTTGCTTGTCATGAAGTTTACAAATGTTAAGATTTTTAAAGAGCACCATCCTCAAACAAAAACACCACCCATGAATAAGCACCGCATCTGAAACACTGAAAATTTGAAGAGCGCTGCGGCGCTTAATCAAGTAAATACGGTCAGTGATCCTCTTTGCCCACTTTTTCGACACCGCAATTTAGGACCACACCAGTACTAGAATAAGCAAGAATGCATTTAAATATCAAGGTTATATTAACTTACCCCGGTTAGTCCCAACTTTGTGAGGCTTAACAGCGTTTGCCAACCTTGGTCTGGAATCCTGGACTGCAGCTTAAAATACAGCAATGTCCAGTCGGGCACACGGAGGGACTGAAAGAACAGTGGAGCACTGTCCCCGAACATGACCTCAAAAGCTTCCTTTGGACCGCTTTTTGTGACTAGGAGTTCCGCCAGGTCACCCAGCATTTTGGCCACTTCAGTGTGGTGGACCTGATCAGCAATTGCAGAAGCGAGGGGCACCTGGTATTTTTCACGGACATCTCTGATCAAAGTCCACACATCCTGCAAATCTGGGACTAGAACAGGTCCTGGAACTTCTGACTGCTGCTTCGTCTCTGAGCTCGTTAACTTCTCTACTTCAGCGCGAAGGGATTCTAACTGCGACAATGCCAGCTCAAAATCAGCCTTTAGCTTGAGGTTTTCAGCTTGAATACGCTGGATGTCTGGGAGGTTTACATCTTGATGTTCGCTAAAGGCTGGCCTTGAACTAGCTTCGGTCATCAATTGCCGATTTTCTCCGATCTTGAGCGAGTTTATCGCATCTACAAGGCAAGAATAACTCTCACCCTCCGCCTCCTTGAAATTTTTTCTAAGAATGGCGCAAACAACGCCGAATACAGTTGCCACGGCAAGTTTGTCTGCTTTACCCGAGCGTCGATCCAAATGCCCGTCATTTTTAATATCTTCTACTTTGAACGTAGCAAATTTAGAAGGAAACTTTGCCACTAGCGGGTTCCGGGACATGAATCTACTGGGATGTACACCACATATACTAGAATTAAGCAGAATCCACTCTCTAGATGAATCGGACAATTCCACTCGATGGATTTCGAAAGCTTCCATGGCGCGCGAAGGCGAGGGAAGAATGACTTGATTTTCCCGCTCTTGTCAATATTATATGAAATACAACCTCCTCACATGTCAAAATAGCAATCCCAACCCACAAAAGAAACAGGCTTCCTCCACGGGAGTTTGTACACAAACCGATAAAAGTAATTTCCACGCGCTCCTGCGGTGAAACCGCAAATCGAATTAAATCGACTATGACGATGGCTCTTTTGCAGGACTGTGACGTCATTCCATAGCAACCACACTCGCCGGATTTTTTAACTTCCGGTTGGCTCTGGCTCGTTATGACTTAAGCATAAAACATTGGCGTGTTAGTATTATCTCAGTTAAGCTGGTGATAAGTGTCCGTGTATCCTCCAAGGTAGGTTTGAAACTTACTCAACAACGTTGCTTTTGTTAGCGCCAACTAAATAACTTCTTACAAGAGCCAAGTATCGACTGTATATTGCATAAGTAGTTAATAGATTACTACTTGTAACGATTTTCTTTCTTTTTTCTTACAACTTACAGACTTCGACGGATTGCTTCCTCGATTTCTTTTGATGACGCTGGCGCAAACGTTAGCCTGCTGTTTAGTTAGGGGCCGATTACATGAGCCAGGCTGGCCCGGTTAGCCGGGCTGGCTCAGTTTGCCGAGGTGGATTTTACCCCGGTATTACATGAGGCGAGCCAGCCCGGGCGAACTGGCGAGCCAGCCTGAGGAGAGCTTAAATTTTGGCGCGAACGTTTTTAGGCGGGAAGTCGGTGTTTTCAGAATGGCTCCAAGTAGAATACGTTGGATGATTCTGTTTGCCTTTCTTCAGCAGTTTGCTGGATTGTTATCCACACTTATGCAGCTTCATGGGCTGCTATACCTTTATATGCTCTACAGAAAGAGGAATATCGATCTCTTAGTGGGTCATTTCGCGCGGAAGAGAAATTTGTTCGTTAGGAAGAGCAAGGAATTGAAACTTCGACGGCTCCGTCGGAAGAAGAGATCGAGATGGGTCAGTGAAGGAAAAACAGATCAGTGGTGGCAAAATATGATCACAAGAATATCACCGGAGGAAGATTGGAAGAAAACTTTTCGCATGACCAGGCAAGAATTCAACAAGCTCTGTGACGAACTGCGACCCTACACATCTCCAAACCCGAAATCCCCAAATCGACGCGCTCTATCAGTTGAGAAAAAAGTGGCATTGACACTGTACTACCTCAAAGACACGGGATCTATGTGGATGACTGCAAATACGTTTGGAATTCATCAGCCCACCGTTTCGAACGTTGTTTTTGAAGTCTGTGATGCAATTACAAAGGATTTAGGACCAGAGTATATTCATTTGCCACGAACTGCAGAGGAAATGCATGGAAAAGTATCTGAATTTGAGTTAAAGTTTGGTATGACACAGGCATTTGGATGCATTGATGGCACCCATATCCCTATCAAGACACCAACCATTGATTCACATGACTATTTTTGCTACAAGCAGTACTATTCACTTAATGTACAAGCTGTATGTGACTATCGTGCGATGTTCATAGACGTCGATTGCAGGTGGCCATTATCTGTCCAGGATGCAAAAGTGTTTGCTAACTCCTCCTTAAATCAAAACTTGAGAAATGGAAGGTTACCACAGACCTTTAACACTTTAATCCCCAGCCACAGCAAAGTTCCTAATTATGTCATAGGAGACCCAGCATACCCTCTCACACCTTACTGCATGAAAGAGTTCGAGACATGCACAACCAACGCCCAGGTTTTATTGAACGGCCTGCTGCGGTCTGCACGTAACCAAATAGAATGTGCTTTTGAACGACTGAAAGCTCCCTGGTCTATTCTTACAAGGAAGATGGACTTCAGTATAGAGTTAGTTCCTACTGTGGTCTATACCTGCTTTGTACTTCACAACTTTTGTGAGTCTGGTGGGGGAAGCCTTGACGAGGAAGCTGTCAAAGCGCAAATTCGTAGAAACCAAATTGAAGAATACATGAACAAAAACGTTCTTCCTGATTCTGTTTATTCCTGTACAACTGGCGAGGGGGTTGTGGTTAGAGACACCCTCACCTCCTACATTTGTCAAAATATGTCAGTCGAATAAACAAATATTATGGTGCTGAAACTTTCAAAAACTTCTATAGGTTTTCAGTTTCATGTGTGGCACAATTGTGGCAAATCTCAGGTTAATGCTGCTTGGAGGGTGGGGGGATACTTGTGTTAAAAAGTGACAGTAAATTACATATGAGGCTACAACTTTTAACATAGCCTGAAACAAAAATACCAGTGGGCCTTAATCCCATGCCCTTTGTCACACTGAAAGTGTGCGTAGGTATACTACAAAACACCCAAAACTTAGTGCCCAAACAAAAAACTGAGAAAGTTTTCATCCTTCACAAATGACCAGCCACAATTTCAAACTCTAAAGGTTCTTAGCAAAATTTCATGTCACTTTCAAACCCAAGTACCCCACTCTGTAAGACAATAAATACAACGAGGTTTACTTTTGATTTTTTCATCCCATCTTATTCTTGACAACTTAAATTTTATGTTGTGCTGCAGAGAAAGTTTTATTTAAACTTTGTCTAATTTAAACTAACAAAGCAGTCAAGCATAAATTTGATATCAAAGGGACATATAAGAGATGATACCATTGCAGTGAAAACAATGGTAATATACTTGATATTAATTAATGTATCAATTAGAATGTGGTTTATATTGTGCAATATTACATGTTTCAGAATAAAAACAACATGTTGTAGTTTAACTTGCTTCTTTGCACAGTCAAATTCAGAGGGATCTAATTTGATCAGGAGTTAAAACTGATCTGTGACTTTTTACTTCCTACTCCAAAGAAACATACAATCAGGTGGTTTAATTAAGCATCACTGTATTTAGCTTGAACATGATTAATAGACCAGATGACCATAAAAAAAATAGCAAGGCCTAGGATTTAAACATGGCACTACCTTGTCGCAAATCCATCTAGTATTCAGAGAGAGGGACATGAATGCAGGACCTCCTGACTGCCAGTCCCCTCCCTCCTCCTCCCCCACACACACACACCACCCTAACCACAAAGTGGTGCTACCTTCCCTGTTTGCAGTAAACAGTCAATTATCTTGAACTATAATGAAAATGTTTCCAAATGAGACATTCAGAACTGAAAGCAAGTTGTTTTGGCTTCAAGATAACTGAGTGTTGATAGTTAGGGCTAGGCAATCCTGGTTGCTATGGTAACAAATGTTCTTTGAAAACGAACGAGAGACAATGTAATATTTATGTTGACAAATAACCAATCAAGTATTTAAAGTCTGGCGCAGACATATCAACACTACAGGGGATCAAACCCCCAAAACAAGCCCCTTAATGTGTGCTGACTTTTGAGACTGGAAAATTTCCCAGAGGCTGTAAGTTTAGGGAAGTTTGGTTAGAAAGAAGAGATTAAGATAAAACAAGTGGATTGGTGTGTTGCTGTACCCACCCACTCACACAATTTTTTCACTGGATACAAAAGAATATAAAACTTGCCATGCTTATTGGGTGAATATTTTTTTCACCATAAAATTACTGACCTATTTCACCATACTCAACCATTAGTTTCCCACTTTTGTTGTCCTCACAATATTTTAAACTTTCATCTCATATGACTCATTAATGATGATAAGAGAAAGGAACTGAATGGATACCATAGCAATATCAACAACTAGGTTTATTAAGAAATCTTCCATCATCTGATTTTGATTTACCAGCATTGCCTTGGTTATTGGGTGAACATGAAATGATTGGACTACTTTTGCCATATGCAAATATTACTGTCCCTCTTTTGTTGACTGTTACTAGTACAATTTAAATATTACAGAGGATCAAAAAAACAAAAAATAATTAATTGAGTAGATTTCATGGCAAAATATCAACGACTGAACTTTAGTTATATAACCTTTAACATCTGGTTTTGATTTTACATGATAAATTAACTTTTAATTTTTTAGCAAAAACAAAACTTTCTTATTGTTTATGGTCCATGCTAAACGAGTGTAAGGTGGTTTCATCTTCATATTCAGTGACATGTGCATTTCAGATCATGCCCATGTAGGACTGACTGTAAGGGCTCTGTGGTTGTGTAAAGTTGAATGACTGTTGAGGCTGAGGTGCCATCAGTGCATGAGACAACAACTCAAAAGACCGAGTCAACGTCTGAGCCATAGACATCATTGATGAACTTACAGCCTGCATAGACTGGGAAAAAACTTGGTTTGATTGCAACAAAGTGTCAGCTAGTTCCTTTCTTGACTTGTTGTCCTCTCTTGCCTCATCAATCAAAATTTGATCTCGCTTTGCTGCCGACAACTGTCGCTCCATATGCTTTCTCTTGCTATCAATAAACTGCATAACCGGACTTGATGTTCTTGGCCGTTTTCGGTTAGAAGCCTTGTCTGTTGCAATGCCTCCATCCTCTGACAAATCAGCTGGGTATGATGTATCGCTGGTACTTTCGGTGGTGCTGCTTCCGTTCTCTTCATCAGGCAATGACTCAAATCCTTCACTTGATTCAACACCAAATGGCAGTGGCTCTGTTGACGGCGAACCACCCCATATCTGGACCATTACATCGTAGAACTCCAATACCAGCCTTCCAGATCCACTTCTTGTTCCACTTGTGACAGCATTACTGAACTTTTGTCAAAGCTCCTTAATCTTTTCCATGACTCTTGAATATCTTTTCTCAATCGCTGCCTTTTCCTCTTTTATCCTTTGAATCAACTCTTCTTTTTGTGTGTCGTCAATGTCTTCGAGAATGGAAGTAAGAGTTTCTGGTCCAAACCAGCTTTCATCGACAGAACTGTCCTTTTGGGCCATTGCCTCTCTTACGGCTTCGTATTGCTTGGGTTTGTCAGCATTAAAATCCAAGTTACGATACTCCATATTACTTTTAAATTGTAAAAGCAAGCGCAAAAGATCATCAACCATCCCATCTTTCCACTTAAATTTTGCTGCACTCGCCGCCATGTTTACGAGCTGGAAAATGGAATTAGTGCGCATGAGCAATGTAGTATCCGTTTTCGTTTTGCTGACTTGGGTAGACGGGCTGGCCCGACGAATGCGATTACATGCAAAAACATCAGCCCGGTTAGCCGGGATCCCGGTATCGTTATACCGGGATCCCACCTAACCGGGCTGGTCCGGTTGTCATGTAATCGCAAAGTTGATTTTTGGTCTGTTTAACAGACGTGCCGAGATCCCGGCAAACTGAGCCAGCCCGGCTAACCGGGCCAGCTCGCCTCATGTAATCGGCCCCTTAAAATGGCGTCGTTTGACCCGTTTCATTCCCAGTGCTATTCGGCTACATTGTTTTGTGTCTGTAGTTGTGTGACCATTCATGTGAAACCTACTGAGTAGCACTTTCCTGTGCTACCATTTCTTACACTGGGTGGTTCTATCTTTTTTATTTTGTCGAGTAGTAATCCTGAAGTGTGACTATTCATAGTGAAGCTTTTGAGCAGTACTTTCCTGTTCTACTGTTTCTTATGCTTTATTAGGTGGTTCTAACTTTTGAGTTTGTGGTTGTAGTCCTGAAGTGTGACCATTCAAATGAAAGCTACGGAGCAATACTTTCCTGTGGTGCTGTTTATTATGCTCTATTGGGTAGTTCTAACTTTTAAGACAATGGATGAAATTCTAAAATGTGACTATTCACATAAGAAAGCGGTTGAGCAGTTCCCTTTCTGTGGTGCTGTTTGTTGTGCTTTACTGGCTGCAGATTCAAGTTTTGAGTATGTGGATTGTTGAAATCGTAAATTCTCTCTATTAAAATTAATTTTAAATATTGAACAAATTATGATTGTATCTTAGTTTGTCCATTGCAGCCAAAAATCGCAAGAAAGTATTTGAACCTGTTAAAACAAGAGCGCCATACTGCTAAAACTAAACTGCTGATGTATAGTTGTTGACTTATACCATGGCAACGAGTACACAGTATTATATATTTAGTGTACTGGCCTTAGTACTACTTCACGCTAAATATTTTACACCTACATTTCCACATGAACAAAAATTGAAGCACAGTGATAACGAAGTTTGCAAATCCTGCTATGTTTAAATGTGCGTTATTTCAAAACAAAAGGAACCGCATTGTTAAAGAACTTCGATAGGCGGAATAAAAAACGCAACCACCCCAAAAGATTTCGTTACTAGATAAATGAAGCAACAGAGGGTAGCATTTATTTATTTATTTTGTTTTATTTTATTTAGGACAAACGTCCGCTTCCCTTGTAAGATTAGGGGAGATGTGCAATTTCAACTCATCTTTGGGGAGAATGGATGCATTGAAATATAAAAGAACTTATTTTCTTCTTTTCAGATTGCCGGTTCAGTTGCCCTGAATTGCAAAATGGTGTTACTATTGATCATAGCCCTGTTTTCCTCTTCGAACAACTTGATCGACTCGGCAAGCAACAAGACTAGCTGTGATTATTCGTAAAATGTTAACTCCTGCTTACAGAACAGTTGTGGGCAATCGCCTTGCACGATGCTATGTGGCCTCACTGTCCAATATCTATGACAATTGTGCGCAGCTTTATACGTCAAGCGATTGCAACGCCATTGAATTGGCGCGCCAGTGAGAGCTGCGAGCAAAATTGCGCACATGATAATTGCACATCAATGGCCTGTGATGACAAGGATTGCCAGCAACTGTGTTCTGCAGGGCAATGTAACATGCGCTGCTCGTCGAGTATAACGCCAGGACAATGCCAGCAGAGTTGTACGAGTATCACGCCATGCGAATCTATAGTCTGTGATGCGTCGAACTGCACACAGTCCTGCACCAGCCGAACAGAGTGTAACATGGATTGCCCCACCGGAGTAAAACGGTGTATACAGAATGTATTCGGGGGAAACGCTTCTCTTCGATGCGATGGAGATGCGTGTGAGCAAAATTGCAACAGTGGAGACTGCAACATGACCTGCCCTCTTCAGTCGAAGTCCTGTACCCAGAATGCATATGGTGGAAACGCAACCCTGCGATGTGATGGAGAGGTGTGCGAGCAACGGTGCTACAGTGGAGACTGTGGCATGATCTGTCTTAAAACAGCGAAAGAGTGTACTCAGGAATCATACAACAAAAATACACCTATGCAATGTGATGGACATCTGTGCGAACAAACGTGTTACACAGGTGACTGCAACATGACCTGCCCTCTTGGAGTTAAGCGCTGTATTCAGAAGGCGTTAAATGAAAACGGAACTATGTGTTGTGACGGAGAAGTGTACGAGCAGCAATAGGGACTTTAAGATAGTCGACTACGGTTGACTACGACGGTTGAATGAGTGTCACGCAACGTAGACAACACGTGAGATGTCACCGTCGGGCCTTTGAGACGGTGTGTTTTCCCGCGGTTTCTCGTCGTGGTGAAGACGGTTGAACACGGTAAGAATTATTGTCAATGAAATCTCTGTTTTTCTTTATTTTCCCTCCGTTTTTTTCACGGAATCATTATCGCATATGCTGGAGTATGTGTTTTTCCGGACGATGGAGTTAATTTAAAGTGGAAAATTGTATTTTTGTGTGTAGAATGTGATGTGTTTTCATTCATCATGGTGAACATGTGAGGTCACATGTTAGCGAACGAAATCTTATGATCAGACGAGAAGAAAGTATAAATACATTTGTAAGCATTTAAAGGTCCCATTGAAGGTAGTTAACCGTAATAACGTATTGAGTAATTTGCAGGGGCTGCCGAGCGAGCGAAAAGTGTTTTTTTCTCCCTTTTGTTGATATTTATTTTCTATTGTCTTTAGGTCGTCAAGATGCAAACTAGCACAGATATCAGAAACAAGTGAGTACAGCTTTTCTTTTTTAGAGCTTATATAACATGAGAAGTTTTCAGACAAGTGCCTATCAGTTTCAGCGTAGCTTTTGTGTTATTTAAGTTTTAAATATTTCTAAATGTTAATATTAACAAGATAGATGTTGTTTTAAGCTTTAATATGCAAAAGTAGTTTGATTAACAGCGCCTGGAAAGTTTTTCCTCTTCTGGTTTCCATGTTGTTACAGAAATAGGCTTTTGTACAATACGCTTTTATGCTTCACTTTAATGCTCCACTTTTCCTACTTTAATGCTCGGTCTATCCACAAAAATGTCACTAAAATGCTCGGATAATGCTCATATATAAACAACAGAATGTATAAGAAAATAGTTTTAGTTTTTATGCACCTATCAATGGTTTGCCCCAGGATGGGGGGGGGGGGGCGGGCAACCCACGGGAATTTGACATCGTAAGTTCTCCCAGGGTAGGGATTTTGACATCTAAAATGGTCTGCTGGGTTAGAAATTTAAGAGGAGATATGTGAAATTTGACATTCACTAGGTGCCCAGGGGTGGGGAATTCAACTCTGGATTCCAAACAATTTCAAATTCCCCTGGGGTTGCCCGCCCCCCCCCCATCCTGGGGCAAACCATTGATAGGTGCATTATACGGAAAAAATAATCCTCTACATCATTGCTTGTCCTTCAATATTAAGGCGAAGAGGGTGAGAAGTTGACTATCCGTGGGAATTTTTTTAAATTTTGAGTCTTCATTTCGCTTTGAATAATTATTTTCATTGTTATTTTCTCTGGAAAAATAGCCACTAAAATGTCCAAATGATAGTTAATGCTTTTGCCTCACTAAAATACTCGAAACAAAGGCAGCAAAATGTACAAAAGCCTATACATATTGGAATAGATAAATATTCATTCCCTGGCGTGTAAAGTGCTGTAAATTTTAGTTTCAAATGTGTTTATGTTTGAGAAGTTCAGACATGCACACCCATTTGAAGATACTTGATTTTTTATTAATTATTGTTATCATTATTTTTCAGTGGAACCTTTCGTTGGTCTGGAGGAAAAGACCTACATCTCCTTAGAGAAGTACGTTATGTTGAGCCTTACCAATTCAAACATGGCACCAAGGAATCTGGCCAAGCCTGGAATGAGGTGGCTAATGGTGTGAACAAGCATGAAGGATTTAAAGCAATGCCCAGGGACCAGAGAAGTGTCAGAGACAGGTTCAATAAACTGTTAGCCGACTTCAAGGCAAAAATGAGGAAAGAGGAAGGAGAATCGGGAACAAATCCTGAGCCACTGTCAGAGGCAGAAACTATTTTAGAAGAAATTGAGGAAAAAATTTTGTCAGCAAAGGCTGACTTGGCTTCAGCTACAGCAAAAGACAGCGAACAGCAGAAAAAGGAAAGAAAGAAGGCTATGGCCGTAAGAGATGCAGCTTTGAATACATGGGCAAAGTCAAAGTGTGCTGATTCAGACGAAGAAGAGGGTGAGATCAGTGAGAAACCAAGAAAGAGGAAAAGGAGACGTGGAAATGATGGTCTGCAGTATCTTGAAATCAAATGTCAGGGCGAGGCTGATGTGAAAAAAGAAGAAGTAACCCTTTGCCAGCAAGAATTGGCATCACAACAGAAGCGTCAAGAGCAATTTGAAGCCCAAATGCTTCAACAGCAGCAGCACCAACAGCAACAAGCTCTGCAACAACAACAGCAATTTAATCTACAGCAGCAGCAGTTTCAACAAACTCAGAATTTAATTGTTGCTTTATTGCAAAAAATGTCAAAAGCCTAAAATATTGACTGTTTGGTGTTTGAGCTAAGCAACCTTTTTGTTATTAAGGACTCCTTTATGGTTTGAGAAGATTCAGTTTTTTGGGATGTACTTTGTAACTTACATTATTTCAGTTTGTAATGTACCATTTCATACACTCATTTGTTGTGTGGAACTTTTAATGCATGCCATTGCTGAACTTATGTTTGGGAGACGTTGAACTTGTATTTTGAATTGAGTTTGACTGTGGGCAGTTCACAATAAAGTTGTCTCACTTATGATTGCTTTCTATTAATTGTCTTACCCCAAAGCATAATTAATGCATTTAATTTTACAACAAACAGTGATAGTGAAATTAGAATGCAGAAGCAATCGAAATTTTAACTTCAGTTTCTAAGATGTTTTGTTTATCCTATTTTTTGTTAATTTGTGCTTGACAAATCAGCAACTCTGAAAATATGATATAAGTGAAAACATTTGTAAGAGGGAAAGTAAAATTTCAATTAAATTATGCAGTTCCAGAAAATATCCATACCCACCCCACAGAAGGTTATTGGAAATTCTGAGGGGGTGGGGGGTCTCAAAAGCCAAAATTTTTAAAGCAAAGTATGGGGCTTATCTGGAATTTCCAGAGGAGTGGGGGGATTCAAACCAAAAACCTTCTGTGGGAGGGGTATGGATATTTTCTAGAACAACACATTCTGATTCTGAACTAATTTTTTTTTTGTCAAAAAAAATCTTTCCCTAGCTATAACACATCAGCTCAGTTTGTGTACTAATAAATTATTAGGCCAGATAGTCTTGAACGGTTGGGGGATCAACTTGAAAGAATGTTGAAGTATTGTTACCATATAGACAGGTTAGAGTGTTTCTTAAAAGTGTAGCAACTATATAATGCTTTCCAACTGCACTCAATCCTAGCTTTAAGTTGCTCTTAAAATCTAGAAACTTGAAGTCGTTCAAGACATCTCCAAACAGCCATTCAACCGACACTCTAACAGAACTCATTGCTTCGTTGAATGCTTCCATGTTTGGTGTAAATAATGGGACCTCCCCTATTCGGTAGGGGGCCATTAAATGAGGACAAAGGGGGTAGGCGGGGTCTCTATAGAGACATAGAACGTCCCCTCTTGGACTGTAGGCTTCTCTTTCAAGGCTAGTTAGCAGGCCAAAATCTTTAAGCATTCCTGCATCGTGACGTCGACCCTCCACTGGACCATAAAGATTTCGTATGAGACCATTGGGCAGTGCCACAGATTGAACCTTAAGTGCATGTACTCGCTTGTGCCCATTGTACACTATGCGCTGTCTTTCACCAGGGCGGCAAATAGGGCGAACCGTACCATCGACGAAACCAAAACAATTAGTCAGGGGACTTCCTTGCCTGGTTATCGCGTTCGCGTATTCTTGAAGTTTAGCCGGGGAGAGAAATGGCTGATTCCACGAGGCTAAACGAAAACCATGTTCAATACAAAACCAGTCAAGTACAGTGTTCGTGATCATGCACAGCTCTGGAATCGGACGAGCAAAAGTAGAAATTAAATCGAAATATCGACATGGGTAGGCTAATCTTTTAAGCAGTAGGCAAAGTCCTTCCATTCCGTTACAGACTGTTCCCTGTGGGCACCTGAAGGTTGCTGGAATCCGAAAAGCATTCAGCAGAATTGTAAGATCGTCTTTGGCCACTCTAAAATGTGCTTCACACTCACAAGAATCAAACGAATACAAACAAAATGGATCAAAATCCCAGTACGGATATGAACGATTAACGGGCTCGTAATAATCGTACAGAAACAAAAATTCTCCATCGTCAAGCAAATCATCGGCATAAGCCATTACCAGCGCATTTCTGACATCTTCGAAAGACATCTTCCTCTCTAAATGTTGTTTCAGTTTTTCTCTTTTAACTTTTGACTCTTTAAATGTTGTTTCAGTTATGCTCTTGTAACTTTGAACCAACCGTCTTCCGTGAAAACTTAAATGGCAACAAGCGTCAAATTTTCGCGCCCTTTTACCGCACTCGACCCATCCGACGCATCCGACCGTCGACGCATCCGACCGTCGTAGTCAACCGTAGTCGACTATCTTAAAGTCCCTAATGTGGCAATGGGGACTGCAACATCATCAGTTGTGCTCCTCAAGTGTGAAAGAATGCAAACAAATGTGCTCTAATGGCAATTGCCTCTACACGTGAGGCCAAAAAGTGCCAGCTGGACTGCTTCTTAGGTTCATGCATTTCAGTCAAGTCTTCGTCTTCAGTCAAGCCGTCTTCACAAAAGCCGTCCTCATCATTGAAACCTACGTCCTACAGTGCTGCTACTTCAAGCATAGTGCTAACTGCAGTTACTTTTATAAGCACAGTGCTGACAATATTTAACTGGGGTCCTTACCTTGCGTAGGAAGTATGCTTGTTTCTTACCTAGCTGCAAAACAATGCCAATAAGCCTGTGATTATTAATTTTTATAACTGTTTGTTTTAAATGTACGGTTTTGCGTTTAAATATAAGCTTATGCAACAACAACGGTAAGGACGCCACCAACGATTCTTGGCAGTTAGAATTTAAACACTTGCCAAAGGTTGACGTTCAAATCAATATAAAGTGAAGCCTGAATTTTTTCAGGTTGTTCTTTTCTCAACTGCTTTTAACGAGTTGATATCTTCAACTGCCAAGATCATCATCATTTTTTTATTTCAGCGGCAGTTCTGTACATATATGATTATTTCATATATTCACTGTCATTCAATAACAAGTGATTTGGTAAAAAACTTCGAACAAATGTAGATGAGATTGTTAGAATGTTCAGCATTTATAGAAATGGATATTTTTTGTCGTACTTTTTTATGAGAAAGTTCGGTAGGTTGGTTGGTTGTTACAATGCTTATCATCAGGTGCAATTAGCGTTAACAGTTTTTTTTTTATTTTTTTATTCTTTTTTATTATTTTTTTTTTATTGCAACACAAAAAAACACTACTTGCAAAACAAGACATACACTATTTACAATACTACTTACGATACATTACTTGTACTACACTACTTCCTTAGACTGCCATTTTAACACTACTTTTATACAGTTTGTTCTCCGGTTACACACCTATGCACCTAACAAATTGCAATTCGAAACTGGTTACCACTTAGCCTCTAGCATCTTCACATTATTATACTTAGCAGCAATGTGACGTTCAGTTTCATATTTTCTTTTGACTAGTTTCTTATAAGAAGAGAAAAAAGGAAGGCTATTATTCCTATGGCAGTTCCATAAATGTAGCTTACCTAAAACGATTAAATAGTTAAACAGAGGACATTTAGTACCTGTGACGCCAATTAAAATAGTCTTCAACTCGAGTTTCCTTTGTTCTTTGGCAATTGCGATCCAATAAGATTCAAATTTTTCCCAAAATGCACGTGAGTAAACACAATAAAAGAATAAATGATCGATTGTTTCCGGACAAGTACTACAAAAAGTGCAAAGATCGCTTTGTATTACACCTATCTTAGCTAAGCGGGAATTTGTGAATAAAATGTCATTCAGTATTTTAAACTGAAAACATTGCACATATGTTTCACAGATACAAGACCTTATTAATGAGAAAGCCTTTTTTGCTTCCCCATCATCACTAGAAAATTTTGATTTCAACTTTATGAAGCCTCTGGACTCTGTCGCTTTACTGGATATAAGCAGCCCGTAAAAATCCCTTGACTTACTAAGTGCTGGATCAATTGAATTGCAGTGATCTGACATGATCTCTATTAACTTCGCGGCTTCGAATTCTAAGATGACTTGGTACAGCGCAACGCACACCTGTCCAGGTCAGAAAGTTGGAATCCCTTAAACCATTTCGTTTTGCAAGGTTAAAGGACTCTGTGTTGCTCAAATCAAATTTTAAGTCGCTTAAGAGAACAATGTTTGCGTTATTATAATTATTATAAAATATAGGTTTACCGTTTACTCTACTATTATGATTGTTCCAGATAATTGTTTCACGTAGACTTGCAAGGTCAAACCTAGAACGAAAATCTGACCACCAATGTAACATCTCCTTATAGAATATTGGTGAAATGTTATAGTCGTTAATATTATAATCACAATAAAGAAACATTTCTTGACCAAAAGGTTTTAGTAAATGTAATAAATAGGCTTTCCAGGGATAAAAGTTATCGCTTAAAAATCTTCCGATCCATGAAAGTCGGAGTGACATAATTGACGTTGCAAGATCAGTTACCTTTAAGCCACCAAATTCGAAATCATTTATTTACTGCTGTCCTGGCGATTTTATCAGGGTCCTTCCAAAGAAAATTAGATATAATCCTTTGAAGAGCCTTTATGAACTCCAAAGGAGAAGGAAGAATTGACGAAATGTATAGAACTTTAGGAAGTAATAAGCTCTTAATAATTGTGACTTTACCAAACAAGGAGAGGCCTCTCCAACTCCACAAGCGTATTTGAGATTTGATTCCTCTAAGCTTGTCATAGAAATTCTTCTGCACTGATTCTTCATTATTGTAGCTAAAGTGAACCCCTAATGCTTTTACAGTTTTACACCATTTCAATGCTAGAGGTGTTTCGGTGTTATTACGGGAGGAACCAATCCACATTGCTTCGGTTTTTGTATAATTCACCTTTAGGCCAGAGCATTCGAATTGATCAAGTAACTTAAAAAGGTATTGAGCAGATCTGATATCTGACACAAAAGCTGTTAAGTCATCTGCATATTGCACCATTTTGAATTCTTTTGAATCTATTTTAATTCCTTTTATTTCTGAGCATGAGCGAATAGCGACTGCTAATAGTTCCACAGCAATAATAAACAAATAAGGGGAAAGGGGGTCTCCCTGCCTTACACCTCGATTTATTTCAAAACTAGCTGAAAGTGTTCCATTGTTGATGATACAACTTGTTATGTTACTGTAAAAGGTTTCTATTCATCTTGTTAGACTGGGACCAAATCCAAAGACTTCTAAGCATTTGAACATAAAATTCCACTCCAGACTATCGAAAGCTTTCTCAAAATCTATAAAAAGTAGCAATCCAGGAATATCATAAGTTTTCGTGTAATCCATTATGTCCAGAATTGATCTTGCGGCTTCCCCTATGTAGCTACTTGAAACGAACCCAGTTTGATTGCTATGAATAATTTCCGGTAAAACTTTCACAATACGGGTCGCTATAACTTTGGACGCGATTTTGGCGTCGATGTTAGTTAAGGAGATTGGCCTCCAATTTTCTAAGTAAGTCCTATCCTTATCCTGTTTCTCAATAAGAGTAATCACTGCTTGTCTCTGGGATGGGGACATTTCCTTCTTCATAAAAGCTTCATTAAAGGAATTAATCAAAGTATCACTAAGTAACGGCCAGAAAGTGTTATAAAATTCAATGGGTAACCCGTCATTGCCTGGCGTTTTTCCAGTTGGAAAAGTTTTGAGAACGTTCTGGCACTCTTACGCAGTTATTCTACCTTCACATATTGTTCTCGACTCATGTGAAATACTGGGTAAATTTGGCCTATCAAAGAAAATCGATGATTCTGCATTATCTAGATTAACATTTCTACTGCAATATAAATTCCTATAAAATTGGCGTTGTGAATCCATAATCATAAAGGGGTCAGTAGAAATTACACCGCTAATGTGCAGCTTTCTTACGTGCTTTTTAACATGGTTACGTTTCTCAAGATATAAGAAATATTTACTATTTTTTTCACCGTGTTCGTGCCATCGAGCTCTTGCGCGTAGTATTATCCCTTCTACTTTGTCCTCGTACAGTGCTTCAAGATCCTGCTTGCATTTTTCTAGTTCCAAGCGCGTATTATTACAAGGATTTGTTTGAAACATTCGGGATGCCTCCTGATAACGTTTATTCAATTCCTCCTCTTGTTTACGTCGAATAGCAGCTATTTGTTTCGAGAATATGATGGAGTTTGACCTTATATTAAACTTGACCCAATCCCACAAAAGTCTGGGATCATGTATGTCTTTACCTGCATCCAGCCAGGTTAGTAAATTGTTTGTTATCATATGTTTATAATTTTCATTTGCCAATAAAGAAGTGTTTAGTTTCCAGAAACCAGCTCCTCTTCCACTTGATTCGTTTTCTTCAAGCTCTAGAAATATAGCGGAATGGTCTGTTTTGATCGAAGGTATGATATCGACCTTAGTTACCAAATCGTGTAATTTATCAGATACTAGCCAGTAATCTAGTCGAGCGTTAACAGTTACGATGCGTATCGTCAGGTGCAATTAGTGTTAACAGTGAATATAATATAAAAAACAAAGAGAACCTCTGACCGATAAGGAAATGCAAAATGAAAGAAAAGTGCTACCTGTACTTGTCCCCTTGCTATTAGCATGTGATCATCGCCTTTGTTTGCTAAGATAGTTTTTAAAAGTTGTTGTCTGAATTTAGAGCAAAAGTGTTTCCTTTGCATTTATTCCACCAAAAATAAAAAATAACAAACAAATAACAAATAATTATAATAATCAAATAATCATATTAAATCATCTCCCCAGCAGCAATCACGTGGTCCTCTAGAAACTCTTTGTGCTCCGTAACTGGACTACTTACTTAAAGTGAAAGTTTTGTCAAATCTCAATATCCACAATAAAAATGAAAGCAATTAACTCTCGAATTTACATCAAAACTTGTTTTGATGGGACTTGCGACTTGCGAGCTCAAATTTGCATCGAAAACTGCATTCCTGAGATGCCTTTGAGTAGGCAACTTGTGCAGATCATAGGCAGAAACAAATTTTCCCTTAGATTCGAAAGTTTGTGCTGGATATTAAGGGTCAGTTCGCAGACTCGAATGTCAGTCTAAATCAGGCCACATCAAACTACAAAGACTGTTCTTTCGGAAACCGGGATTCTTTTGTCAAAGGCACAAGGTTAAGTGTATTAATTTTGCCGAAATCCCAAGCCGGTCGGAAATTTGAGGTTCTTGAAGCTGCATGCCTTGTGAGTGTATATACATTTATAGAGTAGGTCAAACTTCAAGTTTCTAAAAACGCCTCCCGGAGCTTTAAATCGACAAACCAAGCACATAATAACATGCATTAACACAGTGTTCATGTTTCTAAGCGTTTTTATTTGACTTTCATCCGTTCAAAAAGCCTGAATTATCGTATTCACAAAATCCTTTGTATAAATTAAACCGAAGCGGCCATTAATATTCAGCTAGCACAGGTCCGCAACACAAACAGAGGATGGCAAGCCTGTGCTACTAGAAGCACTGTTACTACTCTGATCTCCACTGCAACTTCTCCCTCTACTTCCAGAAGAAGTGCTACTATTCTAACCTCAACTGTATCCTCTCCTGCTAGTCTTTCCTCCACTGCAAAGGGAAGTGCGTGTGCTCCATTTCAGATGCAGTCATTAGTTTTGAAGGGTTTACTGCTTGCTTCAATCTTTTACATGCAGGAGTATTAAAATCTTGTTGGTAATACTGAACGAAAAGAAAAACTTCAAAACTCTTACTAAACAGTTCGTGATCCTAGTATTAGAGATATTGTGAATGCCTTCTTGTCGGCTTCTGTTTAACTTAGGACTATGTTTACATGCACTCAAAAAAGCAGCAATAACGTAAAACGCTTACAACGCCATGTTATCCCTATTTAGCCTGGGGGGGGGGGCACATTGTGCCCGCGTTGACTTTAACGAACTATAACTTTTAAACGGCTAGCCGAATAATCACCAAATCTCTTGACTTTTCCTAAAATTTATAAGAGAATATTTTCCTGTATCAATGATGTGTCTATGGTGATTGACGTTTCCATAGCAACCGTCTTCTCAGGAGTGTATTTTGACTATTTTCTCTCGTTTTTCAGTCTTTTTTTTCAGTTTGTTTACCCTTCGTTTGTAAGAAAAAGACAATCCTTTGCTTTTTTGTGCTCATTTTGATTAAGTATGTCTCGATGTCGTCATTGTCAACTGTATGACTGCAGGATCGGTATCCAAGATGGCGGCCTCAAATTCAAAATGGCGGGTTTGTGATGCCATTATGACGTCATGTCACGTCATAACTGACACGTCATAATACCAATCTGTTAAGCTAATGACGTACTAAAAACGTGCCAAGTTTCATCACAAGAGCGTTAATACTTTTCGAGATCTGTAGCTCCCCCCCCCCCCCCCCCCCACCCAGGCTCAGAAACTCAAAAAAAGCCCAGGCGAAATAGGGTTAACAAGTTAAATTGAATATTCGCTTTGGGAAACAATTTCATTCTAGTATCACTGCAAGATAAATTAGGACATTTTCATGTTAGCTTTTCAGCTTATAACTCTTTATCCATGTATTACATAATCAGTCAAAAATAACGGTTTGCTTTCTCGGATTCTATAAATCGATTTTCGAAGCTTTTTTAGTGAGTCTTAGCTCATAAATCACTGAATAGCACTGAGAACAATTGTCACCCTAAACCTTAAATTTACTCTCAACGTGAAACTAGTCTTTACAAGAAATTTGATTGTTATTTGCAATGATTAATTTAATGGGACCTTTTCGTCTTTGAAAATCTTTCAACTTTCGCGTTGTTGGAAGTCAAAGGTTAAGCATTCACTACGGCGACCTTGCGTGTAAGCTAGAATTGTCGACAGTCTATTTTATACAAAATTATAACACACCTGTCATCTTTGGCTAACATTGACCATGTCCATCCTATAAAGTTTGGAAATAATTCAGCATGGGGGTGAAGGTATTTAAACTGAAAAGTGAAACCAAAACTCGATTTGACAAACTTAAAGTTAAAAATCAAAATTCGATTTTGCAAAGTCCTATTTGTATATACCTCTGCGAGTCCTTCTTTCCACATTAGATTCTCCCCCTCAACCCAAATTTTTCTCTGGATGGAGTTGAAGTTCCATGTTTTTATAAGACTTAAAAAAAAGCTTCAATTTACTAGCAATATTAGGAACTCAGCCATGGATAAATTTGTTTAACTGAGCAAAAGAGAAATGGGTGCAAGGGATGGGAGGGCGATCGAATGTGACTGTTTATACTGGGAGGAGGAAGTTTATCCCAGTTTACCCTCTTCACCGTAAGAAACATGAATCAGAGGAGATCTAGACTTTGAAACCCTTCTCATTTGAAAACAACTGAACCATAATTATATATATACATAAAGCCCACCCTTGCAGCTATGTCTCACCCAGGCGTTAAGCAGACAAGCCTTCAGTTGTTCACCTTGCTTGGCTTCCTCAGTCAAGGAACTTTTGAAATACTCCATATTACCTCCCTCGACCCAAGTGCAATAAATAGCAACGAACCGCGAGGGATTGCCACACATCCCATCCGGGAAACGGGGTGGGGATTGGTAATGCTCCTAGTTGCAAGGCTTTTTCTTCTCTCTTTCTTTTTCCTATTCCCCGAAATGGGGACACGAATTATCTAATCATTTAATAATAATAATAATAATAATAATAATAATAATAATAATAATAACTGACCGGAAAACAATATTATAATTATTAGTTAATCATTAGTAATACACCTCTCATCAAATTAGAACCAGTGTTTCATAAATTTTAAATAAGCCACTGTTGTAGGTAATATAAACTTAAATATCTAAGCAATTAAAATGCTTTATTCAATAAGTGATTTGAAATCGGGATACTATAGTGCAATACGTTTTCTACACTGTAAGACGCTCTTATACTCATATTTTTCTCCTTATATGGTAAAATGACGCTATAGTTGAATGATGATGATGATAATGATGATGATGATGATGATGATGATGATGATGATGATGATGATGATGATGATGACGACGATGATGATGTACCCTATTTACTTGTATTAATTCCCCGGGATGTTAAATTAATAGTAGGAAGTAGTGAACCCTAAAACATCCCGGGGGATTGCTTTCTTTCTTGACTGTCCAATAGTGGTAGTTACTCAGAAGGAGTACCTTACTGGAGTTAATATGAAATATAATTTAAATTACTGTAAAAGCTCTAATAGTCCTGCTCTCTAATACGCCTTCTTACCTACTACTTGCTAATTACAAATAAATTATTTGCTTACAATTATGTCATGACATTGGGGCTTGAAAATTATTTTATGTCTCGACTGATGCCGGGTATTATTTGAGTAGCCCCGCAGCTCTTAACAACCTCTAATTTCATTGGACCTTGGTATCACGCAGCTCTATTCTTTTCGGGGCTAGGGTCCATTGTTTTGTTGTTTGGTGTATTGTTTTCTCAGCAAATCAGAGAAGACCTTGTAAGAGCTGCGACATCGCCCTATTATTTTACTGCCAGACGAAGATGCAAAGAAGTGCAGCATTATGCATGTAATTACTAACATGTAATTCAGGTGAATAAATTCATTCAACTATTTTAAGTACCAATCAGTCAATCAATCAACCACTCAACCAACTGGCTGATAAATCAGTCAATCAATCAATCAATGAATCAGTCAATCAACATATCAATAAATCAATCAATCTGTCACTTCAGTGTTGCCGATGCGAATAACAAATGGTCCAGTAATGACAAGTGACTTTATTTGATGCACAGATTATGACTCACTCTCTTACTACCCCAGACCGTGATGGCAGTAGATCTCGAGACTTTAGTTCTTTTTGGTTTGATAATTTGCCACCAATAAGCATTGTTACTGATTGCCATAATCTGGTACCAAAGAAAAACAAAAGGAATAGCCTCTTCCTAAATCATTTCAGAATAGTCTGAAACCTAACAGGCAATGAACTGACAAAAAGGGATCAGACTGTGGTGAATCAGTCAATCAATATAGTTTTCCCCATAAAGAGAATTCAATCAAATAGGTCTGACTCTTCATTCCTGGGATAGTAGTTGGGGGGGGGGGGATACTCCCCCCAAAAAAGATATGGGGCAGGGTGTGCTCATCAGATATTTTGAAGTAGAGCCCTAAAAGGTGTACTCCAGGATTCATTCCATTTTCATACATAGTCCACTTAGTAGCACTGAGGGGACAAACTAATCAATGACATCAAAATGTTAAGCAGAAAAAGACAAAAAAATATATAACCTTATTTCAAAACTGCTCTTCAACTTTTTTATTTGAATTGATAAAGTGTGTCTGGGAATACAGCTAAAAGTATAAATTTCTTAACCAAACCCTTATAATAAACTGTCATATTTTCCTGACATCAGGTTGATGGAATAAAAACCTGTAAGAAAAACAAAGTAGATTTTAATTATCGCAATTACCATTAGTAGGACAGTCAGTGTGCACGCGCCAGAGAAAAATGAGAGACTGCTCGTAGTCTACGAGAATGGTACCAACTTGGGCCGGTACGACTTCAGATCGACTCCAAATGCTTACCTCTGTTTACACGAAATGTACGAAACATGAAGCTAGTATAAAATAATTATCATCTTAGGCTGTGTTTACACGAGTGATTTCATCCCGAGATGACTTTCTTATCGGTGTCTGGTCATTTACCTGTAAGTTTTTACATGGTTTGGAGCTGAAATGGTGTTTACCCCGGGACGATTTCATCCTGGTGCTGAAGACCGGGATGAAATCGTCCTGGGGTGAACACATTTCAGCTCCAAATCATGTAAACATTTACAGGTAAATGACCAGACACCGCAATGAAAGTCACCCCGGGATGGGATAAAAGTGACATCCGGGGATAAAGTCACTCATGTAGACAGGGCCTTAGGCTGGTTTAACTCATCACTGCTGCTGAACCAATATGAATGACTCAGAACGGTTTGAAATCAGACTGGGGAGCCACTTAAGCATGAACAGGGTCCCAATTGGTCTGAGATATTTGTTTTGGGTATGCACGTTTAACAAGTGGCGTTGGAGCATTCCAAGCTGTTGGATATTAGATAAACTGGATTTTTAAGGATGGGATGGTTGCGGACCATATTAACACAAACAGAGTTTAGACTGGTCTCAGGTAAACACTTCATGCCAGTCTGACTTTCAGTCCGGTCTCATGTAAAGAAAATCATACCAGTCTGAGTTTGCACCGGTCTCATGAAAGCAGGGCGTTACTGCCCCTGGGTCTCTGAGGATGTTGTGAAACATTCTTAAGAGCTGCTCGACTTTAGGCTAAGGCGGTGTTTACATAATACCAGCAGATTTTCATTCTGGTACAAGTTCCTCCCGATTTCCTCTTGTTTCTCTGTATTTGTTTCATGATTACAGCACAAAATCTCATAACTGTACAAGTCATACCTGTGTGAGCTTGCCCCAGTAGTGGTGCTGGGTCACAATAATCACCGTGGTACGGAAACCCATACATGGTATAACTGTTTGATTCATTCTGCATTAAGTTTTAACCCTTTAACCACCAAGAATAAATCTTACATCACTGTGAAAAATGGATTTTGTAACTTAAGTGGGTATAAGGTTTTCATCACCTACCCCAATGGAAGTCTTGATGGAACACTCATGTAAATGTTGTGATTTAATTTTATCCTTGGTTCAACTTTTATTTTCCTTTGTGAGTATTAGGATTGCCAAATTTTCTTTTTCCGAAAAGGCTGTTTTAGCCACCCAGTCTTCTATGTGTTTACACGACAATATAAAACAGATCATGCTCAAATTCCACACTACAGAAATTTGTGCTTGTTCTCACACACTTAAAGGCAGATGGTTTAAATATCTGGTATATTTGAATGATTTTAAAATTGTTTAACTGTGCTTAATTATGTTTGGCTGGGTTCAGAAATTGGAATCAAACACTGCTGTATGCATATTATTGGTTTAATTGTGTTCAACTACCAAACCCAAATCAAACCGATCATTACATCTGACCCAGTTCATTTCACTGAACAGTAAGATAGTAAGTAAGCTGGGACAATTATATGATTGATATCTTCCCTGGCATACCTTCACTGTAAGAAAAGCTGCATCACTGATCACTGCTGACATATACATGCCTAGTATAGATAAAAAGGATCAGTGAAAACAACAACTTCAAGGCTAAAAATTGACAGTCTCCTGGTTACCAGTAGCAAATTAAAACTGACCAGGGCCACTAAAAGTTGAGGTTTGTTTTTACTGACATGTGACTCCAGTCTTACTTAGAGTTCTACAGTATGTGGTAATTTTTCCACATGATTATTGGCAAAATCCCTGGATAAAAGACTTACTTCTCATCCGAGGTGGGAGGGGTCTATTCAAGTAAATATGGTTTTAAATTTTTTGATTTAGACTAGAGGATTTTGAAAGCCACTTTATCTAAATGGCCTGGCCCACTATACTAAGCAAGCAAGTGAAAAGACCCTGGGGACGAGGTTGGAATTCAAGGATACTGGCCCCAGTTGCAATTCAATGATTCAAGCACTGAAGTTAATTTTTTACCCTGCAAATTATGGAATAACTTAATCAGTAAAGGTAGAGAATGAGATGTACGAAAAATTGCATCCACCTGCTTTAATGAACTCGATTATCTTAAGCATATTTTCCCAAAAGTGATCATACCTAATTCGAAATTTAAATTTGTTGTTTGTCATCAAATCATACCAACTACATGTATAGCTTTGAACCTTACTTGATCTAAGAAACATTCGTGAGTCATTAGATGTATATAAATAATTTGGAAGCAGTGAAGAAAAGCCCAGCTAATAAACAAATGGAGTTCCAGATAAAATAAAGTATGTTATGTGTTATGTTATGTTGTTATGAGATGTTTACAACACGTAAGCTTAAATGATGCTACACAAAAGAATTTAAGGGCTTAAGCTTATCTGCCAGTATCAACATTAAGAGAATAGCCTGACCTTCTTGCTTTAAGCAATAGCTGTTTGAAACATTAATTTTAACAGCAACGCTGTAATTAAAGTTACTGAAAACATAAAGGATGCGATGCTACACTTTTACGTGGCCAACAAATAACATACGATTCACAGACGAGCGTACAAAAACTACATCACTTCATATAACGTTTATTTAAAGACTTACGAAACTTAATAAACTTTAGTTACCAACCTAAGTGTCTATGTTTCGGCTTTTTGCTACCGGAACGAAAATGGCAAATTATTTAAGCACTCATGGACTAACGATAAATATGAAACATTATACTATAATGATCGATCGGTAAAGCCCTGCTAATATATTAAGCTGTTTACCGAAGACAATAAAAAGCTATAATTACACGTACCTGACATGAGCAATGCAGCGAAAAAGGGCGACCCGACAGGGCTCAAAAACGGCTGATTGGTTAAAAGATATTACGTAAAAAGCGTCACAGAATTGCTACTGAGCATGCGTGTTGCTTTTTCACCCTTGAAAATTTCAATATGGCGGACGGGCTGCAGTTGTTTTAGCACGGGAACCGCAATATTATTTCACTTTCAACGGACGATCGAAGTTACGTTAGATAGTTTTTTTAATCGGAAATGCTGTTTGAATCGATCATTGACTTCAGTGGCTTTCAAAAAAGCCATTTTGGCCGCGTACACTGGAGAAACTGAATATACCTAAGCTTATCGGCAGTCCAATCTTGGATCAGGCTGCATCTTCTGATGGCGTTTACCATTGATCTCGTTGTTTGATTAATTTTATCTTCCGTCGATATTTTTTCGTGGACAAGGCATGCAGAAGGGGAGTGATCTCATGGTTGCAGGTCAGTAATTTATTGATGTACTATTTCATAACTGATCATCATGCACTCAATGGTTATGTAGCCCTTTGCTGGTCATGTTTTTGCACGTTTAATACACAAGTTTGTTAACGTGGATTGCTGCTCTTTTACAAACTGACAAGTGCTTTAATAGCCGGAAGAGAGTGTTACCTGATGTTCAAATAATGCTATAAAAGTCTTCAAAAGTGCCCTTTTTCGAGATCACTTAAAAGCCTGTTGTGGTTGGTATTTTTGATACTTTAAGTCCACACTATGACTCGTATGATGCATTTCTTTTTAACTGACAAATGCTGCTTTATGTTGTGTGTTGAATTCTGAAGAAAGCAAATCAAATAATAATTTTTGAATTGCAATTACTCAGTCTTTCTTAGATCAGCAACACTGAACATGTTTATTTGCTTTATTCATTGGTTAACATATTTAATCAACACACTTGTTGATCAATACACGATGACAATTTCTGCTTTTTGTTAAGCTTTGCTTGGGCTCATTGATTTGTGTATTGTTAGCTTTACTCATTTCCTTTTTTCCCATGAAGATCCATATATATATACCACATCTTGGTCAGCATTTTACTTGTTTTGCAATTTATTTGTATACTTGAACCAGTATGCCACACCACAATTTTTAAAGTAAAACCCTAGTATGATTGCTAATGGTGGATAAAATATGTATGGTACAAGTGGTTTTTGCATTTAGGGGGTATTCTAGTAATAGGAAACAACTGCATCAGTTAATTGTTGGGGAAAAAAACCTTTTGCAAATAGCCAAAATAGAGTGTTGATTGATGTTTACAGGGGAACTCCACTAATACGATCACTGATCAATGGGCCATATAATTTAAATAATTAATGAAAAAAAAACGGTTGTTGCATTCAAGAAGTATTTCAGTCAGAAAAATAACTGGATCATTTAATTTCTGGGCTAAAAGAAGTGTCATAAGATGATCGCATGTAACAAGGTGGTTGGTAAGACAGGGTTTTACTTGTACATTGTACTTTTAAGACCTGCGAGACCAAACAAGGTCATGTAGGTGAAAGAGATTCATTCTATTTGCAGAATGTTTTTAAAATGTTATGTTAAATTTGTTGAGTGCCAGCATTATGATACATTTTTTGCCAATAAGTTTTTAATTAACAAATAAAAAAGCCAAAACCGTGCTTTGTTCTGTGATAAAGCACGCAAGGAAGTGACGAGAGCACGAAAGAAGTGTAGGGTGAACAGGAGCCGCAGGCGAGTGCTTCTCCCTACTTCTTGAGTGCTCTCGTCACTTCCTTGAGTGCTTTATCACAGAACAAAGCACGGTTTTGGCTTTTTTATTTGTTTTATAATATAGCTTTGCTCATATTTGTAAAGAAACTGGCTTTTAGTTGCAAGAAACCAAGTTTTTTTTTCATAGCTTGCAAGCGCGCGCAAGAAAGGTTTTCAGCTTGCCAGCGCGCGCAGAATGGTGTCACGGGCTACTCCGTGCATCTGTTCTCTGATAAAGCACGCTGTTTCAACCAATCAGAGCGCGCGTTATATCGAAACTTTATTATAATCAATTATATATACATGAAGTAAAATTTATATTTTACATTTTTTTCCCCAGGTTGTCACAGCTTTTGACTGCAGTGATATGTTCTTATCCAGCCTGTTAAGTTCTTGACAGAAAGCAGAGAATGGCAGCAATAAAAGTCACTAGTGTTCAATTCAAATATTAATTATTCTAATTTTTGGTTTTTCAAATGTCAGTTTGCCCTACACTCTTTGGCTGTACAACATTCTTGATACTAAAAACAGTCCAGTGGAGTGTACTGATGTTTTGAAGTCTGATCTCTATGAGAGGTCTGTCTTGAGGCTAACTACCTGTTTATTGCTCTTGATGAAAGGTGAAGTGAAAAAGCATGTATATAAAGATTTGAGAAATAAAACCCAGCATCTTGGTGCCTTTTTTCCATCTTGCAACTCATCTTACATTAATTTTGTAGCCAACCCTCTTTTTAGAAGGAAGTTAGAAGCAGTTGTGTGAGAGGGGCATCAATGATGATTATGACCCCTGGTTTTAGTCTTTGCCCTATCTGCACTTTTCAAATACTACATGTACTTGTCTGGAGCATTGAACATTGATTGATGCAGCACTTGCTCCTAATTAGTGAACTCAATTCTGGAGCGACTTCCTCAGTGTTTTGTGCTTCTATGCCGTTGTTTTTTTTAATTCAAAGTTAAATTCTGTGTGGTATCATTTAGATATTATTTTGGTAAATATACTGCTCAACAATTTCCTTTTGCAATACAGTCAAGTTCTTTCATTAATTACTCTTGACTAAGGTTAACCAAATATTGCTGAATTTGGATTCATCTGACAACTGTCAGCCTCGTTCTGAAAAAAACAAACGGTATCGCACCTGTCTTGTGTTGGAATATAAATGAAGGGTTTACAAGCTAAATAAGGTGGCTGCATAAACAATGAGTACACTTGTATTGGCAAGGAGAAGCACTTTGCTTTGCTATTATAATTTTATGTTTTCCAGTGTGTTTTAAATGAAGTTATGCTGCACTGACAATTTTGTTGCTAAGAGGGGTGTACCTTGTGTTTGAAAGGTACTATTTTGACCTGTTCCAGATCTGTTAATATCATGTCATTTTCCATGATCTTTCCACCTTTTTTTTTCATTGCTGAAATACATTTACGTGTTTTTTTCGTTTGTATTGCTCGTGTATTCAGTAGCTCAGTTTGACAGAGGTTTTTTGTTCATCCTCCATCACAGTTCCCATAACTGCAAAATAGCAAAACATTTCACCATCATTTCAGTGACAAAAACAGACGTTTTTGTTTGGTTGAATTCAGATGCAGTCATTTAAGATAGGATAGTTCCAACATAGCATTCTCTGCAAAAATATTCATTAGAAAACCAATCACTATAATATTCAGTGGGAAACGATTTCAAACTCTATTCACCTGAAAAGCCAATGAGCTTTAATATGTGGAGGTCGTTTGTTTCCTGTGCGAGGTACTGTCCAAGGGTTTACATTAAACAGTTCACCATTTAAGTTTACTTCGCTTTTCTTCAGCCGTTTCATTCCCAGAGTTACAACCTCGAGGTAGATGTGACCATTGAAGTAGAAGCTGGGTTGATCTGCTGATCCTGTAGTGCTGTTTGGTTTTCAGTACATGTACTTTGGAAAATGAATATTGGGATTCTTGTTGTTTAAATTCTGTCATTACTGATTTTGAGCAACAACGACTAGTAAAACTTAGGGTATTTGGATGTTTATTAACTTGATCTAACGCAAGTCCAAATACTTTTATTTAAAAAAGCATTAAGAAACAACGAAGTAAACGTTGGCAATAACTTAATCGAGTTGCTGTACACTGGCACGACTTCTCTTCCAAGATATAAACAAAAAAATGTTCATCTTCAAACAGCGATTTAAAAAATCATCGATGCGAAAAAATAGTCTCTTAATATTTCTTTACAAATTATCAAACTTTCCATTACGAGACACTCGTATACTATCTTAGCAAACAAGAAAATCCAAGATCCGTTAAAGTCTTGTTGTCAAGGACAGCTCTCTATAAGTTAGCAGAACAATGTCCCAAAACGTTTAGGACAACATGGTCTGATTGTTACCGAAACTAGACTCCCTGCTTATGAAGGAACTAATAATATCAAAGGTCCATGAGGATGCACATCTCGAGCACATGTAAGTAGCCGTAAATCCTCGTTGTTCAAAGGCGGGCATATTGAAACTTGTTTCTTTTCGAGGCACCAATACCGAAGCCATTGAAGAATATGCTGTCAAGAATACTTGACAGCAGAGCTCTGCATTATTTTTTACAATCTGTGTTGGGATCCTTGAACGAGCACAGCGCTATGGAGGGTCGACTGTTAAACTGAGGTCGTACGCAAAGGACAGGTTAGATCATAAAATTTTACAACAAGGAATAAAACAAACAATAAGCAATTTATTTATGCCTTTAAAGATGCACTTGTACACTGCCAATAAAAACCTTCATAGAAGTCCTAAGCATAAGATGCACCCTTTCTAAAACTATCGGCATGCGATTCACAAGCGACAATTAAAACAAGAGACGGATGAATAGTACAAAATTAAGCTAAAAACAAAACGCGAGCGGACAAGATTGTGCTCTACTTGTGAATTATTCCGCCATATTTTTCTTCTTTGGGTAGCGTTAATGAAGTCCATAAACAAGAAGCATTTAAAAATTTTCATCAGAACGAATCAAAAGTCATTTTTGATATGTTAAATAGGAATAAACAAGCTACGGAAATTTGCGTTTCAAAACCTTAGCGAACTTGACACGACCTTAGTTAACGCAAAAACTGTACCTTGGGGCAATTACGAAAAGCTCAAAGTATCCTTGGGGAAGAGGTGTCTTCATCGCCGGATAAAACTGAAAATACCATTTCGATTTCTTCGATCAGAGTCACAACTTCAGCATAAGTGAATGTACAGATTACCCAGGTTGTTTTTGAGGGCTTTGAGCGTGCAGGAGGCTGCAAGGAGCCGTTACAGTGACGTGTTAGATTTTGATTCGTCGTCCGCCATTTTGAAAATCGAATGGCGGGAAGAGGACCTGGGTTTTACTGCGCATGTCCAGCCGTTTTTGAGCCCTGTCGGGTGACCCTAAAACGCGGAATGGCGGAATGACGGAACGGCGGAAAATAACCCTAAATCCTAAAACGCGGAACGGAGGAAAATCACCCCATATCCTAAAACGCGGAACGGCGGAAAATCACCCTAAATCCTAAAACGCGTAACGGCGGAAAATCCCCCCATATCCTTAAACGCGGAACGGCGGAAAATCACCATAAATCTTAAAACATGGAACGTTAAAAATTGGAGGAAGCTAATAAATGCCTGAAAGTAACGAAAGTAACGATGCCCCCGATAGTAGCGACCCATTCAATACTTATCATCGACAGATAGATGGAAAATGGGTTGGACCCAGAGAATATAGATGGCAATGGCGTGATGTAAAGACATTGATAAACAAAAATTCACAGTTTTTAGGTACTGGCATTATTTTCATTATGTTGTCTGAAAAGTTGACAGTTTTTGACCCCTTAAAATAACGACCCCCTAGTAAAGCAGAGTATATAACGTATAAACTGCATTCTGCAGTCATAATTATGCCATTGCTCTTACACCAAGTGATACAGTGGTACAAGACACGAAATACAATTTGATCGCACTGTCAACGACGCAACAGAATTGACAGCTAGCCAGTCACTTTCCGGATATCCACTTTCGGATAACTGACTTTGTTTTCGGATCGATCTGAGTAGGTTTTAATTACTTTTTTGTCATAAATCACGTTAAATTTGAGCGGTCACTTTAATTTGTACATTGTGGATGATACAAAATGTTTCTTGCCATCAGTTGCTTTTAGCTGCCGAAAAGCGCATTTTTTTTGTCACGCAACAAAACAAAGGCACAAATTTGAGAACTGATGTCCGGAGACGAGATCGCAATGCTGGACTCACACATACATACACATAACCTACTTATACACGGTCCTGTGAAGACCCACCCTCAAGAAATAGAACATAACGCATTCTATAATACTATATCTCGTGCATGATATTGTTATTTTCCTAGGTTATCTTCGTCATCTTAATATTTGGGTAAATATATTTTGATTTATTTGCTTTAAAAGGGGGTTCACTTTAGTTTAAATTGCTAAAGGGGGGATCACTTTAGTTTATTTGCAGAAAGCAATTTCCTTTAGTTCTTTTTCAGTTTTAATTATTTTTAACATATTTTAGTAAACCGTCTTGTGACAGTATTTTAAAACGAAGAGAACTGTCTTTTGGGGCCAAATCGACTCTCTTAGTCTTGTAGTATACCACTCTAGGGTGGTGAATGGTAAATTCCATGACTCATCCGATGTCGGGCAAAACGTTTTCAACTCCAACGAAACGGAAAGAAACACACTAAAACGAGACCTATCGACCCATTAAAAACACTTCCGAGCTTTGGATATCGTATAACAATTTTTTGATACCCGTTCTTACAGTACCTTTCAGCACCCCTTATTGTATTCTCAGTTCTATTAGCTAATCGGTATAGGGAGTGTCGATAACAAAGGGCAATCTTGTTAGACTTTTATTCATTTTTTCCAAACCCAATAGTTAAAGTATAGTTTTGTTACTTTTTAGCCCATCGTTCGATTCAATCACTCGATTTTTCCTTTCATATTAATTGAATTTCCAAAATTAATCCATTGCTTTTTTAGGCTTAGGTTACGAAACACAAAGCACAGCATAATTTATATGTACAGTTGCTGTTACATGTAAAAGTAATTTCTGTTAAAGTTCGTGTTACGTTAATATTAGCTCAGTATGATTTTTATGACTTTTTAAATGTTTTTTTTCTGATTTATTATTGTGAAAAATATATTTTTGATTTTAGTATAAGTATTTAGCATTTTAGTATAAGAATAACATATCTTGATTAATGAATCGACTGATAAACGATTGAGTGACTACAGAAAAAACAGAAAAAACAGTCCAATTATCGTTTCATTAATTTATTTTTGTCTCTGTGACTTTGAAAATTAAAAGAGAATCACGAAGAGAAGTGCAAGATCCGCAGATGTCTTCTGTTGTGTTTTACGGTAGTAAACTGTTGAAGGCGGCGGTGAGGTATGGGAATATGAAGCTAGTTACAATTCGCGCTGTACAGGTGAGGGGTCGCGGGACACCTTGCAGTTGAACATTAGCGCCATTTGGCTAAGCGTGACTGTTTTTTCGTCACAACGAATCACGTGAATCAGTGCCATCTATTTTTGTTTCCCGCGTTTTAGGATTATGGGTGATTTTCCGCCGTTCCGCGTTTTAGGATTTAGGGTGATTTTCCGCCGTTCCTCGTTTTAGGATTTAGGGTGATTTTCCACCGTTCCACGTTTTAGGATATGGGGCGATTTTCCGCCGTTCCGCGTTTTAGGATTTAGGGTGATTTTCCGCCGTTCCGTCATTCCGCCATTCCGCGTTTTAGGGTCGCCCGCGAAAAATGAAGTGCTGTCCTCTTTCCGAGAAACCATTAACAATTCTTTAGCAGAAATGGACCACAGAAAACTAAAACACCTTTTCACCCCATTTTTCAGCTTTTGTCGCTAGCTATGGCGCCGCGCCTAAAAAGTGCACCAGTCTTCCTGAGCAATCCCTGACAATGGTGCCCAGTACTCCGCGTGCCTGCAAATTCACATCCCTAAGCTATATGAAAACGAATTTTTTTTAAAAAACTGTTAACGTAGTTAGAAAGAGCATAGTTTGAAACCAAATATGCTGATTCGTTTTTACATTTATATTAAAACCTCACAAAACAGGGGATTATCAAAAGTTTAAGGTTCATTTTTCATTGTGCTTTTTTCAAAAGGAAAAATAATAATGGACGTTTTTGAATAACTTGCAATTTTTTCTGCAATATTACTGTGAGAAATTACGAATTTATTGAGCTTAAAGCAGTTTTAAAGTGATTTGAATTTTCTGTGCGCTCTGGTCTCGTGACCAATGACGTCACAACAGTGAGCATATCATGGTCGTTACTTTCATGCGAAGTTCTTTTAACCAGCCAAGCTTTGTTTCTCTCCGCCTTAAACTACCATAGCTACTGACTCCTTACCAGTCCCCTGGGAAATGCTCTTGTACAGAGCCACCTTAACCTTCAACTGCCAGATGTCAACTGGCAATGTCCATATTGCCCATTCCAATGACTATCAGGGCACGTTATCTGCTTTTGAATTGATGGAGGCCTGTTCTTGCAGTGAGCTAAAACGTATTTTTTGCCATAGTCACGTGAATAATGACGCCATCACCCTAACGTTAATATGAGGGATAACTTTCACGAAGTTGTAAATAACACATAGTACAGCATTCTCTTCGACCACAAATTAACTAAGTTATTACCCCGCCGTCAGGACGGGGTCTAGTAATACCCATTTTTTTCCGTGTTTTTTTTAAAATTTTTTTTGGTGGTCACTTGCCCCAGACCTCCGCTTTTCGCTCGGCCAAACAAATACTCGTCGTGTCTTTCGCTACACAGGCAAGGGCTTTTATCTTGAGTGACCGTAACATATTTTACACCCCCCCGGGGGGGGGAGAACAACGGCGGGATCTAATGCCCCTGGGGCTTTTCTTGTTTTGCATTGAAATTTTTTTGGTGCAAAGCATTCTGGGAAGGTTCTTATTATAATTATAATATTGTTTTTAATGATTATTATCATTATTATAATTATAACAATAATAATAATAACAATAATAATAATAATTCACTTAACGATGAATTATGTTCGGCACATGACGCAATCAACAGGAGTAAACTGTTGATTGCGGTTAGCCAACTCGAACTAAGCTCAGCTCCTGTAAAGCTGGGTGTCTGAAGAAGGCTTTCATGTTACCTAAAGCTGTTTAAGGCACTCACAGACAACCACGCAGGTTCTTTCTTTAACTTTCTAATTTTACCTTGTGCTCCTGTCAGCTAAATTCGTAGTTCCCCTCACTTGCAGAATGGCGCCATTAATGATGATAATATTAAGAAAAGATGGAATATTCAACATGTCGCGAGCATGGGGCAAAGAAAAAACCTGAGTCCCCGAACGAGAATCGATCCCATGACCTTTTAGGTGCTAGTGGGGCCGAGCAAGTTTACTGCAGGTTTATTTGTTTATTGCCTTCCGTGCTTCATTTTTAGGAAGTATTGATAATACAAAAGGTAAGAAAACGTATCCACCAGTTGAATGCGAAACTGCATGACCGCTGCTATTTCATCTGGCTCAATACGTTACGCGCTCTTACCCGATAGCAGTGTCAGTATCCTAAAAAAAAACTTTATTTAAGATCATTTAGAACATCGATTTCAAGCACGGCAGGCAAACTTAACTTGTTTTAGGAGTACCCCGGGAATAGCGTCATTGGTTGTGATTGTGGAGTGAAACCGCTCCTCCGTTAGTTTTGCATAATCACCGAAGGCCCGCGTCACACGTCGAACCTCACGTGAGACCAACAAAATTAAAGGAATCAAGACGGAAAGAACGTGTTGTTCGATTCAAATGCACGTCAAAATAATCGGACTAAAAATTGCAAATTGGGAATAAAGTGAGTCTGATCATGGGCCTAAGTTCTACGAATTGTCCAACGGATAACTCCAAACTAAGGTTTCTCCCATTATCAATAAATGTTACCGTCTGATAGAATACCCAGTTTGCGCTATTAAACCCGCCTGAAGGGATTCGTATACGCCAAATGACAACCATCTGCCCACTACTTTTTCTTCAAATGCATCAGATGTATTTCAGTATTTCTGGTGAGAAGACATACAAAATCATACTATTTTTTCTTTCAACTGAAAGAACCTCATGTTGGACTCGTTATGTTGCATAAGACTTACACAATTTCCTGCAAGCCCGCTACATAGGGAACTAGGCATTGCTTACTTCCGTTTAGTCTTAACTTCATACAAGTGTGAACATAACGCCCAGCTTTGTTTATCACAAAGATGAAACGTCTCTAGTATGTGCGTTTTGAGGTGGAAAACCCGATTTGTTCCTCTTACAGTTGGCAGACGTTGGGAAGTCCTCGCCATCACTATATTTTCTGGTTGTAGTGCACGTCTATTCCAACAAAGTTCATACAAGCAATGTAAGGAATGAGACACAAAACACGGCGATAACACCCCAGAGATCGAGTAGAGCGGTATATGTTATTAACGGATGACATGCGGCCATCAATCTAACGCGTGTTTCAAGGTCTTAAATAGGAACGTTTTTTGAACAGGTAGCTACAACATTCATGACCAGATGAGCTGAACTTTGTTTCTCTAAGTAGAACTCTAAGTTCATCCCAGGCAGATAACGCGCATCAATGGGTTAAGACGAACTAAAGTTTGTTTCTCCAAGTTAATCCCAGAAAGATAAACGCAGAGCAATGGTTTATTTTATCGCAGAGAACTGCGAACTTTTAAGCACATCGACAGCTTCCGATTAAATCTTCACAGAATAAAATCGTTGAACTTAGTAATTGGCGACTGTATTCCGTACTCTTAAAATACCTGGTATTGGCGGTTTAACAATGGTAAAATTATTATTTTTTAATTGCTAGCTACTGAATAAAATTTAAATTTAATATATAATATTGATTACTTTAAATTGGATCGGAACCCTGGTCTTTACGACTACTCTATGACTACACGACACAATCATTTAGTTACAACAACTTTTTTTCAGCCCGAAAAAAATCTGGGATGCATTTCCTTCCTTATTTGAAAACTCTTATCCAACCACTCTGTTAGAAAAAAAATTCTTACATTTTATGGCCTGCTGTTGATGGTATTAACGGGATTCGACTGTTTTGGTAAAATCGAAGCCAGTGTCCAGTCTTCAGTTTAGTTCCCAGTCCAATCCAAGATTTCCCATTCTGAAGCAATTTTACTAAATTGCGGCTGGCCTCAATGAAATTTTAAACGCACTGTATGCACGCTTCGGGGTTGGACTGAAGGTAAGATTCTCCCGCTAGTTTTCGAATAACGCTGCTTTTGCTTCCTTCAACTTTGAATTCGTAAAAGTATTTCAGGCCCTCTTCAGCAGAGCTACTTTATTTAACAGTGTATTGAGGTTTTTTTTCGAGCGGGTTGAAGACGTGTTGACCATCGATGACACAAAACAAGGCTTGTTGCTGAATTCAACATGATAAGTGTTACGATTTCAGTGGTCGTAGCACTGAATAGTGATAATGCAATTTTTGTATTTGTAGCTTTTAGTGACAATCGCACAAAATTCAGTTGTTAGCTAGCGCGATCGACGAGTTTTTGTCATGGCTTGTGCTCGTAACGATATAAACTGGAAGTAAAACAGTAAAGCGACAGCCAACTTGAACTTGACATCTTAAAAGTATTTGTCTTCAAGCTCTGTTATGCTCTGTTAGAGAAAGAAATCCTTTTTTATTTTCTATTTTTTAAGTGTAGCGATGTGCTTCAGTTTCCGTGACGGCCTCGCTTTAATAGCGTCTGCTGCCTAATCAATATTCACGGCTGGTGTATTCTCAAGGATAAACATTACATCTGTCAATTCGTGTAATTGCTAAAGCAAATTCTAAGCTATTTTTTACTTTTGCTCTCGATGCACGTACACACAGAATTGCATGTTTGAAATCTCTCGCCGAATTTTCTGTGGGTGCAACGTAACTGCCAAATTCGATTTTGTTCGGGCAACAAATAGGAATCCATCAAACACAGACCTTTTGGGACTCGATCTCCGGACCTATTAGTTTAATTAACATTTGAAATAAAGCGTCATGAGTACAGCCCAGCGCACTTTTCAAACCACAGCGAAATCACCCTCTGTACTCATTTGTACTAAACGTAAAGATTACGTTATAATGTTTTCAAGGCGATAAAAATTGAAATAAAAAATAAAGTTTCTGCATTTGTTTCTTATTCCTTGAGGGAGGGCAGTGATACAGAACGTGAACTAGAGAGCATAATCTTGCGAATTGTTTGCATTTTTTCCTCATTAGCATACGCTTCTCGCTTTCTAATCAAGTTACATGTAAATAATGACGTCAGCGAGACACCCCACATAACACTGCACAGCTGGTCGTAGAAAAATCAAGGCCATTCGATCGAGGATTATTTATCTTTGTCGGTTAGTTGACATATACAGTTAAATTGAGTTACAAGCGTTATTTTACACTCTTAAAATTTAACGTTTTAATACTGAGTCAGTTCTATACTAGTTCTAATCTCGTTAATACGCGCGCTGCGATCGGTCATCATGATTCCGGGCCTTATTTTATTCTACGAACTGTAAAATTTAAAAGGCTAGCATCCGTTTACGGCGGTAGTTTTGGACATTGAAAAAATAGCAGATTAATCTCTTAAACGCGACAAGAAAAGAAGAGTGAGCTCAATTTAAAACGTTTTACGGAAGAGAAACTTGTTGCCAAAAGATAGAGCGACAGCTACTGGGAAGCTGAAAGCATTTTTTAATTTCAACTTGGGAACCTGTATTATGACTGGTAAGTCAAAAATGACACCAAAAAGAGCTAAAGCGAAAATCAGAGATTCAAATCAAATTAAGCTTGCAACATGCCACTTTTGTGCTTTGCTCTCATTGGAACAAAAGAATATTTACCACCCTAAAGATTCTTGATCCCCAGCGAAATTCTTAAGGGGGAACCATGGAAATGACTTATTTAAAAGTCCTTTACTTCAGCAGTTCTATTTTTAGAAAGGCTAATTCGAATCCTAAGCCCTAAAGTGCTATGTATAAGACGTCACGAAAGGAACGGGGGAAATAAGCTGATCGCTGATTGGGCACAAAAAATACAATGCCACAAAATTTTTGCTCAATCAGAAGCAAGAACGCAAATGGGCTCTTGATTAGTCCGTTAAAGGTATCCTCCCAGGGGCTGTTCCCCGTCTTGTAAACTTTCGCTCGTACCAGGCTTCAGCTCGCACCTATTTCGCCCGTTTTAACTGCCTCTCACCCCGACTATCTGCCCTTGGGTCTCCGAGGATGAATGATAAGTAAATAGCCTTTTTTGGTGTTTGTGGCAAATGGGAAACCAAACAGCTGTTCAACAATGTACTGCAATTGTTTTGGTGTTTCCTGAGACCGGCTGAGACATTTTTAATATATAGCCAACTTTTGTTTCAATTTCTTTCTCTCCGTTTAATAGATTTCTCATTCCCTCAGCTCGGCAACTACTGTATAATGCTTCTGTTGATGATCGCTCTGCTGTCTGCTACCGGGGCCTCAGTCGGCTCAATGATCAACAAAACCAGCTGTGATCATATGCCAAACGCTGCCTCGTGCGAACAGGAAACGTGGCACCAAAGTGGACGTCTCTCAATGTTATGTGGCCTGACGACGCAATATGACATTTGCGAGCAGTTGTGTGTCACGACAAGCCAGTGTAATGTCCTTGAATGTCGTGCTTTGGATAGATGCAAACAACTTTGTTGGGAGAACTATTATTGTGGATCAATGACCTGTGATTCAAAAGAATGCGATCAATCTTGCTATGATGTACAAAACATGTGCAAAAGCATGATGTGTCCTAAGACTGCGAAGAAATGCAAGCAAAAAACAGCCAGTGAAATGACCTGCGAGGCGGATGCTTGCGAACAGACTTGCGACCGCGGGGGCCACGAATGCCAAATGACGTGCCCCGTCGGAGGAAATACTTGTGCCCAGGTGGGTCTCGTGGGAAGTGACTCCGATATGAGATGCGACAGAGGTGTGTGTGACCAACATTGTAATATTGGTGGGCGATGTAACATGAACTGCTCGTCTAGTGTAACAACAGGACGCTGCAAACAGCTGTGTGCTTTTGCCAAGTGCGATTCCATGATCTGCAATGCTACAAACTGCACCCAGGATTGCTTTTTCAGCGAGTGTAACATGGCTTGTCCCATCGGGGTGAAGAACTGTATCCAGGAAGCAAACAAGAAAAACACAACTATGCGATGTGATGGAGAAGTGTGCAAGCAAGTTTGTAGCACAGGAAACTGTACGATGTCTTGCTCCGCAAACGTGAAAGAGTGTCATCAAATCTGCCGTGAAGGAACTGAATGCCTTTATAAGTGTGATGCTGAAAATTGTGCTGTGGAGGATTGTTCAGAGCCCTCGTCATGCACTACAGTCAAGCCTCCTGTTACTATTAGTAGTAACGCCACTAATCTTACTACTACCTCCACTACTTCAAAAATTGTACGCGGTGCCAGTGTTCCACTTGAAATCAAATCCTCAGTTTTGGGAGGTTTAATTCTCGCTTTAATAGAGTGGTAAAATGTGATGTCATTATTTTCTGTCTTTCTTGCTAAAACCCTGAAAACCTATAAACCAAATTCCGAGCACTGTAGTAAGCTTTGTGAGAATGCAGTCTTTTAGCTTCTTTTGGTGTTGGGATAATCGATTTTTATGTTGAAAGACGTCCCATTTAAAGATTTAATTTTATAGTTATGATTGGTTCCTTACATTGTGAACCAGTGAAAAATTAGAGACAGCTGTTTGGGACAGAACCCCATGATCATGGGCTTCTGGTTTGGGAGTGTTATAACGTTTGACGACTCATACCTTAAAAGGTTATGGCTGTATGGATTCTGAATTGTTCTGAAGGCGTGTATTTTTGTCTTTCCCTATTGAATGACGTGCACAATTTACCACTCTATTGTTGACATAAGAATTATTTAAGAGTTACTGAAAATCTAACACTGGCCGCCTTCGTGTAATCGGGCGCCTTTGTCTATTCTTCTATTTCTTGGTTTTCACTTTTTCTATTATTCAGGTAGTTTTAATTTTTTCTCTGAGTGGGAAAGTGTCATTGTGCCCGGAACTGTCATTTTCACATTTATTATAGCAATTATTAGTCAAATTGTTGTCTGTTTTTTTTTGGGGAAGGGGGGTGCATCCTCCATGTTCTTTTGGTAGTACTTGAAAGGCAAGGAGCAGTACAACTAACTGAAAATTTTAGTGGAATTCCTTGTCCCTGCACGACGCTCTGGAAATATGAACTGAACATGTCTTGTCAAGAGGGTTCCACTGCACTTCAAAAGCAAAAGGTGTGGGTTCGGAAATTGCAGCCTATTTAGCCTTCAGCTCCGAGGGACAATTTAACTCCGATTGTTCGTGATTAATCACGGAAACTGAATCCATCACGTATTCCTCTCAAGTCAGTGAGCCAATCAATTGCGCTCATTGTAATTGACGGGCTGTGGCTCTCAGACCTCAACTTATACGATCGTTCCACGGCCTGTGCATTCCGCAAGGAAGGTAAGTTTTTTGAGACTCTGAGTCACTTTCCCTTACTTAAATCATTTTGAAACTGGTGAGTCTCTTTTGGACCGACTTTAGGAACTGCAGTAACTGCTAGTCCCTCGATTCTTGGGGCAATTTTTTAAAGGTTTCACTTTGACAGCTTCTTCTGTTATTAAAGGCATAACCCAGCTAGACCTGTGATGTAACCATACTGCGGGTCCGATCACTGATAATTTGGAAAATGTATTTTAGTCGAAGTGAGCAAAACTGTCTCGTTATCTATGCATATACACAAAGTTTGTGCACTAAATCTAAAGGCATTTGTTTTGTGGCGCGAAAAGTCTCAAACGTTCGGTTTCTTGAACATCAGAAAGCCTAAGGGGCACCTCATATGTGGATTCTAGCCGGTATGCTCTGTCTCATCAAAGCAATACTCCGCTACAGCATCATCAAACTCAATTATGTCAAAACAAGGCCCGGTGTTGTCACAATGAAAGAGAAGTCGTTTTGTGGCGAGGTGGTCTGCCCATGTTGCAGTGGCATTCATGATGGCAAATAATTCTTTGACGGTGGGAACCATTGACATCAGTAAAGCATTTGTAGAAAGATAGAGTACATCGCTGGCCAACCACTAATCTATCGTACAGGAAACGATTATCATTCCAGTCGTGAAGAAAGGATTTCAAGGTCAGATCCGCTTAAAATGCAGAACATAGACGATTGTGATAGTTAGGATGTTGAGTGCGTCCGAAAAGTTTTACCATACGCTTAAGTCGGCCGGGTTGACATTCCAGTCATGAAGAAAGGATTTCAAGGTCAGATCCGCTTAAAATGCAGAATATAGACGACTATGATGGTTAGGATGTTGAGTGCGTCCGAAAATTTTTACCATACGCTTAAGTCGGCCGGGTTGACAAAAGGAACAAAATAAATTTAAGAGCGCCAATAAGAGATTGTAATTGGATGTTAGTAAAACGAGGAATGGGGAATGGGGAATAGTGGTCAGCGGTAATACCTAAAAATTTATGTTGGAGTCTGCGCAGTACGGCGAAGAGACGAAGACTGCACGTGGTAAGCGAAAGATGGAAGGTAAGAATATTTATCTGTCAGTTTTTCCCGAGTTTTCGGAATTATTGAGTTTCTCTTTATTAAAATTAACCACAGCTATCGATTTGCAGGTAATAAGAGGACGATACTGTTAACGATCACGAGTTACATCGTTATCGACTGGTTAATATAATATATAGATTTAGCCAAGCCTAAAAGCGGAACTCCAATTTTTAGTTATTTATTATTATTTATTTTATTTATTATTATTATTTTATTTATTATTATTATTATTATTATTATTATTATTATTATTAAGCGTTATTAATTATTATTATTATTATTATTATTAAGCGGCCGACTTAAGCGTATGGTAATTATTATTGCAAGTGGTACCTGACAGCAATATTATATTTTAGGTCATTATTAGTAAATACACCTCTCATCAAATTAGAATCTGCATACCTGCCAACCTTATAAAATCAGAAATAGGGACCACCTCCCCCATGCTCACCCCAGTCCTGGGGTAGTGCCCTGCCCCCCCCCCCCCCCACTGCCCCCCTACACTGAGCAGGGTCTAGGATGCTCTAGGGTTTTTGCAATAATTTTTAAAAATATTGCCTGTACTGTACTGTCTTAGCATTAGAATGCTCAGGTGTTGTTTAATGGTCTCAAGCACCACATGTATTGCACAAAACAATAGGATGTAGAAAAGTCATTCAAAATCGGAGTGTCCTCATTTTTTTAGGTTTTCAAACTCAAAAATCGGGACAATTCCAATTAAATGGGGACGGATGGCAGGTATGAACCTGTTTTACAAAATTCTAAATAAGCCCCAGTTTTAGGTTGTAAACTTAAATATTGGGCACAATAATTATTTTTGTTCACCTTACCTCGGCCTTTTCTCTGCCACAAGTCTACGGTTTAATTTATTTACATTTTTGCAGAGTTGTCAAATTGTATAGACAAGGTACTAATTGAAAAATACCTCCACCTTATTCAATGGTTTGACAGATAAGTTGTGTGGTATAGAGCGAAGAAAAATGCGAGCAATGAGTACCGGTAAAATGTCCTTGACCATTATCTGTAAAACCACTGAATGATATTCATTATTCCACTACAATATTTGCCTATCATTTTAAATGATTTATTCAATGAGTGATTTGAAACCGGGACACTACAGTGCAATACGATTTCTACAGTGCAAAACACTCTCATACTTTCATGTGTGTGTTTTCACCTTATATGATAAACTGATGCTATAGTGGAATAATAATGTACCTTGTTTACTCTTAACTTATTGATGCCCAGGGACTATTATATTAAAATCAATCTCTTTAAGTACCCATCAGTCATGAATCAACCACTCAACTACTTAGTTGATAAATCGGTCAATCAGTCAATTAAAAATTTGTGACTAACAGTGTTGCCAACGCGAATAACAAATGGTCCAGTAACCACTAGTGACTTTATTTAATGCACAGATTATGACTCACTATGTTACTACCCCTGACTGTGATGGTAGTAAATCTTGTGGTTTAATTTGTTTTTGGTTTGATCATTAGCCTTTACAGTACATCTAATGTCACCAATGAGCAATGTTCCTGATTGTCATAATCTGGTAGCAAAGAGAAACAAAAAGAAAAGCCTCTTAATAAATCAGTTCAGGATAGTCAGAAACCTGTCATGTAATGAACTGACAAGAGGGGATCAGACTGTGGTGAATCCATCATTTGAAATAGTTTTCCCTGTCAAGTGAATTCAATCAAATAAGTCTGAATCATTATCCCTGGGAAGTTAGTTGTGTGTGCGTGTGTGTGTGTGGGGGGGGGGGGGGGGAGGGGTTACTCCCAAATAAATGCTACTGGTGTGTGGATGTGTTATTGAGGGAACAAATTTAAGTGTACGTGGATACAGTCAAACTTATCACCAACATCAAAATTTGCAAAAAAAAAAACAAAAATATAAAACCTTATTTCAAAACTGCTCTTAAAATTTTTTATTTCAATTGATAATGTCTGCCTGGGAACATAAATGTAGCTAAGAGTAGAAATTTATTAACCAAAGCCTTACAATAAACTGCCATATTTTTTCTGACATCAGGTTGATGGAATAAAAACCTGTATGGAAAACAAAGCAGAGTTTAATTATCTCAGTTGCCAGAAGTGAGCCCAAGTCTTTAGGGAGGTTCTAAGGATATTTGCGCAATTTTTTTCTGTGCATCCATACTGCGCACACAATTCACAAAATTGGCAATGTCATGCCGTGTCATGCACTGAGCATGCACGCTCGCATGAAAAACTACCCCAAATGTTTTAAGACACTGTAAACTGCCGCTTATAAGCCCTAGGCTGATACAACTTTGTAAGGGGTTTTGGGTGGGCTTATAAATGGAGGGGCTTATATCCGGGGGGGCTTATAAGTGGAATAAGAAAAAAGTTACAAAATGAGCCACAGCAGTGTTGATCGAAATACATTTTTAATGTATCAGTTTGTAATTAACCTTTGAAATGTCATAATAAATCGAATTCATTTCAATTTTAACAACAAAATCAAAACTGCAACAACACGAACGTAACCGGAACATAACAAAACAGAAGCTCAGAGTTAATCTTTACAGATTTCTGTGAGAGTGCTTAATATTAAGGAAACAGGGAAAACTAGAGGGGGGCTTATATCCGGGGGGGTGGGGGGCTTATTACCGGATGTATTTTTTGTTTACAGGTAGATGGGCCTATAGCCGGGGGGGGTTGTAAGCAGGCGGGCTTATAAGCGGCAGTTTACGGTATTTGTTTTGAGTTTTGAGCATGTGCATTTAAATAAGAAGCACTGAAGCATTCCAAATGGCCAAAAGGTAAACTCTATTTTTAGAGATGGTTGGTCTCATTTAAATACTTATGCCAGTCTGAATTTCAGACTGGTCTCATGTAAACAAAATTGCACCAGTCTGAGTTTACACTGCTTTAATGAAATCAGGGTTTTACTGCCCCTGGGTATCTGAGGATGTTGTTATACATTCTTGAGAGCTGCTCAACTTTAGTCTTACGGGGTGTTTGCCTGACACCAGTTCATTGTATGCTTTTCATTCTGATACAAGTTCACCCCAGTTCCCTCTTGCTTCTCTGTATTTGTTGCATGATTACAGCACAAAATCTCGTAACTGTGCGAGCCATACCTGGGTGAGTTCATACCGGTATCATGTAAACATGGTGTAACTATTTGATTCATTCTGTGTTAAGTTAATTAACCATACAGCCATCCAGATAAATCTCACATCACCGTGAAAAAAGGATTTTGTAACTTGAGGAAGGGAGATTCTTAACTACAGATCTTGCATTGTTGCTAAGGGATTTTTGTGGATGGTATTCTGTCATACGCTGTTTTTTAACGCAACTTATGCAACGCAACTTATGCAGTTGCAAAAAGAAAGCCTGAAAAAATCAGGCTTGCCGGGATTCGAACCCTGACCTCTGCGATACCAATGACCAGCTCCCAGTTGGCTTGTTACATGTAGCTCAATTGGTTAGAGCGCTGCACCGGTATCGCAGAGGTCAGGGTTCGAATCCCGGCAAGCCTGATTTTTTCAGGCTTTCTTTTCGCAACTGCACTGTAAGTTGCGTTAATAACTGCGAGGATCCTTTATTTCTTCATTCCGCAGTTCAAATATATGAATTTCATATATTCATAATTTCAATAGAAGAACTACAGCACAAAAATGTATAAAGATATGTGCTTGTGCCATCATAACTTTTATACTCATAATAAAGCAAATTTCTAGAAACTGTTGCTTCAAATTTTGCATCCTGATAATCTTTAAATGTTCGCAATGTTTACAATAGCGAGAACTGTATGCTCTTTGAGTTTTAGCATTTTTTCTGTTCAGGTCAAGTGACATGCTGAATATGGTTGTGACTTGAAAACTTGAAAACCTTTCCCATAAAACAAACGTGGCCAAGCAGCTTATTTGTGGAAGTAATAGGGTTTCCAAGATGTGATGGTTCTGAGGAACTTCTCCTCCCTTAAGTCCAGATGTAAAGGCTCTCATTGCCACCCAAATGGAAGTCTTGATGGCACACTCATGTAAATGTTGTGGTTCAATTTTATCGTTGGTTCAATTTTTATTTTCCATTGTGAGTAATAGTATTGCCAAATAAAAATTGGAGCTCCACTTTTAGGCTTGGCTAAATCTATATATTTGAAAGATTTTAAAACTGTTTAATTGTGTTTGACTGGGTTAAGAAATTGAATGGAATCAAACACAGCTGTATATATAGGCATATTTTTGGTTAATAATTACATGTATTGTGTTCAATTACCGAACCCAAATTAACCCTATTACTGCATTCAATCCAGTTCAATAATTTACTGAACAGTTAGATATGTAAGCTGGGCTAATTATATAACTCATATGTTCCACGTACCTTAACTTCACTGTAAGAAAATGCTGCATCACTGATCACTGCTGGCATTATGCCTAGAACAGAAAAAAAGGATCAGTGAAAAAAAAAACAAAAAACAAATTCAGGGCTAAAAATTGGCAGTCGCCCAGTCGCCAGTGGCGATTTAAAACTGACCAGGGCCACTAAAAGTCGAGGCTTAAATGCCTAATAGAGGACTGCAAATAAAAGTTACACTGTAGTTACAATTCAAATAAATTAGACTTTCATTGGAGCATCTTTCTTTTCTTTCCCCTCCTGAACTCTGAGTTCATCAATTGAAGAGAATTTTCAGTTCTTGGAGTGCAAAATTCATGAGAACGAGCACCTGGCAAATTACTTTCATCCTTAAAATAATATTAACTTTATTGTTTTTCTTTTGACAACATCAAATAACTAATATTTTATGTAACATACATTATTAAAGCATTCACAATGCAATTTTTGACCAATGTGACATTAATGAACAGAAAGAATGGGTGAACAGAATAGTAATTATACTCAATGTCAATTATTAAGGAAGTCGTCATTCACTTTGCTAGCATTGTCACTTCCAACTTTGAAATGTTGTTGCCGAAGCTATACTTTGCTTTACTTTTGTGATCCACCTGATTCATGAGAAGTACAAGTGCCTATTGTTGGAAATTTTTGCATCCACCCGTGAAAGCGTTCTTCTTTCCAGCTTCTGTGGAATCCTAACAAATAATAAATCATCGCCTGAACCCCTCATTTGCAGCTATCCAAACTCTTTTAGCCATTTGTCTAAAAAGCGGTTACATGTCTGTAATTGTCTTCCGCCCTTTGCACGGTTTATTGGGTAATACAGGTAAGGTAAAGCACTTGAATATCAATCGATCGAATGAGCAACAAAATGGCAGGACCTCATTTAAGTTTACTGTATGTTCAATCATCTCCAGTCTCCTTTGCTTAACTCAGTAAAGAGCCAATTGCAATTAATCAAACATGTTCTAGCTAATCCCAGCAGACAATTGTCAGTTAAACAAGCCAGATTGCCTTTAGGAAGCAGAAACACATCAGTACAAATACGTCAATTGCATAAAAAAAATCCTTTGCTTACATCTGGATTCCCCCCACCCCCCTTGGGAATACAATGATTTTTGAGAAAACCAAAAAATGCATGCAGTAATTATTTGAACTTTCTAAAACATGAACATTTCATTATGAGTGACAAATAGTAAGAAGCACTTTCCACAATGCAGTGCTTTTATTTCATACATGTAGGTTAACTGAGATTGAAAAAAAATGCAGCCGCCTTCTGAACTAATGCATGGTTCAATTTTTACCAGTTACCATCCCCCCACCGGGCATCCCCGGGGACAAGTCCAGCCCTTCGAGCCCGGGGGTGGGGAATTGTTTGAAGTGGTCTTGTCCCAGGGGTAGGGGAGTGGGGCAAATCGAAAATAACTTCTTGTTGTTCTGGTAAAGTACGTCACTTCTCAGTTGATATGATGGCCCCGGACCGCGTGGAGAAGATTGCCTATTTCCAGTGAAAATCTCTAGTATTTGTAGCAGACTGTTTAGAGAAGAATAATCTCAAAATTAAAATCTGTGTTCAACGGTACGTTTATTATAAATTGTTGAACGAATGTGCGTTTGTTGCGTACTCGAATGAATGGTGGTCGTCACAAACAAAGAAATATTTCTTCAGTGTGTTTATATTTATAATAAGACGACTCAAATAGACTCTATATAAAAACGGATGCACAGCTTTATGTTAAACAGAGATCTCAGTCCAGTGTTCTTATGAAACAAGCTAAGAAAAACTCCTTTAAATGCTGCCATCAATTTGTTCATGGGCCTCTTGTGCATGTAGTGTCCTTCGTTCAATAAACTCTAGAAAAGCGTTTAAAGACGTTCGCGCGAAAAACTTCTACAGCACAGATTTTTTTAATAGTTTGGCTACAGTCAGATAATGAGTTACATATGTCAGAAATGCAAAAAAATTAGGGGGTCACCGACTTCGTTAACGAAATAAAGCGTGTGGAAAACTACCCCAATTTTGACACATCAGTCATCGTAACTCTACATGGCCTCAGTGCTTGTTAGTTGAAAAATATTTAAAATGATTCGCCTAGACCCACTTTCCTAGTCAAATTTTACTTAAGTGGGTTTGTCAAGTAAATAATTTGAACCGGTGTCATCCTTTTAGTAAACTGAACCTCTAAGATGGACTTCTACGAACTCCGTGCAGCTACAATAATACTGAAAATTCGATGATGCGAGGACAGAAAAGTTGAAAAAAATCAAACTTCCACAATACAGATTTTCTTTAATTTTTCACAAAACGTAGATAATCGACAAAGAAAGTGATCTATCAAAAGAAAATATGGGGTCACCGAACATTTAAGAGAGTTAAACCCATGCAAAGATATTACAGTGCCCACTAGCGCTATATATATCTCCACATTTCTTCAACAGCCCGCGCGTTCAATGCATGACGTGGCAGGACATCGCGAAGCGGATTGCGTGCGCAGTAAGGATGCGCAGAAACAATTAGCGCGAACGTCCTTAAGTTCTTGTCAAAACATCTGGTTTATTTGCTATTGTACGGAAATCAATATCGTCATTTAGGTTTTGTACACAAAACAACGTATTTGTGGTCGATGAGGAGTCCCGGGGGGTGGGGAATCGTCTCTTTCTGTGTGCTCGGGGGTGGGGAATAGACTGCCAAGTGAGAAAAAAATTGCAAATCCCCGGGGGTAGGCCCGGGGGAAGGGATGGTAACAGGTAGAATTGAACCATGCATAATATTGAGTGATAAACAAAATTAATTCCCACATAAGATTAACTTGAGCTTAAGTGAAGCCAAATAAAATTATTGAAATTCAAGCAAACAATTCATAAGTGATAAACAAAATTAATTCACACATAAGCTTAAGTCTTGAGCTTAAGTGAAGCCAAATAAAATTATTGAAATTCAAGCAAACAATTCAGAAATCAGAATAAGGGTTAAAAAATATTTAAGACCTACTTCAGTAGATTCATAAATGAGGATGTGCTTTTTCATCGCTTCGTTACTTGCATGGATTTTGGTAGGGGTTTTGCCGAGGATATTGTAAACAATGACTGGATTCAGAGTTTAAAAGAACGAGGCATATATCAATTATGTCCTGTTTTGTTATTCTTTTGTTAGTCAATGAGTTAACATCTTGACGATTCGCGTTGGTACTTGTTTTCTCCTTTTACTTCATTGCATGCTTTCATAAGCTGTTTTCTCCTTTGCCTGGCTACACTTTGCTCCGTGAAAAACAAAAGACACTGGTATTCTTCAAAGTTGAGAAAAGCGGGTTATCGTCGTAAAAGTAAATAACTGGAAATATTATATTTATGACAAAAGCCAAGACAAATTTCTCTTTGTTCGAGATAACGGGGAATTGGAAATAAGTGAGTTGAGATAGTGGGATCCTTCTAAATGGAAGCGAATTTCCCATACCGTAATATTCCGTGAAATGATTGAAAAATTCCGAGAAACTCAACCGGGAAACTCAGCAATCAGATCTTCACGCTGGTTCAATTAAAGCATCGGGCCAAAGCAATCCATATTTCTCCTCTCAATAAAGACATTCATATCCCACTTAATAGGCATTCGGGACCCGCAGTCGAGTTTCTTTAGTCTATCTTTTCATTTCTAACGTTGAAAAGGTATTGTGTTCTCGTTCTCGGCCTGACGCGCGCGGCCATATTGTGAAATCTTGTAACATGATACCATCACCTTTGCACTACCCCCTCAAATTGTGTTCCTCTTTTTCGTTTTGTTTTGTTTTGCTTTTTTTCCTCTTTTTTTCACTTTCTACGAGTAGTATTAAATGACATACCGTAAAAGGTGCGGTTTAAGTTTTGACGAAAAGTTCCCTTTTGTAACAGTGCATTTTTTTTGTTAAACAAACTTTGCTAAAGCAGGGAAATTGATTTTACCCGAACACCTTCTAACTTCATGCTGTCCTTGGCGTAAATTTCTTCTCCATTCTCTCTCTCCATTACGATTTCTTTCCCCTTGTTCATCTGTATAATAAAATACAAAAACGTAGAGTAAATTATTCAGTGGTACAAAATTATTTCCAATCAAAAATTGATAAAAATCAAGAAAAGTGTACCCGACATGTTTACAGTTCTCTGTCGGCGTCTCTCAGTTTTCCTCTGGCGTTGTTCTCCAGTACCGTCCGTCTTACTTCTCGTTGCCTTTATGCTCTGCTGTAAGCTTACTGTTCTTTCGTCTTTCTCGTTTTTGTTTCTGTTCTGCTTGACGCTGTTCTTCAGTGGCGTTTCTCATCCTTTCCCGTTGTTGTTCTCTATCTCCTTCCCTTCTCCTTCGTCTCTGCTCTTCTGACATATTTTTCTCAGTATATCATTTAAATTAAAGTTTAATAAAAGATGAATCGAGCTACTAACATGAAAAGTCAAGAAAAAATGCGAAGCTGACGTCCAGTTTACCATGCCATTGGCAATAAGCTGGGTGAAAATTTGGCTCATGTAAGAATGTCATGAAATGCGACGTACGTACGTATGTATGTATGTATGTATGTACGGCGCACGCGCCCGCGAGCCATTCCGCTTGCCATGACCATAAAAAATCACCAGCATGCCTCTTAGTATGAGTATGGGGCTCCACTTTTGCGGCCTTCGGCCGCAAAGAAGTTCCGCTAAAAACAACGAATAATTAAAATGTTCTCTGTATTTTGACGTTTTAGCGACGAACCAGTGACAGAGGATGATTCTATGTTTGCAACTGGCGAGAATGAATCTTTAAGGTACGATAACGTAGAATACGGCTTGAAAATTTAAACCGACCGCTGCTTAACTGTTAGAGCACTTGCCATCGAATTTTGAGTTGATTTTAATGGCGTTCATATTTGAGTTACAATCTAGATTCATTTATGGTTTGCAGAAAGAACTGAGTAAAGTGACTGCAATATTAAGCTGTTCTTCAATTAAAAAGAAAATACCCCAGAGAATTAAGAAGCATGGAGAATAGCTCAATGTTCTAGTCACTTCACTCAGTTCTTTCTGCAAACCATAAATGAACCTAGATTGTAACTCAAATATGAACGCCATTAAAATCGATTCGAAATTTGATAGCAAGTGCTCTAATAATTCAGCAGCTGTCGGTTGAAATTTTCAAGCCGTATTCTACGTTTTCAGAACTAAGACAAAGATTCATTCTCGCAATTGCAAACATAGAATCATCTTCTGCCACTGTTTCGTCGCTAAAACGTCAAATACACAGAACATTTACTCGTAGTTTTCAGTAATAACACTCGAAGCGACTGTACTCAAAGTGATACGAATCTTTTTACACCAACCTGTCGATAACGATTGACTCGTGATCCTTAACATTATCGTTACTCTCACTGCCTGCAAATCAATAGTTGTGGTTAATTTTAATAAAGAGAAACTCAATAATTCCAAAAACTCGGGAAAAACTGACAGATAAATATTCTTACCTTCCATCTTTCGCTTACCACGTGCAGTCCTCGTCTTTTCGCCGTACTGCGCAGACTCCAACATGATTTTTTATGTATTACCGCTGACCACAATTTCTCATTCCCCATTCCCCATTCCTCATTCCTCATTCCTCATTCTCATTCCCCATTCCCCGTTTTAGTAACATCCGATTGTAATTGCCCCTTTGTACATCGCCTTGTGGTCAGTCCAATTATCTAAAAGTTGAAAAGATCCTGAAAGGCTCGAATAGTCATGCGGGGTTCCTGTTTTAAGCAGTCTTGTTCGATGCCTTAGAAGGGCAAGTTTTGTTCTGGGGAGAACACATTTTTTACCCAAATGTGTGGGCGGGATAGCGGGATCTGCGAACCCTACTGTGGACCCTCCATAAGTGGAGAGGTTAGAAGACAATGTACCTTAATTTTTTGTCATCCATTTCTTTCCTAGTTAGCATATTTTTATTTGTTTTTTGGATATTGCAAATTTATAGTGATAGAAATTAGTTTTAGATTAATATTAAAATGTAAATTAGTTCTGAAATCCAAGTTGGAAGAACTAATGAAGTATTGTAGTGTATTGTATAAGCGTTCCGGCCTCTTATTTGCGGGAGGAAAAAAATTGTGTGATTGAGGGTATCGTAAAAACAGAAAAATTTACCCTTAACTTGGCAGACCACCTAATTATTACCACTCCTCCAGTAGTTTCCCGTTTTCAAGCGGTTTTACGACTGGCTAAGCACATTTATAAAGCAGTAGAGGTTACATCTACAAGACTCAAATCGAACCTAGCGTCGTTCCTCGTGCCATATTTTTCAGATGAACTCCTCACAGAGAAGCGTCCCTGTTACTAAATGGTAAGATTTGAAATTTCAGTTCTGTTTAAAATTAATCTTAAAAAGATCAAGGGCCACAAATAATGCAGAAGTACGAAAGTTGTTAGGTGTAGTTCGTTAACACTTGTAACGTTTTTCTGTCAGTGCGGTTCCATTCAACTTAGACGTTGACTGCTAGCTACAGTTAACCCTTTCACTCTTGAAGTCAATTGCAGAGACAAGTCATGTAGTTGTACGTTTTGAGTCTGTGTACGAAATCCTATATGGTGCAACCATTCAAACGAAATATTTTTGGCGTAACTCTCGCACGGTACTATTTGGATTGCAGAATTTAAAAAAAAGAAATTTTGATTTTTCCTGAATATTTTATTTCCTTGATAACTAACAAGATTAAAAAGGTTTACACTGAAGGAAAGTTTTTACATTTGATGTATTTCATCCCTAGTTCCAGCATTCCTTAATTCATTTGTATATTTAGTCTGTGGATGAAATCCCAAAGTGCGATTATTGAAATGAAAGCTGTTGATCGTAAGCAGTACAATAACCTTCCTACGATACATGTACGTCTGTTTGTTATCCAACACAAGGTGGTTTTAAGTCTGTGGACGATATTGTGAAGTATGATCATTCAAATGGCAGTTGCTGAGCAGTTAACGTCTCCGTCCGCTGTTTATTGTGCTGTACATCACTGTTCTAATTTTTGAGTCTGAGGATCACAGGTGAAATCGCTGATTCACAGTTGTTTACTTGTATCACAGCAACGGGCCGGGTACACGTGCAGTATTGGCTTTTAAGTACTGCGGTACGTTAAATATTCTGTACCGCCAGACATTTTTACATGTATATACACGAAATCGCATTCAAATTAAAGGACAACAAAACTCCTAGAGCTGGGAAATGCCAATATTTCGGCCATCTTGAATATGTATATTTTTTTAAAAATTAAGGAAACAGCATTGGGAGGTTATGGCGGAAAATGACCACAAACAATTTAAAAACTAATTATAATAAAGTATCGTTTAAACAAGACGTTTGTACCTTAGAGGAGACTGAAGGAACCCTAAACCAACTTTTACATTCCCTTTGTCAGATTGTTACGTTGCTGTGATTGGCAAGAATGGCGTTACTGTTTATGATGGCTTTGTTGTCTGTTACCGCGACCTTGGTCCACTCGGCGAGCAACAAAACTGGCTGTGGTTTTACACAAAGTAACTTGTGCATACAGAACTCGTGTGTGATATCACCTTGCTCGATGCTATGCGGCCTGACGACCCAATACAACACTTTGTGGATAAAGCAAATGCGACGGCCTGAAATGTCGTGCCTCGGGCAGGTGCGTTCAGCTTTGTTCGCGGAGGAGTTGTGGATCCTTTACCTTAAAGGTGCCAAGCATTGCAGTCAGGCTTGCGGTGTTGCAAATTGCAGCAGCATGACGTGTCCTAATTCTGTGAACAGATGCGAGCAATTATCAGCGAGAAAGATGACCTGTGAGGCAAACGTGTGCACGCAAGTTTGCAACGAAAATGGCTGTCAAATGGCTTGCCTTGCCTGAGGGGAAAACTGTTCCCAGACGGCCGTAAAGGTTGACGCACCTATGGTATGCGACAGGGATGTGTGCATCCAAGCTTGTATCTCGGGCCAGTGTAACATGAGCTGCTCGTCAAGTGTAACAGAAGGACGCTGCCAGCAAGTTTGTTCTCGCAGCACGTACGACTCCATGGCCTGCGATGCCACGAGCTGCACCCAGAATATCATCGACGGGAAAAGTAACGTGGTGTGTCCTCTCGGGGTGCAGTCCTGTAAGCAAGGTACTAGTGGCGGAAACACAACCATGCATTGTGACGCAAACGTGTGAGAGCAGATTTGTTACAATGGGAACTGCGAAATGGCCTGCTCTGCGAGCGTGAACGAATGTCATCAAATCTGCTTTAATGGGAAGTGTCTCAGCAAGTGCAACGCTAAATAGTGCAAGCTGAATTGTTTAGGGAGCGCACTATGGACTTCAGTCAACCCATGAGCATCCCTTACTAATACGACAATTAGTGCTACTAATCTTTTTTCTAGTTCGACATCTTCTCTCGATACTTCTAGAACATCGCACAGAATTCTGGCTTCTTTTGCGACATCCAAATTGGGGGGCTTGGAAACTAGGTAGCGCCATGGCTTAAACAATGCCATTGTTTTTCCGCGAACGCAATTGGCCAGCTGGCTGTGACCTTCCATGACCTTGAAACAAATAGATCACATGAAAAGAACAATGGCGTCCGAGTAAAGGTAAACAAACAGCTCCACGGTCTTTGTTTTGACTCGTAAAAGGGTGACCACTGCTGCAATAAAGCTCGGAAGATAGGTGCTGTTCGTAAGAAGAGGCCTTGTAAAGAAAAGGATGTTTTACAAAGAACTTTTGCCGGTAAGTGAATGTATTGTACTGTTTATCGAACGGTTTGTAAATTCACGTGTGCAAACGATTTCATGTTTCTTAAGCTTTTTGTCAGATTTAAAACTTAAGCTTAAAGTCGTGCTGCCGTGTGATAAACTTATAGCAGCAATTAGCGACGTTCAGAATTGCGATCTTTTAGGAAGAATACGACTTGTGAAATTTAATAATATAAGCTTAAATATAATTCAATAATTCACATTGGCTGACATAATAAGCTTTATTTATAATAAGTTTAATTAAAAAGTACTTGAATATATCCTCTGTAAGTTAAGGTCAAGTGATTTAGCTCACAGTTTTAATACTACAGCTGTGGAGTGCTTGGAAGACTATGAAAAAGAAATGTATAATCCTTTTAAGACGTGTGATCTTATGTGAAGTGTAGGAATTTGCAACCAAAAATAAATGGTTTCAAAATTTCTGTTAGAAATTTGCATCTGTTAACGACTTTTGGTTACTTTTTAAAAGGCTTAGAAAGATGAATTATATGTATAGTTTTAGATGGGAGTTAAACTTAATAGTTCTAACAATGGATATTTCATCTGCTGATTGAAGTTTTGTTTGTTTGTAACACAGGTGACTAGCTGGTGAATTTAGAAAACAAGAATCATTAAATGGACTGCTGAAACAACTGATTCAATTAAGGAGTCGGATTTAATTGAAGCACTTGTAGTCAGTTGCCAATTTTTCCACAGGACCTCAACCATAAAGAATCATTTGTCCATCTTCAGGACAAGTCAAAAGAAAGTGTTGCTTCTACATATCATTTAATGAAACCAGTCAGTCAAGCCATGAGTTTTTTTTTTTTTATTTATCACCTGAGAAGATTGAAGGAAACTCACTAACAGTACCAAACTCTGAAACCTGATTAGTCATAAAAACTCAAAACTGTTAATAGTGTTATGGTTTAATTTGCTTGGGTTTGAACATGGCAGGAATATCCAGTTTTAAAATGCAAACTTCTAAAACTAACCTGTTCAAAGTTAGCTTGTCAGTTGGAACTCAGATGTCTTATGTGATGGTTTAGAAATGCTGTTCACCTTACATAATGGGGATACACACAAGCGAGTTAACAGAGTCCTCTGGAATTTCAAATCCATAAAAATAAGTATACCCCAGTACTTGAACAGGATAGTGCATTGCCTGAAGCTTTACAATAAAAATTATTCATGCTCTTTAATGTCAGTTTATTTTTCTACTTCCAATTGATTTGTGGTGCAACAAAAGTTTTCTCCCTTTACCAGTAAGATAAAGAGAGAATAATTTAAGGTAAAGGTATTGTCAAAGGGAAAATGTTATGGAAAAACCCTAAGACTAAAACTTTGAAAACAATGAAAAATATAAGGTCTGGAAAAAAGAAAAGAAAATTGTAATGTTTTGTAAAAAAAAAAAACATCTTATTGAATTACTTTTCCATTTACACAAGCTAATATGTGACAGAGCAAGTCACAATATGCATAAAGTGATATAACATATTTACATTATATTGGCTAGCTAGAAGAAGTCAGCAGATGGGACTGATATTTGTATGATTACATGGTATCCTGCTTTTTACTACTTTTTGACACTTGTGCTGAACTGACTCCAGTTGCTTTTATGTAAAAAAAAAAACCCAAACATTCAAATCTTGGAAGTTAACTTTGACTTAAGTCTTGTAAAGTGTTGGAATACCTGAAGCATTGTCTTTATATGGAATATAAATTATTACTGTCTAGTGAGTCATTTTACTGTTTTCCTGATAGTTTAGCTATAGCTTGTAATATGATATGTAGACTCTCCATGGGGGTGTGGGCCTAGAGTAGAAAGGTGATGGGGGAGGGGGGGGGGAGAATGGCAATTAAAGTGTGAGAAATTTTTAACCTCATATTATCTTGTTCTGCCACTTATGATAACTCTTTTAAAAAACCTTTGCCAACAATTTAGCCATTGCCTGCCTCTTGGTGTCTTTTTTAGGAAGGGGGTGGGGGGGGGGGGATTGGAGTGGTGCACTTTTTATTTTTCCTAAAATAGCAAATTCGCAAGAGATAAACACCTAACTTAAGAGAATTCTTCAAAATCTGAAATTTTCCTATTCAATTTTCTTTCACCATTTCTGTCAGTAAAAGCATAATTTGAGTGCAATTTAACACTCAAATTGATCTCTGAGAAACAGTTTCATCTACTTTATGCCCTCTGTTTCTTTAAGGATCCCCGTTCTAAATTTAGAAAAAAGAAAAGGCAAAAGAATAGTTTTCCTTAAAACGATATCAGTTTTTTTTTCTTTCAGAAAACTGTAAAACTATCCTTTTGGTGCGCTAATCGCGTATTTTTGCACACATCAGCAAAACACGTTTTGCCACTTTCGCGGGAATACTTGACAACCAGGCCTTTAGATTTGACCAGCAAAGCGAAACCTGGTCACTAAACTTACTGTTGCTATGGTGATTTCTCTTGTATTTCAAAATGGCGGCCAAAATGGAATCGATGGAGGTGAAAACTGCAGCTGTGCAGCTTTTGTTTTTGCAGTATTTATCGCGCGCCCCAATGCCAAATAGTAGGAAAATTTCAACAGAAAAAGGCTAGCTGTCGGACAACAAGTATGTTTTTATTTTTTACTGCTATTATTAATACATATATTGAACTTAATTTTTAGCTTCCGCACTTTTTGTCTAGTGCCTTAGATTTTCTGTCGGATGGCTGAAAAGTCCTTCTGCTGTTAAATTCCATACATTTTGAGGCTCTGTCTGGGCAATATTCGCAGTCGAAAAGCTACTTGATCCGTTGCTGGTATTTGGTTGTTTTTTTCTTTAGGAAGTTATCCACCGTGATCGATTTTATTTTAGCTTCCGCACTTTTTGATCAGATGCTTCGATCCTTTGATATATTGTGATGAATTTACAGTTTTCGTTCTCGCTCTTTAAATTTTCGACTAAAAACTCGTGACCGTTTTCAATCGAAGGCTTCCCGAGAGCCTGGGGCTAGTTCAAAGTCCGACCCGTCGCTTGATTCTGTGCGATGAGAAGTGCTAATAGTCTTCTTTCCACTGCATCCGCAGCGTCTTCTATTCCTACCACTACCAGGAGTGCTGCTGCTCTTTCCTCCACACCATCTTCTCTTACTACTAGTAGTAGTGCTACCACTCTTCTCTTGATACTACTAGAAGTAGTGTTATTACTCTGATCTCCAATGCAACTTCTCCTGCTACTTCCAGAAGAAGTGCTACTAACTGCATCTTCTCCTGCTAATCTTTCCTCCACTGTAAAGGGAAGTGCGTGTGTTCCATTTCAGATGTAGTCTTCAGCTTTGAAGGGTTTACTGCTTGCAATAATCTTTTACATGGAGAACTATTAAAAATCTTGTTAATACTGAACGAAAAGAAAACCTTCAAAACTGTTACTAAACAGTTCGTGATCCTAGTATTAGATACATTGTGAATGCCTTCTTGTCAGCTTCTGTTTAACTTAGGACTATAAATTATACACATGCACTCAAAAAGGCAGCAATAACGTAAAACGTTTAAAAAATCCATGTAAAAAGTTAAACTGAATGTTCGCTTTAGGAAACACTTTCATTCTACTTTCACTGCAAGATAAAGTAGGACATCCATATAATCAGTCAAAAATAAAGATTTGCTTTCTCGGATTTTGTAACTCGGTTTTAGAAGCTTTTTTAGTGAGTCTGAATAGCAGTTAGAACGATGATCACCCAAAACTTTTAATTTACTCTTAATGTGAAACCAGTCTTAAAGGGGCATAGTCACGCTATTTTAGTTCTCTTTAAAATTAAAAATATGTCCTCACATCAATGAACGCCCACACATAATGGTCTAGTTTTGTTACCAAAGACTATATTTCTTCACTGAAACTATTTTCTGTCGTCTGTTGCTACGGATGGCACGGATGGAAATGGATTACAATTTGAAAAAAATAGGCTGAACTTTTCAAATTCTTTCAGCGTGTTGACATTAAATCGATATTAAATGGTCATGGTTTGTTTTCTGTTAATGAAATTAAGTTAATATGTTCCTTTAAATGTTCAAACACAATGTTGGACATGGATAAAGTTAGCTACCGATAATTTTAGCACAGTTTTGACCAGAAATCAGCGAAATCCTCGTGACTATGCCCCTTTAACAAGAAATTATGATTGTCATTGGCAATCATTACTTTTATGGGAACTATTCATTGAAAATCTTTCAACTTTCGCGTTGTTGGAAGTGAAAGGTTAACCCTTCATTACCCGTGACCTGGGTGCGTAAGATATAATTGTTGACAGTCTATTTTATACATACAACACAGCTGTCATTTTTGGCTAACATAGACACTGTTCACCCTATCAGCTATAAAGTTTGGTCATAATTCAGCATGGGGAAAGAAGGTATTTAACTGAAAAGTGGAACCAAAACTTCTGAAACTTTGCAAATCAAAATCAATATTCGACTTTGCGAAAGTCCTTCTTTCCACGTTAGATTCTCCCCATCAAACCACAATTTTCTCTTGATGGAGTGGAGGTCCCATGTTTTATTACACTTTTTAAATGCTTCAATTCACTAGCAATATGGGAACTCAGCCATGGATAAATTTGCTCAACTAAACAAAAGAGAGCTGGGTACAAGCGATGGAATGCGTCTGTTTGTGTTTCACTTTACACTGGGTGGAGAAAGTCTACCCAAGTCTATCCTCTAGCGTAAGAAACATAAATCAGAAGTTTTCTTCTCATTTGAAAACGACTGAACCATTATGTATACATTAGGCCCATCCTTGCAGACATGTCTCACCCAGGCGTTAAGCAGACAAGCCTCAGTTGTTTACTCGGTGTGATTTCCTCAGTCAAGGAACTTTTGAAATACTCCATATTACCTCCCTGGACCCAGCAATAAATAGCAACGAACCGCGAGGGAACCCTACAAGACTTACACGATTTCCTACAGGCGCGCTATACATAAAGAGAACTGGGCATTGCTCACTTCTGTTCAGTCATTACTTCATATAAGTATGGACATAACGCCTAGCGTTATTAATAACCAGGAGACACCGTCTCTAGTATGTGCCTTTTAAGTAGAAAGACCAAGTTGTTCTTCTCACAGTTGGCGTACGTTGGGAAGTCCTCGCTATCATCATCTTTCCTGGTTGTAGTGCACGTCTTTTTCCAACAAAGTGCATGCAAGCGAAGCAATGTAAGGAACGATGAGACACGAAGCACGGCGATAACACTCCAGAGATCCCGTAAAGCGGTAGGTATAACTGACGGACGATATGCGCCCATCAATTTAACGCGTGTTTTAAGGTCCTAAAGAAGAACGTTTTTCTGAACAGATAGCTACAAGATTCATGACCTGATGAACTAAACTTTGTTTCTCTAAGTAGAACTCTACATTCATCCCAGGTCGAAAACGCGCCTCAATGGGTTAAAACGAGCTTAAGTCTGTTTCTCCAAGTTCATCCCAGAAAGATAACGCAAAGCAATGGTTTATTTTATCGCAGAAAACTGTCAATACTCCCGACCCCTTTTTAGCACATAGACAGCTTCCGGCAAAATTATTTTTAATTGTTAGCTACTAAATAAAATGTAAATTTCATAACATTAATTACTTCAAATTGGATCGGAACCTGGCCTTTCTACGACTACCCTACGACTACACGACAGCATTATTTAGAACAACTTTTTTCAGCCCGAAAATTAATAGAAATAAAGCGGAATGCATCATTCATTTCCCTACTTGAAAACTCCTATAATCCAAACACCCTGTTAGCAAAAAAAAAAAAACCCGCACATTTCTGTTTTTGGTGGTGTTAACGAGATTCGACTGTTTTGGCAAAATCGAGATCAAACTTCGAGACCAGTGTGTGCAGTCCTCAATTCAGTCCACAGTCTAATCCAAGATTTCCCATTCTGAACCAATTTCATTAAATTGCGACTGGACTCAATAGATGTATTAAATTTTAAACGCACCCCATGCACGCTTAGGTTGCTTAGTTTAACAAGCTCTTTTAGTTAGTGAAGTCAATTTTTATTTAGCATGCTGCCTTTTTCTCTTAGGGAAATAAAGGGCCATTGAGGATTATTTATCTTTGCCGGTTTGTTGACATGTACATTTAAATTGAATTGCAAGCGTGGTTTAACAATAAATTTTAAGTTTGAGTAAATCAGTTCTATACTAGTTCTATACTCGTTAACACGCGCGCTGGGATCGGTCAACATTGCGGGTCTTATATTTTATTGTACGAACTGTGAGATTTAAATCGCTAGCATCCGTTTACAGCGGTAGTTTTGGACATTGAAAAAATAGCAGATTAATCGCTTAAACGCGGCAAGAAAGCTTTCGCCTAAAGATTGATTAACAGCGACTGGGAAGCTGAAAGCATTTTATAATTTCAACTCGAGAACCTGTATCATGGCTGAAAGTCAAAAATGACCCCCAAAAAACCTAATGCGAAAATCAGAGATTCAAATTAAATTAAGCTTGCAACACACCACTTAAGTGCTTTGCTCTCATTGAAACAAAAGGGCATTTGTCACACTAAAGAGTCTTGATTCCCAGCGAAATTCTTATTCTTGCAGGAGAGAAATGCTTGACATTTTCAAAAGCTCTATACTTCCATAGGTCTATTTTAATTCATTTTAATCAGTACAAAACACCCTAAAAACTTCCTTAGGCCTTAGCTAATTCAAATCCTATGGACCCAGCTGCCCTAAAATTCCTCGGATAGGAAATTGTAAGATCTGGATTTAGATTGCTAGAGGTTAACCAAACTGCAATTAATTTAAATGTGTTTTGAAATGGCCACTGCCTATACCCAGGCGTTCTGCTGACTCGGCGTATGCTGGCACAAATTTAAGGAGGTGACATCAGTGCAGTTTAGTTGTCATAGTTCTAATGATAAGTAAATAGCCTTTTTTTGGTGTTTGTGACAAATGGGAGACCAAAAAGCTGTTCAACAATGTACTTCGATTGTTTTGGTGTTTCCTGAGACTGGCTGAGACATTTTTAATATATAGCCAACTTTTGTTTTAATTTCTTTCTCTCCGTTTAATAGATTTCTCATTTCCTCAGCCCGACAGCTACTGTATAATGCTTCTGTTGATCATTGCTCTGTTGTCTGCTACCGGGACCTCGGTCGGCTCAATATTCAACAAAACCAGCTGTAATCATATGCCAAACGCTACCTCGGGCGAACAGGAAACGTGGCACCAAAGTGGACCTCTCTTAATGCTATGTGGCCTGACGACGCAATATGACATTTGCGAGCAGTTGTGTGTCACGACAAGCCAATGCAATATCCTTGAATGTCGTGCTTTCGATAGATGCAAGCAACTTTGTTGGGAGAACTATTATTGTGGATCAATGACTTGTGATTCAAAAGAATGCGATCAATCTTGCTATCCTTTACTAAACATCTGCAAAAATATGATGTGTCCTAAGACTGTGAAGAAATGCAAACAAACAACAGCCAGTGAGATGATCTGCCAGGCGGATGCTTGCAAACAGGCTTGCGGCCGCGGGAGCCACGAGTGCCGAATGACTTGCCCCGTCGGAGGAAATACCTGTACCCAGGTGGGTCTCGTGGGAAATGCCTCCGAGTGAGATGCGACAGAGGTGTGTGTGACCAACATTGTAATATTGGTGGGCGATGTGACATGAGCTGCTCGTCTAGTGTGACAACAGGACGCTGCAAACAGCTGTGTGCTTTTGCCAAGTGTGATTGCATGGTCTGCAATGCTACAAACTGCACTCAGAATTGCTTTTACGGCGAGTGTAACATGACTTGTCCCTTCGGGGTGAAGAACTGTATCCAGGAAGCAAACAAGAAAAACACAACTATGCGATGTGATGGAGAAGTGTGCAGGCAAGTTTGTGGCGCAGGAAACTGTACGATGTCTTGCTCCGCAAACGTGAAAGAATGTCATCAAATCTGCCGTGAAGGAACTGAATGCCTTTATAAGTGTGATGCTGAAAATTGTGCTGTGGAGGATTGTTCAGAGCCCTCGTCATGTACTACAGTCAAACCTCCTGTTACTGTTAGTAGTGACGCTACTAATCTTACTACTACCTCTACTACTTCAAAAATTGTACGCAGTGCCCGGGGGGGGGGGTACTCCCATATACACGCTATATGGGTATGTGCCGCTGTGAAGGGTATGGTTTTCAAGCTGTTTAGTCTGGGATAGGGTACGGAAATCAGAGAGTTTTGGTCTAGAATAGGGTATCATTTTCAAGGAAACTAATAAGTTGGTTGGAGAATTTAGTCTAGACTAGGTTTCCCGGCAATTGACACTAAAAAGAAATCAATTTGGCAAATTTACCGGCAACTAGCAAAGAAAGCGTTAATAGAGATGGGTTTAATACCCAGGATAGGTTATCACTGAAAACACTGCTGGATATCCTAGACTGTCAACATTCGGGATTTAGACGGAAATCGGTGGTTTTTAACAATAGCTAAAAATAAACAGTTGATTGTTCTTCGTAATGCGTACGTGCGTGCTCGAGACAACTCAGCGTGTTCTGAATATCTGAAATGAGTACGTTGTACTGCTTTAGTTGCAGTTTATAGAAGTTGTATATAAAACGCGTTTTAGTTGTTGTAAACGTAGAAGTTATTTAGAAAGTCGACGTTTTTTGCTGTTGTATCCGAAAGGCAACACTCATGACGGTTCTTTATTCACTCAGGTTAGCCTGAAATTGAGGACTTGATGGAAACAAAAACTGAACAAGTATAAATAAACTTTTATTTTGAGAGCATTATTTAAAATGTGACGTAACATTTTGTTTTCGCTGGACTGTGTTAGTAATGGAGTTTCTCAAAAATAGCTAGTCTGGGATAGGGTTACGGATTTTTGGTGTTTAGTCTAGTATAGGGTTGCAAAATGCACCTCAACTTGGTCTAGTTTAGGGTAAGGGTTTCAGAGTCCCAGCGGCACACCCCCGCCCAAAAATTTGCAGAGTACCCCCCCCCCCCCGGGACGCAGTGCCAGTGTTCCACTTGAAATCAAATCCTCAGTTTTGGGAGGTTTAATTCTAGCTTTAATAGAGTGGTAAAATGTGATGTCATTATTTTCTGTCTTTCCTGCTCAAGTCCTGAAAGCCTGTTAACCAAATTCTGAGCACTGTGGCAACTCTCGTATCAATGGAGCCTTTTGGTGTCGGGATAATCGATTTTTATGTTCCAAGACGTCCCACTCAGTCTTTAATTTTAGGACTGACTCCTTTCGTTTTGAACCAGTGAACAATTAGAGGCATTTGTTTGGGACAGGACCCCATGATTATGGGCTCCTGGTGTTATAACATTTGACAACCCGTACCTCAGAAGGTTGTGGCTCTACGGATCCTGAATTTTCTGAAGTCATATATTTTGTCTAGTAAGCTTTGAGATATTTCTCCAAGTCAAAAATTTCTGAAACAACCGTTTCCCTATTGAGTGACGTGCTCAATTTGCCACTCTATATTTGAAGAATTATTTAAGAGTTAACACTGGCTGCGTTCGCGGAATCAGGCGCCCTTGTCCATTTTTACTATTTCTTGGTTCTCACTTTTTTTTATTATTCAGGAAGTTTGAATTTTTTTTGTCTGAATGAGGAAGTGTCAACTGTCGACTGTCGATTATTACCTGATATGACATGTACAACGAACACATTCATTGTAATTTTTTCGTTGATTGACATTTGAAATCAGAGAAGCAAGATGCCAAAGTTGTTGTGTAAAACTTTTAGGGATCAGTTCGAGGAAATGTATTATTGGGTTGTGGTAGGAATAAAACGTGGAAAATTGTACGATCAAGCGAGCGAGTTTTGAGTGTACCCCCAAGTTCGGTACGTTTTAACACATTTTTTTAGCTTTTTATCTTAGTTTTCTTTACTAAGGTACATTGAGACACGAAAGAAACGACATCAGACCATCGATCCATTTTCACATTTATTATGTCAATTATTAGTCAGACTCTTCTAGTTTTTTTTTTTGGTTCTTTTACGTTTTTGTCGTTGTCGTTGTCGTTGTTGTTGTTGTTTTTTTTGGGGGAGGGGGGGGGGAGGCGTCCTCCATTTTCTTTGGTAATACTTGAAAGACAAGAAGCAGTACAACTAACTGAAGATTTTAGTGGAATTCCTCGTCCCTGCAGGACGCTCTGGAAATATGAACTCACTTCAAAGGCAAAAGGTGTGGATTCGGAAACTGCATCAGCCTAAGAGTTTACCTCCGACGGACTATCTAACTCTGTTATTCGTGATATCACGGAAACTGAATTCACTTTTTTATATATAAAAATAATGACGCGCATTAGGAAGCTTAACGAAACTGACAATCGTGACCATTGCATACCACAAAAGGGTGATCTTTGCTGACGTCGTTATTTAAAGTTTGAACTTACAGGACATCATAAATAGAACAGGAATTTCTGAAGAATCTAGAGGCGACCGTGTCTTAAACCCCTTCCCCCCTTCCCTCCCCCCTTTTTTCCTTGCTAAGGACACTATAAAAAGAGAAAATTATCTTGAAGTTTCAAAGCTAGCAAAATAGGTCAAAATCGTATTTGCTTTCTCACTTCTGAAATCAGTAACGTGCTTCAACAAGCTAAACAAGCTAATGTTGTAACCTATGGACTTAGTAAGCCTGTGGTGCAGTACGTAGTGTCTGTTGGCCACACGACACCGAAGAGGACTAAGTCAAGTGACTTACGACGACGACGACGACGACGACGACGACGACGACGACAACGATGACGACGAAAATGAAAAAGCAGAAAGTGACTATTTTATGAGTCGGCGACGTACGAATGCTCGCAAGACGGCCGCCTGAAAAAAATAACACTTAGATAACATGCAACTGGCCCCAATGCTGCTTCTAATCAAGTATTTGAATGACATTAGATTATTTCAGGCCAACCAGAAGAATCGATTGAGTACTCGATTGACACAGTTATTTATGGCTGGTCAATCAAACTGAGGTACTTCATATTGGGCCGAAATTAAATTTCGCGTAGTAACTGAGTGACCGGAGTAACCAAAAAATTATGTCTACAGCTAAAATATTAGCCATCTTCGATCTTATTACCAACCATTACAAAATTATTTTCTTTGCAACATCGGAAATGAGAAAAGATTGTGCTTTCTTTGTTTCAATAGCTGATTGCTTATCACCGAAAACATGATCTCCATCATGATTAAATTATTCTTGCAGTTTATCAAGTGTCTTCAGTTCTAATACCATTAGCGGTGGGTATCATTGCCTCTTGATTATGTTCTTCTCTGCAATTTCTCACTGCAAAAATCCGAGAATAAGAACAGATTCTATTTTCAATTCATCCGATGATCTGAAATTTGCCATTTACCTATTAACTGTTTCTTTCGGAGAGGTAACAACGAGGGTTAACAATTTACTAGTGAATTATTTCCAGTGCAATTATCGCTAAGATATCTTGCAGAAATATTAATTCGAAGCAAATTTGGAGCGTACCATCACGCATTCCTCTCTGGTTGGTGAGCCAATCAATTGTGCTCATTGTAATTTGCTCTCTTTGGGTGGCATGCGCAAAGAGATTAATTGCTACCGCAGACACACCCACAGCCTAGGATAGATTTCAGTAGATCCGGTGTACGTGTTCATTGTTCGATTGTAGCTTCACTAGCAAGACGTTGGGAATTGACAGGTCAGTGTGACTCTCAGACCTCAACGTATAGATCGCTCCACGGCCTGTAATTTCCGCAAGGAAGGTAAGTTTTTTGAAATTCTGAGTCACTTTCCGTTACTTACGCCAACTTGAAACTGGTGAAGCTCTTTTGGATCGACTTTAGGAACTGCACTAACTGCTAGTCCTTCGATTCTTAAGGCAGTTTTTGCTGAAATCATTTTTAATATTCAAAACTCAATGGTTTCACCTTGACAGCTTCTTCTTAGTGTTAAAGGCATAACCAGGCTAAACCTGTGATTTAACCATCCAGCACGTCCGAACTCTGATAATTTGGAAAATATATTTTAGTCAAAATGAGACAAACTTTCTCGTGAGATAAACAATACACAAAGTTTGTGCGCTAAATCTAAAGGCATTTGTTATGTGGCGCGAAAGGTCTCAAACTTCCGCTTTCTTTAGCATCATTGATGGATTCTAGTCGGTATACTCTGTCACACCAAAGCAATACTCCGCTGTACAGCATCATCAAACTCAATTGTGTCAAAACAAGACCCGATGTTGTCACAATGAAAGAGAAGGCGTTTTGTGGCGTTGTGGTCTGCTCATGTCGCAGTGGCAGTCGTGATGGTAAGTAATTCGTTGACGGTGGGAAACATTGACATCAGTAAAACATTTGTATAGAGATGCGTGACGTCGGAGGTTAACCACTTCTATCGTACAGGAAACGATCATCATTCCAGTCGTGAAGAAAGGATTTCAAGGTCAGATCCCCTTAAAATGCAGAATATAGACGAGTGTCATGGTCAGGATGTTGAGCGCGTCCGAAAAGATTTATCATACGCTTAAGTCGGCCGGGTTGACAAAAGGAACAAAATAAAATTAAGAGTGCCAAAAGAGATCGTAATTGCCTCTTTGTACATTGCCTTGTGGTCAGTCCAATTATCTAAAAGTTGAAGAGATCCTGTATTAAACGAGAACTTAGCCTACACATTTGAAACTGTGGTTTCGGTATTTTGGTCAATTTCAAAGCGGTATTGCGGTATTTATACGTTTTTTCGTGCGGTTTTGCGGTTTTCGAACCCCCCTTACGCCCCCCTCGTTATGATAAGTTGACAGTCTATATACGTTTGATTTTCTTCCTTTCCTAATAAGTTTTCTTCCTTTCTTAATTACAATTGTTCATTAACATTCAAACTGTGACATTCGACAACTTACACTGAAGAATTACAAAATTCTTCCTTTGTTCGGCCTCTGAAAACGTGGGTTTAATATACAATACCTTTCACCTTTTCAAATTCTATTTCATCCGGTTCCGGTTTATATTTGCCGCGCGGTAGTCGTGTTTCATTTGGCCTGTCCGGGTGGGGGGCACTCAGCAGATACTCGGGTAGGGAGGTGCGGCCCGGGTGCTTAAACCCTGACCCTGTTTAAGACAAAAATCTCCGATTTTGTTACCCTGTTTAAGACAGAATTCAGATCTTTTGTACCCTGTCTTAGACATTTAGCCCAACATCATACCCTCTTTACGGCTTCAATGGACTAGTCAGAAACTGTTTCTTATTTGAATATACTGTACATTGGCAAACTGGGAAAAATTCGGCTTTGTGTAAGGGTTCTGTAAATTAATGAATACATAAGGTCGTGTAACGATACCCTGTTTAAGAAAAAAGTTGATGAAATCGATACCCCGTTCAAGACAAAACCCTCTGAAAGCCCTATCGGGCCGCACATCCCCGTTAAGGCCATATAAGGGAGTACCCCCCTGGGGGCCTGTCACTTTGTATAACTGCAGAAGTAGCATTTCTATACGCCTCCCGTTTTCACAGGCGAGTTTAGGTAATTGTTAATACTTATACAAAGGTTATTGGAAGATTTGACGTCCGGAGAAAAGTAGACGAGTCTTAAAGTTCGCGTATTCGAAGCGGAAACTCAAGACGTATCAATTGCACCCTACAGCTTTTGTCAGTCTACCCGCCCCCCCCCCCCCCAAAAAAAAATAAAAATAAAATAATAATAATAACCCTTATCTAAAATCAAGCTCGCTTGGGTTTATTCCAAAAGAATAATCAAATAAACGTCGGGTTACCTACTTATTGCATTGTTCCAGCAGATTGTTACAACATTGTCATAAATTACGTTACATATGTATCGTCGTGGCTTCAAAATAACATTGAATTCGTAGGAATCAAGTACAGCTTCGGTAGCCGTATCCAAATCATTGTAAAGGGTGCTCAAGACAAACACAAGTCCGGTAAACAGTGGATTTTTTCGCTTTATATGGGCAGGGTGTGGATGGTAATATGTGTTACCATAGTCACTGCTATAGACAAGCTGTCCAGTATGCTCGTTTCTCCGTATCACTCGCCTACCTTTAGTTCCAGTATTTAATTCTTCATAGCAAGAGCCATTGCCTCTTCCCCGTCTTCTTCCTGGAAGCGCCTCCAGTACGAATTGTGGAGCGGAGATTTACTTGCCACTTTTCCCCGAACAACGCTAGCATATGTTTGGTTGTCTTCACTGTCGCTGCTAACCGACTTAAAAGAAGCCATTTTTCTCAAATTTGAGCTGCGCCAAAAAGTGATACAAATGAAATAACTAGTCCACGTGGTGATCGAACACTGAAGAGATTCGAAGTGGCGTAAGTAATCGTACGCGTGATACAAAAAATAATTATGGGTGGTTCCTTTTGGGAGATCTGTCAACACTCCTCATTGTCGACAACCGAGATTACAAATAAAATTAAATTTACAATGTTGTAACAATCTGTTAGAAGGATGCAATAAGAAGGTAACCCGACGTTTATTTGATTATTCTTTTGGAATAAACCCAAGCGAGCTTGATTTTTAGAAATGGTTATTAATTTTTTTTGGGCGGGGGGGGGGGTTGGGGGGGGACTGACAAAAGCTGTCGGGTGCAACTGATACGTCTTGAGTTTGCGATTTGAATTGAGTTTGAATTAGTGGGCGACAAACAACTTTGCCTATTTATAATAGTCTTTTTTGGTCTCTGAAACAAGCACACTAAGCTTTACATGTGAAACAACAATAAAATAAACTTGTCCTGTGCATTCCCTCACATGACTGCGTTACGATCGCAGCGGATCAATTCAGTAAATGAAAGTTCCAGCTCGAATTCCGACAATCCTGGGTGAAATAAAATTCCCTTATGTACTTTACTAACAATTCAAATCTCTCCAAACAACGCCAAACTTCGCCCTTCGAAAAGCAGTGCATGTTAATTTTTTTTTTCAATACTTCACTATGTGTGCGTATACTAAGCCTATTTAAAAGAGATAATTGGTCATGGTCGATCCTAGATCTTTACACATTTGACGTTTTGCAAATAGTTCAACTATTCGAAGCAAAGGAATGCCAAGGTTTAATAATCGGAAAAAAGATCGAAAGAAATCTAAACTATTCGCATAACAAATAAGCCAAATACTCACCTTGCTATAAACTCCCGCGCCAAATACAGCGGCAAACTACCAAGAACGAAGGAAGGGCAGTTTTGATTGATTCATTCAGCTTTGCAATGAAACGCTGCAACATTTCGCAAGGTTTTGGCGCCTTTTTCGTTCAGTCATGTGAGCGATTCTTGTTCCGTTTAAATTTCTTTTCTCATTTTTCCCGTTCTTTCTTGATTTTTTTTTTAAATAGTGGTTAAGTTTTTAATAAAACAATTATTCTACTCGGGCTTGCTGGATATCAAATGATTATAACCAACGAGGCGCGTAGCGCCTCGTTGGTTATCTATCATTCGATATCCAGCGCGCCCTCGTAGAATAATTGTTAAATATATATAATATTAATTGAACAATTTTTAATTAACACAATGTAGGGGTCAGTGACAGAAGGTATTCTAAATCGATTTTTCTTCTCTCCGGCAGTTTTCTCAGTTGCTCTGACTGACAAGAATGGCGTTCCTGATGATGATCGCTTTGTTGTCCATTACTCGGGCCTCAGTGAGCAACAAAACCAGCTGTGACACAATGACAAACAATGCCACGTGCTCTCAGAGTGGCTGCGTGCTACCACCCTGCTCGATCCTGTGCGGTCTGACGTCAACGTATAACCGTTGTGAGCAGGAATGTCGAGGCTTCCATTGCGACTCCTTACTTTGCAGTTCGTCAGTAAAAAGCTGCCTGCAGAAATGCCCTGGCAGCTGCAAATCCTTAAAGTGTGATGCCAGTCATTGCTTCCAGAGCTGCGAAGATGGCTACTGTGACATCATGACTTGTCCCAAGAATACCACCAACTGCGAGCAGTCTTCAGGGAAAGAAATGATTTGCGATTCGGAAACATGCACGCAGGGGTGCCCCGAAGCATTTTGCAACATGACCTGCTCGTCGACTGTAAAGCAATGCAACCAGACTTGTGCTGGTGGATCCTGCGTCTTAAAGGCCGATTCCGAAAGATGCACACAAGATTGCCCCGGGTATCTGTGCAATATGACTTGCTCGTCGACTGTAAAGCAATGCGACCAGACTTGTGCTGGTGGATTCTGCGTCTTAAAGGCCGATTCCGAAAGAGGCACACAAGATTGCGCTGGGGGAGATTGCAATATGTCTTGCTCGTCGACTGTAAAGCAATGCGACCAGACTTGTGCTGGTGGATTCTGCGTCTTAAAGGCCGATTCCGAAAGATGCACACAAGATTGCCCCGGGTATTTGTGCAATATGACTTGTTCACCAAGTGTAAAGGAATGCAGCCAAGACTGTGCTGGAGGGTGCACCACCATGATCTGTGATTCCGAGAAATGCCTACAGAATTGCCCCGGGGGAAATTGTAAAATGATCTGTACGTCAAGTGTGCAGGAATGCAACCAGGTTTGTGCTACTGGTGGTTGTACCGTCCAGTGTGATGCGGAAAAGTGCTCGCTGCATTGCCCATGGGGTGCATGCAAACAAATTAAGTTTATGACTTCAAATATTACGAGCACTACTGCTCCAAGTCCTATATGCACTAACGCCTTTCTTCGACCCTCAGTTCTTTTGAATTTGATGTTTGCGATAGTTCTGTCTTGGTAAATCAATTCCAGGACACCCTCGGGCGCGTGGAGCGCGGACCTGTATGAGTCACAAGACGACAACTGGAAGCTCTCTAAAGCCTCTTACTTTCGAGGGGTCGTAAAAATTAGGCAGTAAATTTTTGCGATTGACTTTGCCGCTTTATTAAATGGGACACAGGCAAAACATATCAAGATAGCAAGCTTTGAGTCCTACTGTCAAGAAATGGGTGGGTTAATAAAATTGAGCAATTGAAAAAAATGAAGCCTAGTATGGAATTAATGAAGATTTAACGTTAAAATTTAAAGTTCAATAGCAATAGATGAGTAACAAAACAGTCCACTATTTCTCAAAGGAATTCCTCAATTCCTTGATTCGCTCTGACGAAGGGCTAACGCTCGAAACGTAAGCTTTCAATCTCTTTACGGTGGCCAATCTACCTTATCAACTCACTGGCACACGGTCAAGTACAATATATTGCGATTTTAAGAAAAGTTCAAAAATTCTGCTTCGAGATATTTTTATATAAATGCCGAAAAGAACACGTCTTCAGGTACAGCAAGGTATGTACGTACGCGGCAAATTCTTTACTTTTTTTCATATCCTTAATCGCAGTTCAACTAAAATAGTGTACAATGCAAGATAAATGTCTACATTGTTGAACTGCTCCAATATTTCAACACAAGCAATGACTTTTTAAAGCAATTATAGTTCTCATTTTTGATTACTAGGGTCTCTCAGGCAAACCTCGCTATCAATGGCTATCCATGTTGTGCCAAAACAAGCTCGGTGAACCCTATTTAGCCTGAGGGGAGGAGGCACATTGTGCCCGCGCTGACTTTAACGAACCATAACTTTTAAACAGCTAGCCGAATAATCACCAAATCTCGTGACGTTTCCTAAAATTTATCAGAGAAAAATTTCCTGTGCCAAAGACGTGTCTATGATGATTGACGTTTTCATAGCAACCGCCTTCTCGGGAGTGTATTTTGACTATTTTCTGTCGTTTTTTAGTCTTTTTTTCAGTTTTTTACCCTTCGTTTGTGCTTATTTTGATTAAGTATGTTTCCTAGAACAAATTCATAAATTTTTCGATGTCGTCATTGTCAACTGTATGACTGCAGGCTCGGGATCCAAGATGACGGCCTCAAATTCAAAATGGCGGGTTTGTGACGCTATTATGACGTCATGACACGTCACAATTGACACGTCATAATACCAATCTGTTAAGCTAATGACGTACTAAAAACGTGCCAAGTTTTATCACAAGAGCGTTAATACTATTAATAATAATAATAATAATAATAATAATAATTATAATGTATCCTGTTCCATTAAAAAAATACGTTAGCTTAATTTTAAAAAAAAAGCTCAAGGCGGCGTGGAATAAAGGCTTTTATTAAAAACTGGACTAGGTATATTGGACTTATAGCATTTTGATTGGCTGAACAGAGCCAGGCTATCAGCCCATATACCTGCTCCGATCAAATACGGTCAACGAACACTCACCAACAAAGTGAGCTGAAAACTTTTTTCCTCCCGAGCAACACGGGGAGAGAAACGGATGAGAAAAATCACTTGGCTGCAACAGCGTCACTAAGGCACAAATCAAAATTGTTCCATAGTGCTTGATTTCTTAAGTCAGCAAGAAACTGTGCAGAAATAGAAATATAAGCATTAAGCGTTGTGTTTACAATTAATTTCTTTCATTCCCTGCTAGCATCGATCGTCACGTCGATTATTAAAACTGAACAAACGGTAGGTTTTATCAAGAAGGCTTTCCACTTCAAAATATCAAGACACAAAACGTGAAAGACACAGTGAAATGGGGAAAAATCATTTAAAGAAAACCATCAACACATTCATGGCGGGTCGGTACGAAAATCATGAAGCAATCTAAACAAGTACTAAACAAACTACCAAGAACGAAGGAGGGGTGAATTTTTTTCGGCTATAACACGCAAAATTGATACTTGTCTACCTGCACTCGTTGTAGGGTAGCTTTGTTCCAACAGGTCCAAATGTTTAAATAGAAATCGGATGCCATGTAAACGGAGTTGAATCGCTGTCCCAGTTGTTTGAGTGTTGTTTTTACCATTCCGTCCGCAACCTCTAAACCGAGAACAACTGCGTTTTGTGATTTACGTTTAACAAACTATGATGGTGAATTCTAATATTCCTTGCTACAATGATCTTACTTCTGAGCTGCTTAGAAATTACTTCTTCAAGTTCAAATTAGTTCTGTCTTCAGTTCGATCAAACACGCACATGATGGCTCCGTTGTGCGAACGGATTACAAACTTGCTCTTTTTCAACTCCAGCAGCTAATATGATGAAATCATATCATTTATTCATTCATTCAGCTTTGCAATGAAACGCTGCAACACTTCGCAAGGTTTTGGCGCCTTTTTCGTTCCGTCATGTGATCGATTCTTGTTCCCCTTTTCTCTCTCTTTTATCCCTTCTCTCATTTTTTGCCTTTCTTTCTTGATTTTAAATGGTGGCTAAGTTTTTAATAAAACAATTATTCTACTCGGGCTTGTTGGATATCAAATGATTATAACCAACTCGGCGCTAAGCGCCTCGTTGGTTATCTATTTAACAATTATCCTGCGAAATCGCGCGGAACATCACCTGATACTTAGCCGACGAGGCCGTAGGCCGAGTTGGCTAAATCAGGGGATATTCCGCAAGATTAAGCAGGATAATTGTTTTATTATTCAACAAATTCTGGTTGACTACCATTTTCAGAACGAGAAAAACTATGGTTCTATGATGAAAACGCTAAAAGCTAGCAACACATAAGCTTAATAAACATCAAAACAAAATTTCAAGAAATCGCAGTTTACTACCGTTCACTTAAAAAGTTTGGAACTGACAAGACAAAGTAAAAAAATATTGCTACCTTACCGAGAACAAGTCCTTCTTCCTGTGAATTAAGCTTAAAATCTTTTCAAGTTTACAACTTTCCGTGAGCAAGTGAGCTGCTTCGTTCGCAATAGCATTTTCTTGGTTGAGTTCTTACAAGGAAAATTCCAAATCAACCTCTGGATATCTCTGTAAGCTGAAGCAAATACTTTTTGACTTTTTGAGAGAATTTAATCGTGGAAAGTTTCTTCCTGGGAGTTAAAACTTCCGGAGAATACTGCTCAAACTGCCTCGCTTTTCAAAATGGCCGCCAGACAAGCCGTGAAAGAAAATCTGCAGTGCACTCCCAAATATGGTCATTTACGTATATCGCAGAATATCTGTCATGTACGGATGACAGATATTGAGGGCTTCCTTACCATATATGGGCACAGTAACAATTTGTTGAATAATAACATTCGATATCCAGCAAGGCCGAGTAGAATAATTGTTAAATAAACATAATTGGTCACATGATCTAAAAACACTATTGATATTCAGTGTCTTTTCGGTAAAACTGAACGAAAGAAAACAGTATGGATTATACGGTCAAATACTGTTGTCACTGTCGTCTTGGGTTATTTGCTATAAAAGACTATCAAGTCTATTATTTGTCGTTTTAAAGGAAAATGCAATTACGGAATAGATAATAGTTGCTTTATGTAAGCACGAGTAAGCACGAGAAGGTCAAATACATGTCCAGCACCATTATTCAGACGCGCGTCCTAGGAATCTCGATCGAGTGGCGTTGACTCCCTTGCATGGGAAACTTGGGTTTTTCATTGGTGCGTTCTGAGAAAGCGAAACGGAAGCTACGGGACTTACCAAGCCTCACACAGGGTCCTTCCTTTCTTAAGTACGGTGGGGCGGCGTGAACCCTGGGAAAATGAGACCCATATGTCACCGACATAAGCCGAAGGGGTACAATTTGGTAGTTATTTATCAAGTTTGTTAACCCTTGAGTTAAAATTTCCCATGTGTATCTTTTGCTGTTGATACGTTTCTTGATTCTGACTATTTACGCTGCCTTTTTCTTTCAAAATAAACCCTTTTGACTCCAGTGACTATCTTGAAAAAAGGTAGATGCTTGTAGTGAAACACACTTCAGATGTCAAGCAATAACTTAACCTTTCAGAGCATTACCATTCTTGTGCAATCTTAGAAACCTCCACTTACCTACGCTTTGGTGCTTTGCTTCAGGATTAAAAAGCCGCTTCTTCTCTGATGATTTCATCCACCTTAAACATTATTCCACTTTGAAGAAACAAAAATCCCGAGTCCCCAACGGGAATCGAACCCGTGACCAGTTCCAGATACCGGTTGGAACACCCTGCCAATGAGCTATGGAAGACTCGTGATGGGTGAGGTCATACAAATTGGGGTTATGTGCCATAGGACCCGCATCAGGAAGGTTTGAACTTTGCTGTAAGCACAAACCACTCGCATCGCGCAGGCACTTTATGGTACCGTACGTGTGAGCCAGGTATGGAGACATTAAGGTGATTCTAACTTTCGAGTCTGTGGATGAAATCCTATGGTGTGACCATTCAAATGAAACCTCTTCAGCAGTACTTTCACATTTTACTATTTTTTTTTAGTACTACCATTTATATTTTATATTTTATTATTTTTTAGGATTTGTCTTGAATTTTGATTTTAGGCACTCTTGGGAGTGAAAGGGTTAACAAATAGATAATAAAGAAGAGAAGATCTTGACATTTATTTATTCAATTATTATCTATTTGTATATCTGTTTCACCTTATGCGGCCACTTTGTTGGGAAATATTGAAGCAAACCAAGAATAAACAAACAAAATGGTCTGTTTACTGCTCCTCAGGACATTCTTCACGTAGAATTCCCGGTCACATCCGGGAATTTAACTGGTTAGAAGCGCATTTAAGTCATGCCGTCGTCTTTAAAACATGGCAGAATTATAGAATTTGAACAACTTTCAGTGGATCTTGTTGAGACAATTTCGTAACGACTTCTAAATGAGTATCACCTGAATAGAAATGACGAGAAACATCATATTCCAGATCTTACGTCAGATTAACGACAGATAATCGGATGGCACTGTTTTTTTCCCGCTAAAAATCAGCTTCAAAATTACCATTTTGGTATGGAGAAGACCGCTTCGAGGGCTTTCATGAAATGATTGAGGGCAAAAGTAGCGACGAATGCAACGGGTACCAATGGAAAAGTTGACATCTTTCTTACGCTTTCAAAACCATGACAGTGAAGGAATCTTATAAAACCACCTTCAGGACGGGATTTTTTTTTTGTTGACCGCACTGGACTGGGAATTCCACGTGACGTCAACAACGTAAACAGTCTCAGATTGTCGGGTCAGCCATGTCTTCCTTTTATTACTTAATAAAGGCTCTACAGTACACACGTTTGCCTTTACTCCGCTTTAAATGGGATCTTCCGTTTATCCTGATTTCATTGTTGATTTGTAAAATAACTAAAAGACCTATAATACAGTATTTACACAAGAGGGAAAACAAGTCTTAATACAGACGTCCACACGAAGTGATACATTGTCCACTTTCGCTTCCCTGCAGCCCAAAGGGGGCTACTGACGCCGGAAATGCCTAGTATCATTAACATTATAACCTAACTTCGAAGATAGTGAATTAAACAAAAGTTGCATCATAATGCGTACTGGGCCTCAGGACTCTAAACGGGAATGTTACACGACTCTCTTCTCTGAAGCCTAAAGGTACCAGAATCTCTAATTTCATTGGGGCTTGTTAACAAGTGGCTCTATTACTTTCCGGGCTAGCGTCATTCTTTCTGTTCGTTTTTTCTCCTTTGTTTAACTATTTGTTTGGTTGTTTGTTTGCTTGTGTGTGTGTGTGTGTGTTTGTTTGTTTGTTTGTTTTTAGCCAATCAGGTAAGGCGTTTTAGAGGTGCGTGGAGCTGGTCTGCATCGAGGCCTCTTTCACGCTCGAGTGAAGACTGGAGAGAGGGATAGTTAGGAGCGCGGGAAACGCTGGGAAATGAGAGAGGTTACACAAAAAAAGCAGCAGTGCACTTCCCAGGTGCACATTAGAGCACGTCCTCGGCGCAGCAAAGAAACAGATGAAAAGAGATCTAGTAACGGTAAGAAAAACGTTTATTACGCTCTCAATTATCTTGTAAAGCAACAAGACCACAGCATTCATGTTATTTGGTTTGTGTTCTGTTACTCTGATTGATTTATATAACAATAGAACGGAGGACAGCTAATAAAAGTAATAAATGGTGGTCATTTGAGTCGTAGCTCGAGACGCTTCGACTTCTTGCTGTTCGCGTGATGAAGTGGATCTACATTTCAATATACTACATCCGGCGACAACGTGATTATTTTCCGTACCACTACGGCATTTGCTAACTAGAACATTCAGTTTTTTTTTGTCTCCATTTAGTTCAAACGATATCGGATATCGGGCAGTTGTTTTGCAAACAAATTTTAGATACTGAAATTTGTCACGCAGTTAAAAAGGAAGACCTTGACATCATAAATAGTCTGTGCTGTCCGGCACGTCGCACGTGGTGACACCGAAATACTTAAGTGTCCATGTCACGCATGTAAAATTGTATGGTTGCCAAAACGGCCTTCTATTGCAATATCGATTCGCTACACGCGGTATTGCCTCTGTGAGGCCGAGTGGGGCGGGGGGAGGGGTAATTCTGTTAGATGTTCGGTGGGGAGTGCAACTGGGACGCTGAAACCCTTACCTGAACAGCGGCACATACCCATACTTTATTTTCATTTTTTAGCCAACGACGTCATAGGCTAAATGCTGTAGCCTATACTGATTGCTGGAATCGCCGCATTGCCACCTGTTATTTCTTAGGCCCCGTTTATATGGTCTCGGGTACCCGAGACAACCCACCTCCCCCCGAGTTACCCTGGGCGGGCTAATTTTTCACCCTTCACTTTGAAAAGTTCAACGAACCGTTTAAGTGAAGATCACCAACTCGTCTCGGGGAGGCGAGACAACTCGGGGGCGAGTTGTCTCACCTCGACAATTAAGGTAACCCTGGCAGGCGGGTCAACTTTATTTCACATAAACGCTTTGTTTCGCCCACCCGGGACGACTTTTTGCGTGCTAAGTATGGTCAACTTTATCTCGGTCAGCCGGGACAACTTCTTATCATATACACTTTTTTTTTTATAAGAACCTTTTTTATAAGAACGTTGAGGCTGAAATTGACCCAGATTTTAAGAACATACTAAGAACGTACCCAAGGTGAGACTAAGAGACAAAGCAGTAATTCAGTGTTCAGTTCTGCATCCATTTTTGCCTCGAGCTAAAAACATATAGTAACAACATGATTTCTATCGAATCACATTTTCTTTTTTTTTATTACTGTAGAGCTTGGACTATATTTTCTTTTCATTCTCAACTGTGGAAGAGTAATAAACTGAATTTTGCTGAGAAGAAAAAAACAACAACAGCATGTATGTCAAAGTAATTTGGCATGATACAGCGCACAAATGGACGTTTTAAGGTTTCCTGGCTCACGTTTATATCAGTTTTCTGAAATTCTATACCACGTAACGTAAGAACATGCTAAGAACATTTCAGGCTCAAAACGTGAAAAACAATAATATATAGATTTAGCCGAGCCTAAAAGCGGAGCTCCACGTCTCTCTTTCATGCTAATTGGCCCGTAAAATACAGTAAATTTTAGTTGTGCAGTTATTCCCCAAGAGGTGAAAAACAGCAAAGGAAAACATGCGGACCGCTGAGGAAACTGTGAGCTGGCTTATTTTTCATCAAAGAGAAGACTCCAGTACGACTTTCACCGACAGCTCTTCTTGTAGCATTCTTTCGAAAGCTAGCTTATAGAGTTCAAGAAGAGTACCTATAAAACTACAAAGAAAACCCACTTAAAGACTTTTCCATGCAAATACACATTTCTCACTGATTCCAATGCATCCCTCTGGCTGCTTAGTTCTGTTAACCATGAAACATTTCTCGAAATCTATCTTGCTAAAATAAATAATATTTTCCCGGCATCAAACCGTTTACTGGCAAAAATTCTCTAAAAAATGTTTTCGGAAACTTTCAAGCACACGTATAATTATCAAGAGAAAATGGCACAAGTTTTTCAACCGCGAAGTATTATCGGGCGCTTTCAAGAATACATCCTGAACTATTAAATTTTAGGAAGGTTTTAGAGTCTCATTTTAGACAAAATACATGTAGACTTAAACCGAGAAATGCTTTGCTTATAGTTACTTAAATAAAGATTTCATTTCGATCTGTAACTAAACACACACTGAAATGGCTTAGCAGTTTAACAAAAAACAAAACGATCACGAAAACATGCCACACTGAACTCACTCACTGAAACGGCGAGTCTAAGTTTAGTCGCTAAATTGGGACAGAAATGTCATTCACTTCATATGGAGAAGCTAAAAAATATAACAATATAAGGAAGATAAAATATTCCACAACTGAACAAAAAGGAGCTTTACACTAAGACTATAAACTTAAAAAGGACGACAGAGCGACTCTTCAGGTGTTGAATACTAAATAAATGCGATAAATACGAATTAGTCAAAACAACCCAATACGCGTCGCCGACGAAAAACAACCTACATTGAAAAAACAACACAGACTCAGTCTAGAACTAGTCACGATTTCCACTTTTCGAATAAAATACAGTAGAATTCCTCTAAGAAAAATATTGAAAATTACGCACTAAAGCTCAAAAGGAAATTGAGCTTAATTAAGCTTAAGTTAACTGAAGCCTAAATATCAGATTGCTCACAAATGAAAATTCCTTTAATGCATAAACAGAAAAAGGACAAGAAACCTTCAAAAACATGAAATGACATTCACATACGAAGCATTCGTTTGCCTAGGAAAGCAAACTGCATTCAATTTTCCCCTCGAGTGAAGTTACTCGCAAGCCGGCAAACGGGAACTACGAGCTATTTTTAAACAAGTTTTTAAAACATTTCAAGAAAATTACCGTAATTTACTAAACATGTAAAGTCGCTCAATTAAACATTAGGTCTTAGGACTTCAGCTTTTGCAACTCTTTAATTGCCACAGACAAAAGCAGTACGAGAAACAATAAAAGCTGGAAAGTAGTGAACGAACACGAACATAACGACCTAAAACGGAGAGAGCTTACAGCACGGTACGTCAAATACTGAGGGGTTTGTTACATTGTTATACGATTAAAAACAGAGAGGTTATAACACGTGGAGGTATTTAAAGAACATCCATACATTAAAGGACCAATCGATTGGAACTTCAGCAGATACAACTGCAGATACAACTGCAACTTCAGCAGATACAACTGCAGATTATGTTTTAGTAGGGTGATAACCTCACTAGGTCTTAGGACTTCAGAGTTTTGCAACTCTTTAATTGCCACAGACAAAAGCAGTACGAGAAACAATAAAAGCTGGAAAGTAGTGAACGAACACGAACAAAGGACCTAAAACGGAGAGAGCTTACAGCACGGTGCGTCAAATACTGAGGGGTTTGTTACATTGTTATACGATTAAAAAAAGAGAGGTTATAACACGTGGAGGTATTTAAAGAACATCCATACATTAAAGGACCAATCGATTGGAAAAGATAGCATAAAATTAATAACAAATTGTATTGTATTCATTGCAGTCACTTGAGGTGTATATCGCGATGTTTCGACTGCTTGTTGCTAGTCGACCTCATTCAGGGGCGGCCAACAAGAAAATTTTGGCAAAATACTTTAAAACATCTTTTCTGCGTTCTCGGATTGTTTCAGAGCTAAAAGGCGTATTTGTGTAAGCTAATGCAGGCTCAAAATGATATCAGATATCGGCGCTATATTTTCCAAACTACGTAATTATTAAATTTCTGCCGCAGCTAAAACTGTAATGAACGTGACAAGAAGAAAGTATTCATGGTGGTGACGCTTTGTGTTCTCTTATACATTATGCAGTACAGCCTCCCGTTCACTATTGGCTGTCGGTGGAATTCGAATCTAGATTCTTCATTTAGCCGCCGGAGAAAGAGTTGATTTTGTTAGTTGGTTCAAAATAATCCACTTTATTCGATTAATTGCTGCTTTCGGTTACGCGCTCCTTGCTGATATGCTGTTATACAGTGCGGCGGATAACCAGAACTGGGTATATGATTTCCTGCTATCTGATTGGCTCACACAAAACCAAAACATTGTCTAGACCGCGAAAGGACTAGGCTCTAGTGAAATGGCGAGTGTGAAAGTCGAGCGAGGTGAAGTCTTATGTCGTATGTCGAAGGAATCCCAATTTGTCGATCTCTGGAGCCTCTGTATAATTCAAGCCATTAGTCGTTTGCCTAGGATTTGCTTTATTCATTTAAACACTGCAATTTTGTCCTCGATTTGTCGATCGCTTATAATAACCCTATTTTCGGTTAGCCTGTGTACAGCCGTCCGCGTCGGGAAAAGATTTTTTTGAGGGGACAGAGCGGCTGCATCGGTTCGTGAAATCCGGATTATCTGGACATAGGAAAGCCTGTCGACGGTTTTTGTCACACGAGGATCGTCCCTCGACTTAGGACAGCCGACGCATCGAGAACGCTCGCTTAGAGCCGGTATGCTCATACCGTAAACATTGGCGCTCCGGCTTTGATTGCGCTGATCAAGCTTTTGCGATATCACATCTCGCCAGAATACTGTTTCAACATCACTATCACAAGTACCAGGTTGTTCAGAAGACGTTGTTTCACGTGTTCGCGAAGTGACTAATAATAAGAATAATAGACATTCCTCCCAATTTCGTGACAATTTCGTGTGAAGATAAGATTTACATAATTATTCGCTTTTCCTTTCCTCGAATCGGAGTGATAGATTGTATTCGCTTGGATGTCAGAATAAAATCCACAGTATTGGGAACTTTTATAAGCAGTAATGTAAATATGTTTCAACATGTGCAATGGGGAGTATATTTCTTTGCTGCTAAAAAGTGTTTATATCTTGAGTACAAGCTGAACAGGCTGAAGGTTTCTAAACGTCTAGTATTTATAGTAACTCCATTAAAGCATTTAACATCGCTCATTCAGTAGTCATTTTATTACGGTATTTGATAATGTTAGAACTTCTTTGTCCTTGCTCCTCTATCAATGCTTTCTTGTTATAACCTACAGAAACAATAATAATAAACACAGCATGAAATCGGGTCCACAGCATGGTCTGCGTGTTCGGTCAACGAGAAACACATCTGGCGAAGTACATTATTGCATCTTCAAAAGCCTTGGACCCAGCGACGCAGTCATGGACCCACACAAAAATATCACCATGTAAAAGCAAATTTCATACACATTAACGACATATTTTTTTCACAAAGGACAAAAAATGCTACGTACCTGATTTTTCCATTTATGTGTCGTCCTGTCGAGTCGAAAACAGAGCAAAAAAAGCACAAAATGGTACGGTTTCGGCCTCCCAACTCGTGAAAGCTTCGCAAAACGCCATTTTCTTCTCCACTCAACAAATCTCTATTGTTCTATTGTATTGTGTGCAAAGTCTTGTGGGAAAAGGCCGCTTTTTGGCCACAAAAAGAGCTCAGAAAAGAGTATGTATAGTGTGCCTAGCTTCGACGGCCATATTGCTATTTCTCGTGACGTCACCAGATATCCAATTCTGGTTATCCGCCGCACTGGTTATATGAGAGTCAATACAAGGTTGCGGCCTGGGCTGTGTTGCAGCATTTTTTCTAAGCATGTCAAGCGTTTGCTGGGTAATGTTAGACCCGCGGTTTAACATCATTAACCATTTCGCCAATATGAACCCTACACACCCTAGCACCCCATGCTGATGTTAAACGTTCCAAAAACGTAAGCCCGACAACTGTTGGCAAAAATGTTGGAGCGTTTCGATCGTGGCTTTACGCTTAAAATACGTTTACTATTTGAGTCGATGTTACGATGCCCTGTGTTATCAAAGATTTCTGAAAGAGTTATGAAAGTGTTCAGTCTTGTTATGAAAGAGAATGTCAAATGATTTGTCCCACTGGAGGAATCAACTGTACACAGGTTTCAGTGAAGAGCAATGCTCCAATGGAGTGGGACAGAGGTTTGTGCACACAATCTTGTTCATCAGGGCAATGTAATATGAGCTGCTCGTCAAGTGTAAGCCAGTTGCTGGGACTGCAATGATTTCTACATCGGTAAAACAAAACGACGACTTCATGATAGAAAAACTGAACACTTCAAGGCCCTCGTTAAAAATGACCACACGTCTGCCATTGCAGACCATGTCAAAACCGCCGGACACAACATCAAGTGGGATCATTTTGACATCTTAGCATCGGGCAAAACTGATTACCACTGCAAAATCAAAGAAACATTGTTAATCCAAGAACTGAAGCCAGCTTTTAATGTCAACGTCAGCAGTGAGAAGCTGATACTTTATTAACTAGCTGTACCTTTTTATAGATTCACTGTTAAGATTGTTTTCTTAGTCTTGGTTCCAGACCCCTTATCACTATTGTATAAAGGTTTTGTCAAAATTGTAACGGTCACTTTTGAAAATGTATGTTGACTAGCATACGAAACGTCGAGTTTATATAAAAATGCGTAAGTTTATAATGTTTATTACCGCTGTTTGTGTTTTATTTTTTAATCAACCAATTTCCGTCGTGCAGCAAGTCATTGCCATCAATATTGGGGGGCTTGCCATGTTTCAAATTACAGTTTTCCCTAGGTGCTAAAAGTGGGCGGCACTCAAAAACCCTAGTTCTCGGGCAGGCGGCACTAATTTTTGCTCCTTATAAATGGTATAAATGTATCCTTTTGTATGAAATTTCTCTCTGCAAACTCGGACACATTTCACGTTGGAACACTTTCCTGTCCACCCCCCAATGTTTGCTGCTGATGATTGTTTTGTTGTCCGCTACAAGTACATTAGTGGACTCTGCAAGCAACAAAACCGACTGCGATTCAAACCCCCAAAAAGTTCAAGTACACAGGCTTCTTGTGTCCAATTTCCTTGTATTATGCTATGTGTCTTCACGACCCATACGACATTTGTGACCAGCTTTGTGTTTTAAGCAAATACGATGCTCTTGAATGCCGTGCCTTTGAAAGCTGCATTCAAGCTTGCAGGTTAGGGAAGTGTGGATCTATGACCTGCAATGCCAAGGAATGCACTCAGTTGTGCAGCGCAAGCTACTGCAGTACCTTAACGTGCCCAAGCCCTGTGAAAAAGTGTGCACAAGACTCAGGACGTGTGCTGACCTATCAAGCTGATGTTTGTAAACAGTCTTGTTATGAAAGAGAATGTCAAATGATTTGCCCCACTGGAGGAATCAACTGTACACAGGTTTAAGTGAAGAGCAATGCTCCAATGGAGTGCGACAGAGGTTTGTGCACACAATCTTGTTCATCAGGGCAATGTAATATGAGCTGCTCGTCAAGTGTAATACTGGGACGCTGCCATCAACTGTGTTATGGCGGCAAATGCGATTCCATAGCCTGCAATGCCACTAATTGCACACAGGTAGCATATGTGCGGGCAAGTTTGTTACAGCGAGGACAGCAGCATGTCTTGTAGTTTTCGTTCTATAGTGATTGTAAATAGGTTTTTTATTTTTGTATTTACTGTAATGTCTGTAATGCGCATTTAATTATTCTTATAGAAAATGCGCAATATAAATATTAAATATTATTATTAAATATTATTAATATGATTATTATTATTATGTCCTCCTGGAGTGAAGACGTGCAACCAGGTCGGATATGCTAAAGATATAATCATGCGATGCGATGGAGGAGTGTGCTAGCCTGCGTAGGTGTGCCAACAAAGCTGTTACAGTGAAGGCTGCAACATGAACTACTCTGCGAGTGTAAGGGAATGTCAGCAAGCCTGCTTTTAATTAGTAAAGCTTGCTTCTACACGTTTGATGTCGCAAAGTGAAAGCTGGATTGTTTCGGAGCTACATGCATTGCTGCCGAGTCTACCACTCCGACCTCTACTACCCCTATTAAGTCTACTACTCCTAAGCGGAGTGGTGCACCCTTCGAAGAATTAAAAACCAAACCGCTGTGGATTTTGATGCTTACGTTTGTTTTCTCTATGTGAAACAAAGTCAGGAAATAACGAATTTGAACAGCGATGGTGTATTATCAGTGTACGTGTGATAATCAGAGTGTATTATCAGAGTGTATCAACGATGGTGTATTATCAGAGTGTGTATTGAGTAGTAAAAGCGTTTAAAAAAGTCTGATTAGGCACGTAAATCGGCCTCTCCTTTGACAGCTTTTCCCTCATACTGCCAGTACAAATGAAAAAGGGAACTTTTATACAGTCGGGCCAGTCTTCAATACGAGCACCGGACGGACAGGACTAAGGTTCCCGCATTAAGAAAGTGTCCATTCAGACACAGGTAGCCATATAGCAACTTTGGCCTCTTTTTTATTGGATGAACAGTCCTGTCCTCTGTTATGTTATTGTATTTTTTTCCCAACCGGATTTAGTCAATTTTCACACGGCTACAAAGAAACAAAACCATTGATGCCTGTCTTTCGTTTGCAGTTAGGCAATATCCAATATTATCTCCTGCAAAACTTCAACGATAAAACGATTTCGAAACGTGGGCTTGTATTTCTTTTGTAAGCCTTTTAGTAGAAAGAGAACGTTTTCCATTAAATAGTAGCTGCAATTATTCGAAACATTTCACTTGTTCTAGCAGAGAATCACCTCCCACAGCTATGTATCCTGTGTCTCTATTGAAGAGAATCGACTGTATTCCAGTTGATCATTTTGGAGAGGTCCCAACTTTTACTGAATCTCAAAAGTAATTAGGTGGTTTGCTTTGGCCTGGCTTTAGTACGTCCTGTAATTGGTTGGTTAAGAGCGTCATGTCACTTTCAAGCTGTTAGAAGTTGTGACTTCCTCATGAGCTGGTCAGAACACTAGTGCATTTGCTTCGAGATCAGATAAGTTCACGTATTGATTGCGCTTGTCGTGACCGAAGAGATTGTCTGCTGTGGTTTTGGCTTTAAGACCCTTAGATCAAAACAGCACTTTAACCTTGTATTTATTTCCTTTTTAGGGAATATGGAGACATTTTGGTAAGCATCTGTAATCGTTAAGTTTTAGTTTGAAAGGGGCAAAGCCTATAACATAAAATAAAGTGATATCATTTTGCTGTAGAATCTTTAACATATGATTATAAAGGGGGCAACGACGACTCCGGAAATGTCTAGTATCATTAAGTTATAATCTAACTTCGAAGATAGTGAATACAACAAAAAGTTGCGGCATAACGCGTACTGGGCCTCAGGACTCCAGACGGAAATAACTCCACGACTGTGTCCTCTCAAGCCTAAATGTACCGCCAGAATCTCTAATTTTATTGGGGCTTGTTAAATGTGGTTCTATTACTTTCAGGGCTAGCGTCATTGTTTTTCTATTTATTTTTATTTTTCTATTTATTTTGTTTTTCTATTATCTTTGTTTATTTGTTGTTTGTTTGTTTTTAGCCAATCAGGTAAGGCGTTTTAGAGGTGCGAGGAGCTTGTCTGCACATCGAGGCCTCTCTCACGCTCGAGTGAAGACTGGGGAGAGGGAAATTAGGAGCGCGGGAAACGCTGGAAAATGAGAGAGGTTACACAAAATAAAAGCAGCAGTGCACTTCCCAGATGCACGGTACAGCACGTCTTCAGAACAGCAAAGAAACAGATGAAAACGATCTAGCTAGTAACGGTAAGAAAAAGCATTTGTTACGCTCTCAATTATCTTGTAAGCAACAAGACCACGGCATTCATGTTATTTAGTTTGTGTTCTGTTATATTGCTTATATAATAGAACGGAGCGCAGCTAATAAAAGTAATACATGGTGTTCATTTGAGGCGTAGTACGAGATGCTTCGACTTCTTCCTGTTCACTTGATGAAGACTGCCAGTATAAGTAGTGGAAACCAGTAGTGATCTACATCTCAATCTCCTACATCCTACGATAACGTGATTATTTTCCGTACCACGGCATTTGCTGACTAGAACATTCAGTTTTTTTTGTCTCCATTTAGTTCAAACGATATCAGATATCGGGCCGCTATTTTGCAAACAAATTTTAGATACTGAAATTTGTGACGCATTTTAAAAAAAGGAAGACCTTGGCATCATAAATAGTTTGTGCTGTCCGGCACGTCGCACGTGGTGATAGCGAAGTATTTAACTGTCCATGTCACGCATGTGAAATTGTATGGTTGCCAAAAACGGCCTTCTATTGCAATATCGATTCGCTTCACGGTACACAATATTGCGTCTGTGAGGCCGACGGGGGGGGGGGGGGGAATTGTGTGAGATGTTCTGTGGGGAGTGCCACTGGGACACTTAAACACTACCTTAACAGCGGTACATACCCTTACAGCTTATACTATAGTAGTACCACTCCGGGCTTTGAAGTGTTCTACGTTCTTGGACTCGTCAACTCGTGGCTGCAACGACCCTAGTTGACCCTACTGTCGTGCTGCGAAGCAGAAACACTTTGCAAATAACTTGTTGTGTGAAGTAACAAAAGAAAAGTCGGAAGTACCGTAATCTCCGGCCGATTACCTGCATGAAAACATTCTCACTCCCGCAAGTATCGATCAAAGATGTCTCAAAATGTTTCGTGGAATTGGCGTTACTCCCAGAAACAGTATTTCAAGCCCAAGTTTATAACGGCAGTGAAAAGACTAGTCAGAGTGAAATAGTATAAATTACTGTGGGGCTATCTATATCGGAATGTAACGCAACGCTCAAAACATCTCGAACCGAACGCAAGATCAACAACAACAAATATGTGACAAAGCATTCCAAAGACCTACTGAATTTTGAAAGCTTGATAAATTAATTTAGGTGTAGGGTTTTGTTTTCGTTTAAAAAGCAAAGAGGCGTATCAACTTGAAAAGGTGGGCAAAAATTAAATGTTGAAATTCGTGCTCATGTTTGAGAACATTTCAAAGATTATTAGCGGCGAAGCTATTTTGTCCGTAGAGGCCGGCGTTGAAACTTTATTTTCATTTTTTAACCAGCGACGTCATAGGCTAAATGCTGTAGCCTATACTGATTGCTGGAATCACCGCATTGCCACCTGATATTTCTTAGGCCCCATTTATATGGAGAAAAGTGGTCTCGGGTACCCGAGACAACCTCCCCCCCCAACCCCGAGACCCCCCCAACCCCGGAGACAACTTTACCTAGCGTTTATATGATAAAGAGTTGGCCCGGCTGACCGAGATAAAGTTGACCCTACTTAATTATTCCCAAATCTTACTTTGATATTCATGACCTGAATACGCCTTTTTCCTTCAGAATTTTTCGTTGATTTGATCACTGTAGCATCAGTGTTTGTCTACATTTTTCTTCTTAAGTACGCATTTTGTTGATTTAGTCGTTTTTAAACCAAACACCAAACGTTACGTGACACGTGGGACGCAAAAAGTCGTCCCGAGTAGGCGAGCCAAAGTGTTTATATGAGAAAAAGTTGTCCCGCCTGCCAGGGTTACCCTACCTGCCGAGGTGAGATAACTCGCCCCGCCAGTTGTCTCGCCTCCCCGAGACGAGATGGTGATCCTCATGTAAACGGTTCGTTGAACTTTTCAAAGAAACGAGTGAGAAAATTAGCTCACCCAGGGTAACTCGGGGGGAGGGTTGTCTCGGGTACCCGAGATAGAACTTTGAAAAGTTCAACGAACCGTTTACATGAAGATCGCCAACTCGTCACGGGGAGGCGAGACAACTCGGGGGCGAGTTGTCTCACCTCCGCAGGTAGGGTAACCCTGGCAGGCGGGACAGCATTTTCTCATATAAACGCTTTGTCTCGCCTACCGGGACGACTTTTTGCGTGCCAAGTATGGTCAACTTTATCTCGGTCAGCCGGGACAACTTCTTATCATATAAACGCGCGCTCGGTAAAGTTGTCTCGGGGGGTAGGGTTATCTCGGGTCCCCGAGACCATATAAATGAGACCTTAAAGTTGAACGTAACGTTTGTCTGTAACGTTTGGCCATTAAAGCGAGTTTTTCGTTCAGTGTTGTTCGCAACGCGACTTTATAAGCAATCACCGCTTGAATATGACAAACATTCATAAAATCCTAAAACTATACTATAAACAAGTAAGGACTTTTAGCTTGCCCTGACACTTATTTGGCCGCTCATTGCGACAAGATATTTAATCGCTATTAAAGCTATGATTTGCGAGTACTAGATTAGCTATTTAGACATAAGCGAAGGAAAATGTGAGATAAAACTTTAAAATGGAACCAAAAATGAAACAAAAACAGCCAGTAATCGTCAACGTATTAGCCAGGTGCTGAACGTTAAGCAAAATACTTGAATTGTCATTTTCTGGCTTCTGATATTGTTTTCGAGCTGTGTAAGGGCATCTTTGTGTAAGCTAAATTGGGTTGATTTGTTCGGCGTTTTTAGCTGAAAATTTAAGGCGCGGAAAATTTTGGGAAATGGAATTCTATCCGCCGAAGTGCCGAGCTGCTATTTCGAAATTGCTTTGCGAAATCGCCAGCTGACCTTGATTTACATTCTTAATGAGACATTTGTCCCTGCAATTAAATCCGAATATATCAGACAATTTAGGTCTGCCGAACAGGCATAAAATAAAAGTTCACTAGCAGCGATAAATTTTTGTTTCACGTCATGGCAAAGGAGGCTCGGGTCTACGATCATTTCATAAGACGGTTAAAGACTTTTATAATGGGGCAGATAAGTGAGTCAAGTAACTGATTCATAGTTCTTAAGGGAAATGGTCAAAACTATTGTACTCAGACAGGACCCACCACTCTGCAAAGAGACAGGTGGTCTCTTTATGTACCCGCCCCCCCTCCTCCCACCTTTAAAGATGGTGTCTTCCTTGAATAGCCCCCACTCTATCAATAGTATAAACTAAGAAAAAGATTCAAACCTCCTTGTGCCATTTCTCCCGCAATGCAACCTTCATGCACTTCTAATATGAAAGTCTTAACTCACATTTTGAGGCCAATAAATTTTGTCCATTTGGCTAATCAGACAGGTGGTATCTTGCATAGCTCCCCTACCCCTACACAAGGTGGGTCCTTATGGAGCACACTTGTGATGACCACTTCCCTAGTAGATAGAGTAGTTCTGAAGGTCATTCCCTACTCGAAAAATACGTTTTGAAAGAGTTTAAAGTACTATGAACTGAAATTTTCTTATCATAAGGACTAAAGAAATTTTTAACCGATTGTTTTCTCTTCATTAGATTTCTCAGTTGATGCTCTAGCTGGTAAAAAATGGGTTTACTGTTGATGATTGTTTTGTTGTCCGCTGCAAATACGTTAGTCGACTCTGTAAGCAACAAAAACGACACCGACTGCGATGCAATCCGAAATAACAGTTCATGCACACAGTCTCCCAGTTACTCTTGCATCAAAGTAATGCATGACCAAATAACTTGTAATATGGTATGTGGCTTTGTGACCCCATATGACCGTTGTGACCAGCGTTGTGATGCTTCCGACTGCGACGTTCTTGAATGCCATGCCTCTGAAAGATGCAGTCAAGATTGCACGTCCGGCAAGTGTGGATCTATGACGTGCAATGCCAAGGATTGCACTCAGTCGTGTAGCGCGCCAGGCCTCTGTCGTACCTTAACGTGCCCAAGCACTGTAAAAAGTTGTACACAACTCTCAGGGCGTGAGATGACTTGTGAGGCTGATGCTTGTAAACAGTCTTGTTATGAGAGACATTGTCAGATGATTTGCCCCACTAGAGGAATTAAGTGTACCCAGGTTTCAGATGACATAAGCATTGCTTCAATGGAGTGCGACAGAGGTTTGTGCACACAATCTTGTTATGAATATGGAACATGTAATATGAGCTGTTCGTCAAGTGTAACACTGGGACGCTGCCATCAACTGTGTGATGCTGCCGAATGCGGTTCTATGACTTGCAATGCCACTTATTGTACACAGAGAGCATCATTCGCTGACAAAGTAACCATGCGATGTGAGGGAGACGTGTGCGAGCAAAGTTGTTCTGTCGGCAAAAACTACTGCAGTATGTCTTGCCCTCCTGGGGTGAAGACGTGCATCCAGGTGGGAGACGTTGGATTCGGTGAAAGTATAATTATGCGTTGCGATGGAGAGGTGTGCCATCAAACCTGTACTTCCAAAGATGGCTGCAACATGATGTGCTCTGCGAATGCAAAGAAATGTCACCAAACCTGCTCTAGTGGAACTTGCATCCACAAGTGTGATGCAGCAAATTGCACGCTGAGCTGTTTGGGAGCTGCGTGCATTGCTGGCGAGTCTACTACTTCTAAGTCTACTACTCCAAAGTCTACTATCCCTAATAAGCGGAGTGGTACGGGCCTTCAAGTAAGATCCAACTTGTTGTGGATTTTGGTGCTTACATTTGTTTTCTATATGTAAAACAAAATCCGGAAAAAAAAAACCAATCGGAGCAACGATGGTGTTTTGTCAGAGCGTGTATTGAGTAGCAAATGCGTTTAAAAAAAGGAATTACTTTGGTTTTTGTCCTCTCCATTGACAGCTTTTCCCTCATACTGCCAGTACAAATGAAAAACGGAACTTTTATATGGGCCTCTTCAATATGAGCACTGGAGGGACAAGACTACGTTTCCCGTATTAGGTGTCTATGCAGACAAGGGTAGAGCTCATAGCAATTGTGGCCTCTTTTTTTATTGAATGAACGGTCCGTAATAAAAGGGATATGTAAGGAGAAGTTTCACCACCCCCTACAAACAAAGAAGACCATTTATGCCTGTCATTCGTTTGCAGTTGGGCAAGGTCCAACATTATCTGCTACAAAAGGTTTACGTTGACCCTATTCTGCCTGGGCTTAATTTGAGTTTCTGAGCCTGGGGGCCGGGGGGACACAAAGTGCCCCCTTGTAGATCTCGAAAAGTATTAAAGCTCTTGCGATGAAACTTGGCACGTTTCTAGCACGTCATTAGTTAAACAGAATTTTGAATTTGAGGCCGCCATCTTGAATTCCAAACCTGTAGTCATACAGCTGACAATGACGTCACCAAAAAATATATGATTTTGTTCTAAGAAACATACTTAGTCAAAACAAGCACACAAAAGTAAAAAAAAATTATCTTCTTCTTACAAACGAAGTGGGCTTATGACGTGTTAAACAGATTGAGCTTATGACGTGTCAATTATGACGTGTCGTGATGTCACAATAACGTCACAAACCCGCCATTTTGAATTTGAGGCCGCCATCTTGAATCCCAAACCTTCAGTCAGTCATGCAGCTGACAATGACGTCACCAAAAAATATATGATTTTGTTCTAAGAAACATACTTAGTCAAAACAAGCACACAAAAGTAAAAAAAAATTATCTTCTTCTTACAAACGAAGGGGGCTTATGACGTGTTAAACAGATTGAGCTTATGACGTGTCAATTATGACGTGTCGTGATGTCACAATAACGTCACAAACCCGCCATTTTGAATTTGAGGCCGCCATCTTGAATCCCAAACCTTCAGTCAGTTATACAGCTGACAATGACGTCACCAAAAAATATATGATTTTGTTCTAAGAAAGATACTTAGTCAAAACAAGCACACAAAAGTAAAAAAAAAATTATCTTCTTCTTACAAACGAAGGGGGCTTATGACGTGTTAAACAGATTGAGCTTATGACGTGTCAATTATGACGTGTCGTGATGTCACAATAACGTCACAAACCCGCCATTTTGAATTTGAGGCCGCCATCTTGAATCCCAAACCTTCAGTCAGTTATACAGCTGACAATGACGTCACCAAAAAATATATGATTTTATTCTAAGAAACATACTTAGTCAAAACAAGCACACAAAAGTAAAAAAAATTATCTTCTTACAAACGAAGGGGGCTTATGACGTGTTAAACAGATTGAGCTTATGACGTGTCAATTATGACGTGTCGTGATGTCACAATAACGTCACAAACCCGCCATTTTGAATTTGAGGCCGCCATCTTGAATCCCAAACCTTCAGTCAGTTATACAGCTGACAATGACGTCACCAAAAAATATATGATTTTGTTCTAAGAAACATACTTAGTCAAAACAAGCACACAAAAGTAAAAAAAAATTACCTTCTTACAAACGAAGGGGAAAAACCTGCAAAAAGACTAAAAAAAGACAGAAAATAGTCAAAATACTGCTAAGTAGACGGTTGTTATGGAGACGTCAATCATCATATGCATAGACACGTCATTGACACAGGAAAATTTTCTGTTGTAAATGTTAGGAAAAGTCACGAGATTTGGTGATTATTCGTCTAGCCGTTTAAAAGTTATAATTCGTTAAAGTCGGCGCGGGGGCAATTGTGCCCCCCACCCCCCCCCCCCCTCCAGGCTAAATAGGGTTAAAACAACTTAGAAATGTGGACTTGTGTTACTTTTGTCAGCATCTTAAAAGCTTTGGTATAAATTGGCTGCAATTATTCGAAACATGTCACTTGTTTTAGCAGAGAAGCCTCCCACAGCTATGTACCATGTGTCCCTAATGAAGAGAATCCACAGCTGGTATTCCAATTCTTCGGTTGAAAGAGTTCCTACAATGAAAGTTGAAAGTATAATCCCTGTAAGCCTTATTTCGCTGGTCTTTTACATAGTTGCTGAACCGCTTATAATTAACCCATTTAATAGGAGTAACTAATAGGGTACTCTGAGGACTTTGCTTGTTTCCAAAATTTACGTTTTTGCGAATTAATTTCTTAAGCTCTGAATTCAACCACGGGATATTGCACTAAGAATTCAGCTTCTTCGATGGGATATGCTTTTCAACGGCTTTAAAAAATATCGTTTTCCAAGGCTTTTTAACTTCGTCAACACTCTCCATTAAGCGCACACAGTCCCACGGAAGTTTGCTAAAATCTTTCCTTGAGACTGTCCAATCTTCGGAACGATACAATCGTAAACAATCCTAGGTCTTTGTTTCGGTCTCATGATCTTCAACTTGAGCTTGAATTAAATTCAATTGAGTAGTTGTTTGACGGACCGAGATCTTGGCAGACTTCAAGGTAAACGTGGCGCTGTAATAAAGGCCAAATCCAGAATATTCTGACCACCACGAGTAGGTCGGAAGACCATCTGATGGAGAAAGTAATCTGCATATTCCCCTGCTACTCATCCTGTCATCCCTTTGTTCTTTTTTTGTTGGGGTTTTTTTTTCGACAATGTTTTATTAAACATTAGACAAACAAATGTAATTAGGTGGTTTGCTTTGGCTTGACTTTAGTAAGCTCTGGTTAAGAGAGTCGTGTAACTTTCAACCAGTTATATTAGAAGTTGTGAGCTGGTTAGAACGCTAGTGTATTTGCTTCGCCGTAACAGATAAGTGCATGTATTGATTGCGCCTGTCGTGATCAACCAGACAGTGTTTGTTGCGGTTTTGGTTTTAAGACCTTTAACTCAAAACCGTTCTTTACTTTGTGATACCTTTCTTGTTATGGAATATAGAGACATTTTGGTAAACATCTGTAATGGTAATCGGTAAGTTTTAGTTTGAAAGCGACAAGGCCTTTAATGCAGTCAGGAGCATCAGTAGGCTCAATTAGCCGGATATTTGCCATTTTATTTCTGATGCAGCTGTTTTGTAGCTGTTGGTAAAACGCGCACAAGGCCTGAATAAAGCTTAAAGTGATTGTAAGCTGCGGGCAGTGCTATACAATATAACGTCGTAATGTGTCTTTGGTGGCCTGCTTAATTCGATGTATTTTTGTTTGCCAAGAAAATTTTGAGGGGGCAGAGCGACGAAAACGAGCTGTTAATGGAATGAAGAGGAAGCAGACATTGTCCTTCTCTTCACTTAGCGCCACACTTATGTTCCCTTCCGGCGAACATAGCGATGTCAGTTTCCACATTTTTTTTCCGCATGGAAACAATAAACTTGATTTGTTCCCCTTCGTTTAATCCCTGCTTTCGGCATAGCAAATTTTTCTTAACATAATGGTAGCCACGATCAAGACATTTTTAGGCATTTCCCTAATATTCGTAAGCTGCTTGTTTGATTGTGCGCTGATATTAGAAGAAATTAGTTATTGACCGCGCTTGGAGAACAAAGTGTTTAAAAGTCTTTTTACGGCCTGGATATTTTAATGTGCAACGGTAAGTTGAACTGCAAGGAAATAAAATAATTTTATACTTATGGCTATTTGATTTGTATTCTTCAACTGGTGAGTATTAAGCAACTGGTAATATCAGCGGTGGAATGTTAGGGTATCGAAAGTTTGGTGGAAGATCAGAGGTTGATGGTTCAGCTGTATAAAGGGATGTCATTCTCAGTGTACATACGCTTGCCCTTCTCGCCGTTTGTACGGACTCTTGAGCTTAAATATTTGTGATTGTGTTGCCAGTGAAAAACCTGAGTGAGATGCCCAAAAATAGTTTTGGGATCTCCAGTTATTGCTATTACATTCCACTCTTTAGCAGGTGTTTGCATTTTTGCTTCAGTCTACGGCTTCGAAATGTGTTTATTTCTCTGCTTAAGTTAATTCACACAGAAAACCACAAGCAAAATGCTATACCATAGTTGCGCCTTGATAGGAAGCTTAGAAACAAACAAACAAACAAACAAAAAAATAAACAAACAAAAACAGCTCCAGAGGACATGTCCCAAGTGTAAACACTTCTTGTCGAATATCACGTGACTTGCATTTAACTTTATAAAGATTCGAGTGAATCACTGGTATGAAAGTTTCTCCAGAGTGCTAATACTCCGCTTCATATTCGATCTTCGACGTATCCTTCTTTAGTTTGTGACCTGAAAAATAACTAAAAGACGGAGTCATGGAATCCAGTTATATGGAATCTTAGCCCCTTCAAATTTAGGCATGAATTTTACGGCACAGTTATAGGCATAGAGGCCAGCATGAAAAGCTTTACCTTGTCCACATTCATATCAATATGGCCCATATCCAGTAAACGCAACTCACGATAAACATTTCCTGTCCCTTCAGAGTTTCAGAAAGTACTCAAGATTAATACAAGAACAGTTTATCAGAGGACGACGAGAATTTGCGTGCTAATTCATAGCAGCCAGAGATTTGACTACATGTAGTCTCGCCAATTCGGTCATAATGTTTTCGATCTATTCAATGTCCAAAGTCTAGCATATCAACGACCCAACTTCAGCAGATACAACTGCAGATTATGTTTTAGTAGGGTGATAACCTCACTAGGTCTTAGGACTTCAGCTTTTGCAACTCTTTAATTGCCACAGACAAAAGCAGTACGAGAAACAATAAAAGCTGGAAAGTAGTGAACGAACACGAACAAAGGACCTAAAACGGAGAGAGCTTACAGCACGGTACGTCAAATACTGAGGGGTTTGTTACATTGTTATACGATTAAAAACAGAGAGGTTATAACACGTGGAGGTATTTAAAGAACATCCATACATTAAAGGACCAATCGATTGGAACTTCAGCAGATACAACTGCAGATACAACTGCAACTTCAGCAGATACAACTGCAGATTATGTTTTAGTAGGGTGATAACCTCACTAGGTCTTAGGACTTCAGAGTTTTGCAACTCTTTAATTGCCACAGACAAAAGCAGTACGAGAAACAATAAAAGCTGGAAAGTAGTGAACGAACACGAACAAAGGACCTAAAACGGAGAGAGCTTACAGCACGGTGCGTCAAATACTGAGGGGTTTGTTACATTGTTATACGATTAAAAAAAGAGAGGTTATAACACGTGGAGGTATTTAAAGAACATCCATACATTAAAGGACCAATCGATTGGAAAAGATAGCATAAAATTAATAACAAATTGTATTGTATTCATTGCAGTCACTTGAGGTGTATATCGCGATGTTTCGACTGCTTGTTGCTAGTCGACCTCATTCAGGGGCGGCCAACAAGAAAATTTTGGCAAAATACTTTAAAACATCTTTTCTGCGTTCTCGGATTGTTTCAGAGCTAAAAGGCGTATTTGTGTAAGCTAATGCAGGCTCAAAATGATATCAGATATCGGCGCTATATTTTCCAAACTACGTAATTATTAAATTTCTGCCGCAGCTAAAACTGTAATGAACGTGACAAGAAGAAAGTATTCATGGTGGTGACGCTTTGTGTTCTCTTATACATTATGCAGTACAGCCTCCCGTTCACTATTGGCTGTCGGTGGAATTCGAATCTAGATTCTTCATTTAGCCGCCGGAGAAAGAGTTGATTTTGTTAGTTGGTTCAAAATAATCCACTTTATTCGATTAATTGCTGCTTTCGGTTAGGCGCTCCTTGCTGATATGCTGTTATATGAGAGTCAATACAAGGTTGCGGCCTGGGCTGTGTTGCAGCATTTTTTCTAAGCATGTCAAGCGTTTGCTGGGTAATGTTAGACCCGCGGTTTAACATCATTAACCATTTCGCCAATATGAACCCTACACACCCTAGCACCCCATGCTGATGTTAAACGTTCCAAAAACGTAAGCCCGACAACTGTTGGCAAAAATGTTGGAGCGTTTCGATCGTGGCTTTACGCTTAAAATACGTTTACTTTTTGAGTCGATGTTACGATGCCCTGTGTTATCAAAGATTTCTGAAAGAGTTATGAAAGTGTTCAGTCTTGTTATGAAAGAGAATGTCAAATGATTTGTCCCACTGGAGGAATCAACTGTACACAGGTTTCAGTGAAGAGCAATGCTCCAATGGAGTGGGACAGAGGTTTGTGCACACAATCTTGTTCATCAGGGCAATGTAATATGAGCTGCTCGTCAAGTGTAAGCCAGTTGCTGGGACTGCAATGATTTCTACATCGGTAAAACAAAACGACGACTTCATGATAGAAAAACTGAACACTTCAAGGCCCTCGTTAAAAATGACCACACGTCTGCCATTGCAGACCATGTCAAAACCGCCGGACACAACATCAAGTGGGATCATTTTGACATCTTAGCATCGGGCAAAACTGATTACCACTGCAAAATCAAAAAAACATTGTTAATCCAAGAACTGAAGCCAGCTTTTAATGTCAACGTCAGCAGTGAGAAGCTGATACTTTATTAACTAGCTGTACCTTTTTATAGATTCATTGTTAAGATTGTTTTCTTAGTCTTGGTTCCAGACCCCTTATCACTATTGTATAAAGGTTTTGTCAAAATTGTAACGGTCACTTTTGAAAATGTATGTTGACTAGCATACGAAACGTCGAGTTTATATAAAAATGCGTAAGTTTATAATGTTTATTACCGCTGTTTGTGTTTTATTTTTTAATCAACCAATTTCCGTCGTGCAGCAAGTCATTGCCATCAATATTGGGGGGCTTGCCATGTTTCAAATTACAGTTTTCCCTAGGTGCTAAAAGTGGGCGGCACTCAAAAACCCTAGTTCTCGGGCAGGCGGCACTAATTTTTGCTCCTTATAAATGGTATAAATGTATCCTTTTGTATGAAATTTCTCTCTGCAAACTCGGACACATTTCACGTTGGAACACTTTCCTGTCCACCCCCCAATGCTGCCATCAACTGTGTTATGGCGGCAAATGCGATTCCATAGCCTGCAATGCCACTAATTGCACACAGGTAGCATATGTGCGGGCAAGTTTGTTACAGCGAGGACAGCAGCATGTCTTGTAGTTTTCGTTCTATAGTGATTGTAAATAGGTTTTTTATTTTTGTATTTACTGTAATGTCTGTAATGCGCATTTGATTATTCTTATAGAAAATGCGCAATATAAATATTTAATATTATTATTAAATATTATTAATATGATTATTATTATTATGTCCTCCTGGAGTGAAGACGTGCAACCAGGTCGGATATGCTAAAGATATAATCATGCGATGCGATGGAGGAGTGTGCTAGCCTGCGTAGGTGTGCCAACAAAGCTGTTACAGTGAAGGCTGCAACATGAACTACTCTGCGAGTGTAAGGGAATGTCAGCAAGCCTGCTTTTAATTAGTAAAGCTTGCTTCTACACGTTTGATGTCGCAAAGTGCAAGCTGGATTGTTTCGGAGCTACATGCATTGCTGCCGAGTCTACCACTCCGACCTCTACTACCCCTATTAAGTCTACTACTCCTAAGCGGAGTGGTGCACCCTTCGAAGAATTAAAAACCAAACCGCTGTGGATTTTGATGCTTACGTTTGTTTTCTCTATGTGAAACAAAGTCAGGAAATAACGAATTTGAACAGCGATGGTGTATTATCAGTGTACGTGTGATAATCAGAGTGTATTATCAGAGTGTATCAACGATGGTGTATTATCAGAGTGTGTATTGAGTAGTAAAAGCGTTTAAAAAAGTCTGATTAGGCACGTAAATCGGCCTCTCCTTTGACAGCTTTTCCCTCATACTGCCAGTACAAATGAAAAAGGGAACTTTTATACAGTCGGGCCAGTCTTCAATACGAGCACCGGACGGACAGGACTAAGGTTCCCGCATTAAGAAAGTGTCCATTCAGACACAGGTAGCCATAAAGCAACTTTGGCCTCTTTTTTATTGGATGAACAGTCCTGTCCTCTGTTATGTTATTGTATTTTTTTCCCAACCGGATTTAGTCAATTTTCACACGGCTACAAAGAAACAAAACCATTGATGCCCGTCTTTCGTTTGCAGTTAGGCAATATCCAATATTATCTCCTGCAAAACTTCAACGATAAAACGATTTCGAAACGTGGGCTTGTATTTCTTTTGTAAGCTTTTTAGTAGAAAGAGAACGTTTTCCATTAAATAGTAGCTGCAATTATTCGAAACATTTCACTTGTTCTAGCAGAGATTCACCTTCCACAGCTATGTATCCTGTGTCTCTATTGAAGAGAATCGACTGTATTCCAGTTGATCATTTTGGAGAGGTCCCAACTTTTACTGAATCTCGAAAGTAATTAGGTGGTTTGCTTTGGCCTGGCTTTAGTACGTTCTGTAATTGGTTGGTTAAGAGAGTCATGTCACTTTCAACCTGTTAGAAGTTGTGACTTCCTCATGAGCTGGTCAGAACACTAGTGTATTTGCTTCGAGATCAGATAAGTTCACGTATTGATTGCGCTTGTCGTGACCGAAGAGACTGTCTGCTGTGGTTTTGGTTTTAAGACCCTTAGATCAAAACAGCACTTTAACCTTGTATTATTTCCTTGTTAGGGAATATGGAGACATTTTGGTAAACATCTGCAATCGTTAAGTTTTAGTTTGAAAGGGGCAAAGCCTTTAACATAACATAGAGAGATATCATTTTGCTGTAGAATCTTTAACATCAGATTTATTTTTGGCGCTCAGATTAGGTGGCGCTCAGATTGTAAGCTGCGATAGAAAGGTTTCGCATATGGAAACGAAACGAACGCACCCATTTTAAGTAGTGCTCCAGTATCACATCGCGGTGTGTCTTTGGTGGCCTGCTCAATTGGCTGTGTTGTTCTTTGTAAAGGAAATTTTGAGGGGCAGAGCGGCAAAAACGAGCTCTTAATGGAATGGAGAGGAAGCAGAAATTGTCCTTCTTCATAGTACCCCCGCTCTTTTGTTCCTTTTACGCTTCTTTATAGTAAATGGTTGTAAATGTGTTACAAAAATAATTGTTAATGTCAATGCTGTAAACAGTGTGAAATAAGGTTGAAAGTTGAAAGTTGAAAGGTGACTCACGGAAAATGAATGAATTTGATTTGGTCGCTATCGGACGGGAAACTTTAATCACTGCTTTCGGCAAATTTTTCTTAATGGATTCGTCATTGTTACGATAGAGACATTTTCTAAGTTTAAGCATTTCCCTAATATTTGTAGGCTGTTCGTTTGATTGTGTGCTGTTGTTATTAGGAGAAATAAGTTATCGATTGCGTTTGGAGAGTCTTTTGGCGGTTTGATCAAAAGATTTTAATGTGCAAAGGAAATAACTAAGTTTTAACCTATGGCTATGATGTATTCTTCAACTGTTGGGTATTAAACGACTGATAACATCATACTGGCTTTTTTCAACAACTTTTTGTGTTATTGGGCTGTGACATTGCGTCGTTTAAGTCTTGACTCTTTGCCTCGACGCAGTTATATCAGCGGACGTTACACGGCCCACATCACTTTTAGAAAACAATGGTATACGGGGCGTTGTTGTACTGTATAGTCTTACCTGCTCATTGGTTGGGTGAGGATGGGGGTACTCAGTGGCTGCAATAGGTGTCTTTTTTTAAGATCAGTTCCTTGTTGTAAATAGTGTATTTCAGAATATTACAATTGCGTATTAAAAGTGCGCAGTGAAAACAGCTGTTGATGGACCAATCTCTGCTTGGAGTTCTAGACTTCGAGATGGGGGTGGGGGGGGGGGGTAGGGGTGGGTATAATCATCAATCTGCAAATTCATTGGTTTCACGTCCCTGGTAGTACAAACTGTAGAGTCGTTTTGTATTTTTAGTATTCTCTGCAGTGAGTTGTTACTGTGATGTTTCGAAATGTGGCTGCCATCGTGTTTTAAGTTCTTTTTTTTCGGACGTCATCAACAGAACTACCGGTAGCGTGAGTCTGGTGATCACCAAAAGACTTTGAAAAACTTGATTCCTTCCTGAGTCATGTCATTGTGTGTCAGCCTAGTACGCAGGCATTCTCTTCCTGCCCTCTCGACCTGGCGCGAAATTCCGTGACGTCACCGAATGGCCCAGCTACTTATTCGGTGAAGTCATGACATTTCGCGCCAAGTCAAGTGAGCGGGAGGAGTGGGTACTAGGCTGACATTAATCCTATTCAGAACGTCAGAACGAGGGGGAGCGGGGGGGAGGGGGTGATTGGTCGCACATAACTTTTTAATATGCAAGCTTAAGCCAGGAAACAGGCGTGAATAACAAGAACAAAAGGTTATTTCTAGAAACATTGCACTCATTCCTGGACAAACTCTGTCGCTGAAAGAGCACCCTTCTCAAGGGTTTATGCGTCTCTGGTTGCCTCTCTAGGGGTCAGCGAACAATAATGTTTTGCACATTTGCATTCTGTTACCGCTTACAGAGTCAACTCTGAAGAAGACCGCAGAAAGCGGCCGAAAATTTGGTTGTTTTTCACATATTAGACCTGTCTTAAACGTTTTTATAAACTTAAACTTGGTGACTTTTTTCTAAAAACTTATCTGGAACAGTTTGCGTCGTTGCCAATCAATATTTTATAAATTCGTCTTTTAATGAAATCCGTAATTTGTGCATTGTAAGATATGTTTAATGTTCTTTTATTGACTTCTTCATGCTCAATTTCGGCTTTTCTTAAAGGTTTTGGAAAAAATCAAGAAATCCAAGATGGTGGATGCAAGATGCATGGCCGTTTTGAGAACGTGACCTCAAAGGAAACACCTTTGGACGTACTACAGTTGAAGCTCTCCTTGCGACCACTCTCGTAAGCGACCAGCTCTAGTTACGACCAGCATTCTGAAACGTTTGAATTGTCACTTAAACTCTGTAATTAAAAGCTCTCGTAAGCGACCACTCAGTCAACACGTCACTTAAATGAAAACGTCCTCGTCTTTATCAAATTTGGAGTAGTACGTAATATAAGCGGCGAAGGTCCGTCGACCTGTACCATCGCGAACCTCTTCTGTGATAGGTAATAAAAAATCTATTATATTATTGCAACAATACTATTGGAAACCAACAACATATGCCAAACGTTTCTGCTAAAATCCCTCGAAAACGACCACCCTCCATTGTTTTATTACATGGACTCATACGAGCGCCCATTCTCGTAATTGACCAGCTCTACTTGCGACCACTTTTTTGAATTCCCGAGGTGGTCGCTTACGAGAGCTTCGACTGTATCTGCCTTGTAAGTTTCGTTCTCATAGCTTTAATATTATCGGAGTTAAAGAGAGGGCGCCTGAATAGGGTTTAAAAATTTCAGACCAATCATAAGAAACGATTGAATACTTGATTGACTAAGTTTTTTCATAGCTTGTCACTCACTTCATCAATTTCAAGTCAGCTACACCAATGCTGTCACGTGATATATCAGTCTTTAATTTTTAAGAAATTTGAGCCCATGTCATAGTGACTACACAGTACTTACACAAGAGGAAAAAACGACTCCATATAGTGGGTTACTCAAAAGCTGTTCAAGCTGTTCAAGCTCACTAGGTCCCAGCTCTACTATTTTCAGCGCTATTTTCAGCGCTATTTTCAGCGTCATTGTTTCTGAGAATGAAAATGATGTGAACTGCAGGAATACAAATGATATGAAGATATGACCATCGCAGTTGTAATCGCAATTTAAGTAATTGCGAATTAGAGCGGTTTTCAATTGAGTGTCGAAAGTAATTCGTGTTTTGCTTTGGTTTTGCTTTACTTCGCTCTGTGATTGGTTAAAACCTTTCGCGCCACTTTCTCGACCAATCAGGAGTAAAACTCAAACCAATCAGTCGCGACTTGCTCGCGCTCGCACGCGTTTTCCCGCGCTTGGCGCCGGTTACATGTATTTGCTTCGAGTTCTGATTGGTTCATTGGGTAATTTGTTTTTGTTGTGATTGGCTGGGGTAATTACTTTGGTTTTGGTTTTACGACACTCATTTGAAAAGCGCTCTAAGCCCGAAAAAAACAGATTTTTGGGGCCAACGGAATTCAAACCCTTGGCCTCTGCGTTCGTGCAGCAGTGCTCTACCAACTGAGCTATGAAGAGCCATAGAGATGTGACGATGTGACCGTCGCAGTTGTAATCGCAATTTAAGCAATTGTTTCTGTTGTTTTGTTTGTTTGTTGTTATTGTTGTGGTTTTTTTTTTGTTTTTTGTTTTTTTTTTTTTTTGTTTTTGGCTTTTTTTGTTTTTTCGGCCAACCGGAGGCCTCATTCACGCTTGAGCGGAGACTGGAAAGAAAAAAAAAAGGATAATTGAAGCACGGGGAACGCTAGGAAGGGAGATAAACAAGCAGTAGTGCGCTTCCTGGTGGTTCAGTGGTTCAACCTCGTGTTGGTTAACGGATGGAGAACTTACAGTGTAGAAATATAGGCCTCGTATCGTAATTAATGTACACTTCTGACTCAGGTAATTTGTACTTCACTAAAAACATGTTTATTTTGAAAGTTCGATTTACAAACACTCTATGCTAGACTCTGAGGTCACTAAAACAACGGAAGTACAAAAAAAAAATGCCTAAACTACAGGGTGTCTTTAATTTCATGCACCTTCTTTAGAACCCAAAAAATGTTTAAAAAATCTAGAAAATCTGAAATCTAGAACCAGTAAAATTATACAACCTAATAATGGATAGAACGTTTGAAAGAGCTTTCCAGTTGTCTTCAGTAGCCTTTATTCCCGTCCATCCTTTTACGACTTTCGGTCGACCGTTAAAACCCTTGTCTTCAAAACAACTTGAACTATCCACTTACTGACCCAACATCCCCCAGTCAGCCGCTGCTACTTAAAACACAAGTGGAAAGCGATAAATTGGCGGCAAACAAATCACACACTTAGGAAAATGTGAGGCACAAGTTGCCAGGAAACTTTAAGTTGCAGTCTTATGCCCCATAAAATGACAATAAAATGAGCCAGTGTAGGATAAAATTTAAGATGATGAATGCCTCGAAACGTTCGAGACACCCTGCATTTAGCCACAAAGATGACCACTTACAAAACACGACACCCATGTACTTTATCTTATTTTCTTCAGTTGATAGTAACTACATAATCTTACCGAAATTTCGTAGCAGTAAGATAGATCTTAAACATTTCAAAACACGTCACGTTTGAGTATCCATCGCCTGACGATGGGCACTGAAGTATCCCAGACATGTTATCCAAACTCAAACGTTGTGTCGTGTTTTTGAAATGATTAAAGTTGATTTCCAGTCCGTACTGCGCAGGCTCAACGGTTTGTTTTGGTTTGGTTTTGAAAAACTAATTTCGTCATGCGAGCTTTTTGAAATGTACCAATTTGTGACGTCTTAATAAGGTAATATTCGTACAATTTTTGTCTCCCGCCATCGTGGATGTGAGCTTTACTCCCGATGAAATTGAAGAAAGAGACATTGAGGTGGCCGCGCGACCAGGACAAGATAACATCTCGGTGTGTACATGTACTAGGTTTTGTTTACGGGAAACAGGACGAAATGCCTACCCGTGTCGTGGTGCCCAGCAGTTGCCATCGAGCACGAGGAACCGCAAGCTTGTGCATGAACACACGGTACGTGTTGCAGGAAGATTTGCAGGAAGATTGTTCCGAAAATGACGAGGTATTTAAGTCTACTTTATTTTTCCCATGTGGAAAAATATTCGTACAGCTCCAAACATGCACTCTATTTCATACAGTTACCAGTCGCGTCTCGTTTCGCGCGCTACGCAAATGGCGTCTCGCGCTACGAGAATCGCGTCGCGCGCTACGCGATTCGCGTAGCACGAGAGTCACTGAAGCGGCAATTTTGGCATAAATTTGGGAACGATTACCAATTAATTTCGCGAAGCGATTTTCAAGGGTTAGCAACTGCACTTCGGACACTTCGGTGATTTGGTGCGACACCAAGAAAGAAGGATTTGATGTGTTTCTGGTTTTCCTTTACGCAAATATTAGAACTATCTTTAAGCGTATGAGTTCGAGTTCATTTTCCATAGCTGGCGACGTAATACGTCGCAATCGACTGTGACTATGTCTGTAGTTTTCGTTTCCACTTGCGACATGTTTTGCCAAATTTCTTTGGCTTTGTCGTCAATGGAACATAAAAATCGATTGGCGAGTTTTAAAATTCATATCCAACACATATACCTGTTAGTTCGCAAAAACAAGTTGATTAAGATTGTGTTTGAAGTTTTCGTTACGCTCGCGATATCAGCGACACATCGCTGCCGTAAAACACTGAAAACAGAGAACGTGTTTGAAGTTTCTTTTAGCAAGCGACATATTTTAAGTTAATTCGCTTCAATAAAGTAAAACGGTTTAGCTTTTTTTTATCAAGCAAGTGGTATATTTTACCTTCACATGGACAAAAATAATTGAACTTCACATCACAAATTTCAAAACAACATGGACGTGTAATTTGAAACCTGTCACGTCTGCCACTACAAACGCATGATGCCGTCCAAAATCCAGAACTTTCGAGGGAAATTTATTAAGGGGCCAACCATTTAACTTCTGAGGGGGGGTTGGGTGATTTTGAAAAAAAATATCCTGCAAGTGCATGTGCGTAAGAAAAAATTTCCTGCACAAGACTATTGTCCAAAAAAAAAATTCACGCACGTACAGTGGGCTGGAAAAAAAATTCTGGCAAGATGTTTCCTGGGTTGACACATCGAACTTTATCAGCAGACTGTTAAAAGATTTTAGCATCTGGACTTGGGTAAGAGGGATTCTTTGCACAATGATGTTTTCCCCTCAGATGGCCTTTTCTTTACATTTATAGCACCTGTGGTTACCAATCTTGATACATGTTTTCTGAACTTCAAGATCACGGCTGGTGTTGTGATTTGAAGACCAATGTGTTCAGTGCACTCTAAATCAAGAATGCCAGAATAGCTGTTGGAACATGAAGTAAACTTTATTAACTATCTATTTGACACAAAACTGGAATGAGCTCTCCTGTAACATTTGCCTGAACGCTTGTCAAGTAAACGTGTAGGGATAGGAGGTGTGTCTTTTAATATAGAAAGTGTCGTATGCCTTGCATACTGTATGTATTCCCTCTCTTGTGGAATATTAGTATACAATGCTCGTTACGTCCATAGATGCAAGGATTGTGTTCTCTGGAACTTTAGTCCTGTCAACGAAATTAACGGAGTCAGTTGACTGTATCAGTCTTTGAGATGCGACTTCTGTTGTTGTGCTAACGGCTGGAGTAGTATGGCAACAAATGCTGATAACTTCTCTGTTAGACCTGAAACTCCCAAGGTCTCCCAAGTCGGTTTGTGGATTTTCGTAAGGGTATAAAATACTGGAATTCGAGGCGGGTTTGGTGTTTGACAAAGCCATTTTTCAGTCATTTCGTTAATGTGGTGTTCATTGTGAAGCACTGTAATCAATTGTTGTACTTTACGGGATGTATCTTCAGCCATAGGTACTGCAAGAGGCCTCAGTAGTTTTCCACGTTCGTGCATGTTGTCTAATTGAATTGCCCCTCGTTTTTGTCCCAAGAAAGTCTGGGATGAAGCCCAAATCAGTAAAGTTTGCAAGTGAGGAAAATGATGAGAAATCATCCAGTTTTGGCATGGATGTGATCTGGGGATATCTGTCATCATTAAAGCTAGGGAATAGTACCCATAAATTTGGTAAGATAAATGACGTATCCAAAACAGTTCTTATTCTACCACATTCAAATGCCGGTGAAGGGAGAGTTGTGCCTCTTATAAGGAAAAACAAAACAGCTATTGGCAGCATCTCTCCAGGTGGACGGGTACGTTGGCCTTTTTGCTTACTATCAAAATGGCCTACAAAGAGTCATCTTTTGAACCACCTGCAGATTTGTTGGCTACTGTAAAGAAAGCTACTTGGAACTACAACAAAGAGCATCATCAACGATGTTTTTAAGCGTTATGCCATGTTAATTTGACTTCTGGATAAGTCAGAATGTCAAGATCGAGTTGATATTAGTCCAATTTAAAGAAAAATCTGGGATCTAACTAGTTACTTTCGAAGGGTCACATTTCTTCTCAGAATAAAGGAAAACACGTCTTGGCTACTTTAATTTTTCAAAATTTTCTGAGGAAGCATGCCCCCACACCCCCCTACAAAGATGACGCCGTCAAAAATCTCACTCTTTGGCAACAAAGCAACTTAAGAGCTCTGTGCAGATGTTTTTTCAATTTGGGGCTTTGTAATGTGTACTTCAGCTGCAAGTTGGATTTAACCCTTTCTAGATAGCTCTCTAAAGCAACTTATTGCTGCCAGTTTGATTTAACAAGGAAAGGATATGGCTCATTCACGCTATGCACTGTACTGTTCTGTAGCTCTATGCACGCACTGTGTACTGTACTGTAGGCGCATTCACCTTGCAAAATGATCAAAGTCCAGGAACAGGTCTGACTCCTTTTATCAGTGGGAAGGGGTCACCTCAATGTTTTACATTTGGTGTTAAAGGTATTGTACTGTATTATAAAAGTCACTCAAAAACTCTTAGATAAAAATTAATATATTTGTTCAAAGTTTCTTTCACAGATCCTTAACCTTTTATAATTTGATTTATAATGAAGGCCTACTTTAAACCCCATCCACACACCAAAAAAAATTTCATACAGAACGTTGGAGGGAGAAAAAAATATCTTGCAAGCACATACCCCGAGAAAAAAAATACACGGGGAATTAAGGGGTTGAAAAAAAAATTCATGCCTATACCAAATCACCCAACCCCCCCCCCCCCCCTCAGAAGTTAAATGGTTGGCCCCTAACTCACAGCCTATTCACAGATCGCTTTCGAAATTTCATTCAGTATAAAACTTGATTCTATCGATTTAAAACATAAATGCCGAAGAAAGTTGACAAGCACTTTGTGTCTTTTGTTGACAAAGCACGAAGCGTGCGCTTCGGATCAAACGATCGGCAAGTTTTTGTCTCAATTTTGACAGATCACTATCCAATTTAAAAACACACGATAGCCACGAAATATTAGTAGTTAACTAATCCAGCAGATTCCGGTGACAAAATACGTTTGTCGAATAACTTGTCGAAGTGAAATTAGAAGCCTTGCGTGTGCGGCGGTAATTTGTTCGATAAAGAATGTGGTTCGATCGATCATTCGGTAAACTTATAGATTTGCTTTTCACTCGTTTAATGTAACCATGGATGTGGCTTTTTAATGTTGAGGCATGTAAAGAATTGTGGGCAATTAATAATCTGATGTAAACTTGCATGTACATGTGAAATTCACGCACTTGGAATTCGCAATTACAAAGCAGTTCTCATTTTTGCTCGAAACGACGCGAATGGCGCCGGGTTCCCCGATCGTTCAATGATCGTTATCAATCGCCGTTTGGTTTACAATAGGCAATCAAAATTACGAGAGAATTTTATCTACGATACTTCCAGTTTTTAGGGCTTCGCGCGCGACAAAAGTCGCGTCGCGCGCTACGAGAATCGCGTAGCGCGCGACGCGATTCGCGTCTCGTGAGAGGATGGTAACTTTCCTTTGAGCGGTACTGTAAATTATCTCTGTTTTTTCTTACAGTCCATCATGTGACGCTCACAAACAATTCGGGGCTGAGCCTGCGCAGTACGGACTGGAAATCAACTTTAATAACTACACATTCATAATCAATCAAAAAAACGTAAGGAAATGATTGATTATATGTTAGAATCAACGTTGACGTTAAAACAAATCATCCTGCTGGCCTTCAAAAAGGTAACAAACGCTTTCCCTAACTTTGATTATTGTTCTTTTCCATTAAGTTTCTAAAAAAAGGTTAGTTAGCACTAGTTTAAAGTATGACCGAATGGGAAACACGCGCATTTCATTTCAACCAACCCAGGGGCGGGGGCAGGCCCATGTTTGGCCTTAACGGCAACATGCCACTAGAAAAAGCGTGGTTTTCAGAGTCTCCTGTAGTAAACATGGTATGCAATTTCACCATTTGTCCTAGACAGGCTATCTTGTTGGAATTGATTCGAGTACAGTGAAACCTACATAAATTATAAGAACCTTGATTCTTCCAAGTTTGCCTAAGAAAAGATCTTATATTTGGTGTCCAGTGAGAATTTAGGCTATTTTGATTCTTAAATGCATGTAGGTTCTTATTTTCTGAAGGGAAAAAGTGCTTGTTGCTGGTCCAACAACTAGCCTACAGTGATATGGTGCCTGCCTTGAGTGTAAGAAACATATACTTAGATTTTCATTTTGAAATAAAGTGGCCGATAGTATCCTTGTTAGTCAGTTTTACCGTTACTGTTGCTATTTTTTCTGGTTTTCCAAATAGGGACCTTTTTCTATATAAAGGCTCAGTAGGTTCTTATATAATGGGCGTTTAAATGCCAAAATTTTAGCCTACAGATTCTTAACCAAGTGGGTCTTATATGTGTTTTTTTTTACTGTATTTCATAAGCAAATGTCAAACAAGAAAAACTTACATTTGTCAGTTGGGTGTAAAATCACATAAAAGCGGTAAGGAATATCATTTTGTTGTGATACAGGGTCACAATTTAAGAGCCAGAGGCACTTCCCTACCCAACTTACTGTCGAACTCCTTAACCCCCCCCCCCCCATACACACACACACAAAACCACAACTCATGAGGCCAGCTGTTATCTCCAGTTTTAAAGACAAGTAAAGGCTATGCATAACTGCCTACGTTCTGGTTTTACAGACATCATACTAATATTACACCATCACAGCTGCCAAAATAGAACAAGGTGATTAGAAATGCAGGGCCACTTTGGTCCACCTAATTTTGAAGAAATCTAAATGGCAAATCAATGCAGTACACACGGTGCCAAATTATAAACATTCAGATTGTAGAAAACACTTGAAATTAAGCACAGACTTTCGTTAGTCACGATCTTTTGACAACAGGAAGAAATCTGGCATTATCCTAATTGGCCTTTCTTATTGCTTCAGGCGAGAGAGTGGACGTGATTAGGAGAAACCTTGACTGAATGATGTATTTGAGCCATGAACATCTGTCAAGCTCTTTTACAATGGCAGCCGTTATTACAAAATACGCAACTGTGTTACTATTAGGCTTCTTGAACATGAATGTAAATACCTAGAGTGTACTCAAGAATAATGCTGTGATGACATCAAAATGTCATTTTTTCATTCTCACAATTCCATCTAGCAGTTTTGGTTTTGGGTAAATGAGAGTTAGGCATTAGAGCGGTTTTCAATTGAGTGTCGAAAGTAATTTGCGTTTAGCTTTGGTTTTGCTTTACTTCGCTCTGTGATTGGTTAAAAAACCTCGCGCCACTTTCTCGACCAATCAGAAGTAAAACTCAAACCAATCGCGACTTGCTCGCACGCGTTTTCCCGCGCTTAGTGCCGGTTACATGTATTTGCTTCGAGTTCTGATTGGTTCATTGGGTAATTTGTGTTTGTTGTGATTGGCTGGGGCAATTACTTTGGTTTTGGTTTTACGACACTCATTTGAAAACCGCTCTAACTAGGCATTGGATTAGAATAACAGTGTGCATTAATTAACATAAAATAAAACTAAAATAATACCATTCTGAAGTGGGCTTAAAAACCAAAAATTGCCTGACTGTAGTTCTAAGCGGCAGCTTAGAACTACAGTCACTTGCATGCTGTTGTTGCAAGTGAGCATTAAGTCAGAGGCTAGTGTAGGTTTGACAGATGCAGGTGACAAACAGCTCTACATAAAAACAACAAAAGCAAGCATAAATCCCAAAACAACTGAAACCAAGACTCCCATTTGAAAAGTGCCATTGCCATTTGTGGCAGTGGGTGATTCAAGTTTGGTGCAATTACCTCTACTGCAATCCAACATGCATTTATTTTCTTCTATATCACACCGGTAGAAGCACTCTCCTTCACAGCCTTGGTCGCATTGCTTGACGCTCGAAGAGCAGGTCATGTTGCACTTTTGTCCACTACCACAACGCTGCTGGCACATCCCGGAATGACATACCATCACTGATCCACCTGTCTGTTCACAGTTGGCAGCATTCTTAGGGCATGTCATGGTGCCACAGTCCCCACCGCTGCAGCTCTGGAAGCAATGACTAGCACCGCAGTCAAAGGACTTACAAACAGCACCACTGGGGCATTTCTGCAAACAGCTGTTAACTGAGGAAGAGCAAACCATGGAGTTGCACGTGCTCCCATTGCATATCTGTTCACAACGCTCATATGGTGATGACTGCCCACATAGTATTGAGCAGGGTTGTTGATCACAGCCATACTGTGAGCACGTTTCATTGTTTGGCATAATATCACATCCAGTTTTCTCACTTGCTGAATCGACGAAGGTCCCAGTAACAGACAGCAGAGCAATAATTAACAGTAGTGGCATCATTTTTGCACTTTAGGGGTGAAATGGTAACACCTAACAAAGAGAATGTAAAACTCAAAATGTCACAAGGACACCGTATGTTGCATTACACAATCATTGACATTTAATGTGACAGTGCAAATAATAACTGCATGGTTTTCTTTGCAACTGCAGATCAATCATCTACATCTACATGTAACATGCCAACTGTGGAACTAATTAGCATCAACATCTTCATGGTGATAAAAGCAAAGAGCTTCAATGTTGAAAAAATGAAAATAATAAGAGCTAATGGGCCATTTTCAAGAGGGCATCAATCTTATACCCAGAGCTTACAGACTCATCAGTCTGCATTCTGGGATACTAGCAATTTTATCCCCAGTGACTGTCTTGTCTTCTGGCCCTTCAATGCCTATAGACACAACCAAACAAATTATAACTACACGTAGTTTTTTTGAGTCTCAACTAGGAACATCTGTTCACTGAAGAGCACACAGGCTCTGGATTCTCTATTCAAATGGTGTCATTTTACTACATCCAATCAGATTTTTCAACTGGCCCTGCAGCACATGATTAACTCATGGGTTTCCAATCTTTCCTTCAAATGTCAAGCGATGGAGGTCCATTTGGTCAACAGACAGCACAGCACCTACATAGTAAGGTAGCTTAATTTTTTTGTTTTCACGCTTATAGCCTCGCTGGCTGCCACTACCCTGGCTTTGGTGAAGTTCTGATATTATTTTCATTAAAATTCAAATTAACTAGCTCTGATGACTACGTTGCTGGCTTCAATTCACAGAGATTAGTCTTTGAACTGTAGGTTATTTGATTCTATAGTTGTAGCTGCTACTATACTGTCTGTGTGCACATATCACCAGAGAATATTAAAATTCCTCTTGTCAGGGCAAAGTGATCAACATCACTGCCAAACTAGGTCAACATTACGACATTATAAAAACATGTGAAGATTGATGTCAAGAAAACTAAATTTATGCTAATTAAGCTTATTACATGTAAGAAGTATTGGAAGCTTTTAGTTTGGCAAAGTTCGTCTAGACTGTTCTCATGAATTGGCAACTTGTTTTATAAAGTGGAAATCGAAAAGTTTACTCATTCTTTACCAATGCCAAAACGCGCTTACGACGCGAATTGAACACAGGCGCGAAGAAATCGCTCAACCGAATCCAGTGAAGTATGCATGCATACAACATGGCGAATCCATTTCGTATTTTTACGCAACATCGACTTAACATAAATACGTAAAATTACACACAACCTTATCCTAGCCTTGCGAAACGAAGACTGGTTTAAAACTCATAAAAGCTGAGCATTTTGGCGTATAAGTTTGAGGTGGTTTATTCGATCAAAAGAAGCTCCTGAGGAAGCCACGCTTACAACCGCGTATGCCTCAAATGAAATCACTGAGCAGTAGAATACCCACTGTGCTGGTGAATTATGTGCTACTGTTGCAGTTAAAAAAGCATCTACAGCTGGTTTACAAAACGTAAAGTTTACAAACAACAGCACAACACAACACACCCACCTTACTCGGCCGCCTTCCAGATCTTCGAGCTTGCGTGAGGCGAGGGCGGTGATCGTGCGTACACAACAACATGACAATGTACAAGATGACAGACAGCTTAACCTTTCAGCTAAGAAAAACGTACTTCCGGTTCCGGCTACGAAGAGCAAAGCGGACGAGGATACCTATCCTTCGAGTCAGGATTTCGAGTTAGGATCTTGAGTCAGGATTTCGAGTTCAAGTCAGGATCTCAAGTCAAGATTTCGAGACAGGATTGCGAGTCAGGATTTCGGGTCAGGATTTTCAAGTCAGGATTTCGACTCAGGAACTCCAGTCCATTCAATTTTTCAAAAAATCCTGAATTACAAAATTGTGTACTTCTCAGACACGGCTGCATAGGAGACTGAAAAGGTCAAAATACTTCTGGTAAATAAACAAAAATTTCTCTGATCTTAGGAATGTTAAAAACAACTGTTATTTATTATTCCACATTCGGCAAGAACTCGAAAAAACTTAAGTATATCAGGGGGGGCTGGCAGCGAGGTCTGGAACCGAGTTTACATGATCGCCCCAGTAAAGAAATTTGGCCGAGTAGGACTGTGTACTAATTTTATTCAAACAAACATGGCGGTGGCGAGGAAGTAGAATTAGCCGAATTAGCCGTTATTTGGTGTACGCGCGTTTGTGTTGGTTCAGCATTATTTCCGTTATTCCAAGTTTAAACATTCAAGGGAAGGTTTCGATCGCTTTTTTTTTTACCTTTGTTTCTATCTGATTTGGTTGCCCTTTCTGCTTTTTCTGGTACTGATTTTACGAGTTTTGAAGCATTTTCTGACACATTTCACAGCGGCCAGATTCGCTTTCACTAAGAAGACCTAAGAATTGTCGCTCGAGACTTTGTCCTTGTTTCATTTACATACACTGTAGATTTTTCTTTCTTTATAGGAACTACCCAGGAGGTTTTGTTGATCCAAACTATTTTTGTTTTGCCCAAGTTATGTTACTACCTTACAGTTCACAAGAGATTTTTTCATGTACAGCTCTCTAGGATCGTTAAATGGTGAAAAGCTGAGAGGTGATGTTTATAACACTTTGCTCGTTGATTTCGCCACGTGAGTCACAGATATTGCCTACAGTGTGTAGGTATACCTGATAATAAAGCTCATTATTTTGGAGAAAAAGGTGAAATAATTTTTCATTTAGATTTTGTCTATCACATCTCTGGGGTGAGAACTGAAACTTAAAGGGGCCAGGTTGCTCAACTGACAGCAATACTTCAGCCAGTCATTTCACATATTTTCTTGGTGACCTTGGCTTCATATATTTCACCATGAATGGTTTTGTGGAAAATTGGCATTTGAATTCTGAAGGGACTTGAATTTTTCTTGACAGTGCAATTGATGTTGAACAGCTTTTGCAAACAAAACAATCATTTGGAGGTGGAGTTTGCAAAGGTTCCGACAGTCTGTAAAGTAAAGATACTCTGGCAAACTTACCATCACTTTGGATCTGGCAGGCGTTGGTGATCCAAGATGCATGTTGATAAATATGTTTTGGGAAAAGGTTTTGGTTGTACAGGGACTTTGACTGATGACATATATATGGACAGCCATGTTAATCATTAATTTTCTGAAAACACTTCAAAAGGACTGTTGCACACTTAGAGCAACCATGGTTGTTCAGCCATTCTGGGGTTATTTCACATCTCCTTTGTACACAGTTACTGAATGCATGCCAGCCTCGTTTTGACACCGAGCAATACAACACTGTTTTGACCTGTTTTCCCCTACCTTATTGGTAACAGTTCTGAAATAATGATCCTCACAGTTAAATGCATTTAACTTGAGCAGTTGAAAAAGCAAACTTGATAAAATTCAGTCTCGACCAGGATCAAATTTGCCTTTTCAACTGCTTAAGTTTAAAACATTTAAAAACTGCAAGCCCTCCTTTATGGCCACATCTGTTACATCAGGCAGTTCACACCTGATTTATTTCATATGTATCCATCTTCAAAAAAACTGAATTCTCCTTGGCAATTGGAACTGTTTCCTCAGAAGGGACAGTTTAGAACTTTTGCATTAAATGTCTAATACTCCATTATTGCATAGTTCACCTGGTGTTACTGAACTCAAACTACAAATTGTTCACTGACACTTAAGAAAAATGGGCCTGAATGTCTTTCCTTTGAATTAAGCTTCTTGTACAGGTTACAGGCAAAAGACAAAAAATCATATAATTGCAAATCCTTCAATCTTTTCAGATTACCCTAGCAAATGTTTATAAACCTTCTCATTGGACAGTTGCATACGTAATGGGGGAAAATGCTTGGAAATGTGATAGTTCATTGCATTTTCCATTGAATTAAACTTAGCATGTCAGTACAATATATGGAACTAGGGAGTTTTCCTAAACCTAGGTGTATTTACTTTGCCAGTTCTTTAAGTTCTCTTATCAAAACAAGCAAACCTCAGACAGCTCTGTTTGTAAGGTTAGGCATTCTTCTTTTGTTGGTTGTCCTTTATAGGCTATCCTTTCCAGTTGCAAAATTCTATCATCTCAAATGTTCTTATTTTTCTTGTAACTGCAACCAACCAATATATTTGCAGAAACAACTGCCGCCAAGAAACACTCAAGCCAAAAAAAGAAGAATTCCATCAAATAAACGTGGTGTTTTACACGTAATTACGCTTACAGCTGTAAATAAGACGCAAAAAACTTGAGACAAGTGCATGTGAAAGTTCAAGCAGATTTTTAATACATTCTAAGCCTTCGCATTCGATTTTGTGTCTTCATTGTGAAACAGACTTAAAGAAGACTCGCAATCGAAATCTCCTCTTTTCGCTTTGTTGGTTGGAAGATTCTACAATTTTCTACAGTAAAAAGATTCTTAAAAATCTTCCTGAGATGACGAAATCCACAATCATCTGCTAGAATATAGTTATAATTTGAGCGTAGTTTGTTCAACACTCAACTGGGAAAATCTCAGGCCGAAACTTGTCACTTGCATATTCAAGATTGACTGCTTTACTAACCTAAAATAAAGCTGGTCCTTCATTCCATCGAATTTGATGGTCTCAGAAACAGAAATGGATCGAAATGGAAGGTCGAAAGCTGCAATTTTAATGCCATTTCCCAGGTCGTGGCTGTTGACACCGCGAACGTTTTTAAAGTGTTTTCGATAACACAACCACCACGCTCATGTTCTTGACATAATACACAGCAGGAGTGTACACAGATCCAGAATTTAGAGAAATGTGGTGTCCAAACGCTGTACTGTCGCCAAAAATACTAACAGCAAATAAACAATAACAAAAAACGAATTCCTTTTCCACAATCGAGTCACCACGAACAAAAAAACACATTCTCGAGTGGTTCGCGCGAGACTTCGTTGCACTTCGCGCATGCTCGTTAGAGTTTTCAAATGATTGACAGATTTCTTTACTGGGGCAATCATGTAGAGGCCAAAAGCGGCAAGATCAGAGGTAGCTGCCAGCCCCCCCTGTAAGTATATATATGCCGTAACAACCTCTAATAATGAACGTCAAAGTCGAGAGGTAGAGCAACCGGGGGACATGCACATTTTTAGTGGTAAAAAGAAACTTCGAAGTGCTGAGAAATTGTTTTCAAATTTATTTGCTTTGCTTTTAGACAGTACCGAATTCGAACTGTTTGCCTCAGTTGTGTATGTGCGAAATATGTATGTGCGCGATGAATTTAGGCAGCATTACGGTCAAATCTGACTCCTCTGCACCCATCCCCGCGAAATTGGACCGAAATTGCTTTCATCCCTCTCCTCTTTCTTTGCTGGTCACGTTCATTGTTTTGAATCAACAAGATCGATTTGCGCGATGAATTTAGGCAGCATTACAGTCAAATATGACTCCTCTGCGCCCTGTGTAAACGCCGGGGGCTTTGATTTCAAATTTGAGTGTGCAGACCCGGCGTTTATTTGAACCGAGAAAATACGGTACGTTTCTCTCCGTAATCAGGGTCCCAAACGGAGGCCTTTGGAGTCTCAACTTGAAATCCGGACAGAAATGCTGAATCTGATTAAATAGAACCCTAGAGTGGAGCGATGGTGCTCTAGATCCTCGAACCTTCCGTCTTAGAGCCCTGGAGCTCTGCGTTTCTTAGGCCGGAGCCCTGGAGCCCATACCCCTTTGGCCCTGGCTAATCAACAATGAAGCTTGATCTGATTCTATAATTTTCCGTCTCTTGGCAGTTTCTCTGCTTACGTTTTCTTTTTTTTTTTTTCCACAGATAAATCTCGGTTTTTTCAGTACTCGTATTTCATGTTAGGCTGATAATTTTTTTACCACTCACTCTTAAATTTATACCTATTATCTGGTCTACATTTTCAAGAGGCGTAGCTGAGATAAGCAAGAGAGTGTCTGGATGACCGATGTAAACAACAATAAGATTTCGTCACGAAACAACAAGTTCTATAAGAGTCAATGGAGCATAGATTTCAATGGAATTGATAAATTTAAAGAATCTGCAACTTCTCGGAAAATCCACATTGTTAGCCCAGACCAGACCATAGACCATCGAGAACCAGCTTAACGCACCTCTAGTAACCCACTCATCATTTTTATAAAAATTCGCGCAATCAAAAGTTAAATATATTTTTACCGTACCATTTTTTACATGGTGAATAAAGCTACTTGCTGGATCTTATTTTTACCAAATTTTTCTATGGCCAGAAAAATACACTCTTCTACCCTCTCTTTCGGTTGGCATGACGAGCTGCAAAGGCCCGGGGGGGGGGGGGGAGAGACTTCCTATAGAGGACAATACGGACAGGCTCCGCCGGAAGATGGTGTCTTTTTTAAACTTGCAGCATGAAGGGTAGGAAAAATCGTTATCTTAGTATTAAAGACACAGCAGCTAAAGTTACGTGTATAAAAGGGTGCCAAATTCTGGCAAAAATAATAACACGAAATACACGAAAGCCCTGAGTAAAGAACGTCGTGACAATAGGATATTCTACTGTTTTGGCTTATCCTTGAGGTATAAGAAAGGAGTACATTTTTACTCTAGATATATGAAAGGGGTGCCATATGGGTAATAATTGAATAAACTTAATTATCGTCAGTTGTATTTTTTGAGGGAAATTAGCATGGTATTTTTGAGGGTTTAGCATTGGCCAATAGGTATTTTGGGGGTCAGGTTTTGCCCCCACTTTTTTGCAATTACAACGATCCTTAAGGTCCTTGCAAAGATCATCAAGGATGCTTGTGCAGGATCTTGTACAGGATCCTAAAGGATTTTAAAGGACCCTTGGTAGGATCCTATCAAAAAATGATTAGGTTTATTGCCATTGAGGATCCTGGGCCCGGTTGTATAAAGCTACTTAAGATTAAGTAACTGCAACTGTTCCATGTTTCAGGAGGATTTTTTCGCACCGTAATTGTGTTTCGTATGCTCTTTAATTCACCTTCGACCGATTTATCCATATCATAGTAGCGTGCAAGAAAATCCTCCAGAACGCAGGGAATTGTTATAGAAATTCCCACTTAATCTTAAGTTGCTTTATGCAACAGGGCCCTGTGTAGGATCCTACAGGATCCTAGAAAATCCTTCATGATACTAAGAAGGTAATGCTCAACTGACTTCTTTACAGAACAGAGGTACGTGTTTTGTTTCTTTCCTTATTGCAGAAAACGAGTCAAATGAGAAGTCGAAGAGTCTCAAAAATGAGTAAAAACAAGGATGCTGGAATTCGGGATCCACATGGATGGAATCTGGAATCCAGATGATTGGCCTGAACTGGAATTGGGTTGGAATTGGGAGTCACAGAGGGTTGAAATCCAGAATCCCGAAGGTGGGATCCGCAATCCAATACCTCTGTGGATCCCGTAGGCGACATGGGGCGAATAAAAAACGTGGCTAACTGCATTAGATGGTTGAGGAAACAGTGTTGGTTTTACGACCTTTAGCTCAAAACCTCTCTTTACATAGTGTACGTGTTTCTTTTCTTGTTTTGGAACAAAGAAACATTTTGGCGGCAAACCCTACACAGTCAGTGGCATCAGTAACTAATTCCAACTGGATATTGCTATTTTGTGGATATTGGAAAAACGCAAACAATGCCTAAATGTAATACCGGTAGCTCTTTGGTAGCCTCAAGTAACTGGGTGTATTGTTCTGTGCAAAGGAAATTTTAAGGGCCAGCGCTGCCAATGAAATGGAAAGGAAGCAGATATTCTTTTTCCTCACGGTACTGCGGACGCTCCAAAGTTACCTTCAAGTGAACAAAGCGCCAGCTACGTACGTAGGCTCTACCTGTGGTAACCTTGAGTTCGGTTAACAAAGAATATACGCAACAGCTTTGACTTATAAACGTCGAAAAAACTAGTTTTGATCCCGGTTACGGGGCGCTCAAATGTTTATTCTTAATTTTGCGCCATTTTTGGCAATGGAAACAACGAATCAAAGTGATTTGTTATCGCTATGGAAACTCGATGGAAAACTTCCACCCCTGTTTTAGGTAACCAAATTTTTCTTGATGGATTCCCCACATTGTCACCATCGAGAAAAGTTTCAAGTCTAGGCATTTCGCTATTATTTGGGAGCTGCCTGTTTGATTGTGTACTGTAGGGGCAATTAAATATTAATCGGGCTTTAAGAACAGTAAGTTATTTATATTTAGTCCTTAATAATATACATGAAAAAATTACTCGATTCTGATTGGCTGAGAGCAGTGCAGTTCAGTTGTAACACCAGTGCAAAAAGTGTAACACCAGTGCAAAAAGTGTAACAACAGTGCAAATTACACATCGATATTCTGGATTATGATTATTAAACGAACCGCTTTGAGTTCGTAGCATTATCAGCTGATCTTCATCAGCCAATCAGTAAATAAAGTGTCAAATCCGCGTCAAATGCTCACTTCCTGTCTGCAGTAAGATCTTCCGGCACTTCCTCCACGCGAATTTTTTCATGTTTATATTATTAATAAGTAATCATACGGTTTTTCTCGTTCAATTCTCGTTCAATTTTTCTCGTTCAACTTTTTGAAAAACTCACTCGTGCAAATTAATTCCAAATTGAACTCGAAACCGTATGATTACCTATACTAAGCGGCCTGAGATTTGAAATATGCACATTTTGTCTATGATGTATTCTTCAATTGATAGCCGATTAACCTATTAACGCCTGTGCCGGGCAAAACGGCTGCAAGACCACAGTCCTCGGTGTAGGGGTTGTGACGTCAACACTTTTAAGGCAGGTGTTTCTTCGTAACCAAGTGATCGCCCGGGCAACATTCTGACAAAAGTGCTTAACCCTTGGACGTACAATGGGGTTAGGGGGGTCTTGACTCGAATTTTTCCAACTTGCCCAGCATCACCAAGTTTCAATTTCCGTCGTTTTTGGTAATTTCTAATTAACAAATACAAAACCAGAAACCGTGCTTTGTTCTGTGTACTTACATTTGCGGATAAATTGGCTTCAATTTGCAAGAAAGCAAGTTTTATTTATAGCTTGCAGGCGCGCGCAAGGAAAGTTTTATTCAGTTGGCTAGCGCGCTAGCGCGCAGAATCGCGTCATGGGGTCTCGTGACTGCACAAACACAGTGTTTTGTTTTGTAAATTGTTTCTAAAAAGCGTCTGAATTCCTCCAAAGAAAAGATTCACCACCTGAAGTCTTCTTTTTAATTTTGTGGTAAAGCTGTAATTTTAAATCGTGAAATTACTCTGTTGGTTTGCAATCTGTTACGATCTAAAAACTGCACGCGCACAAAACACGGCGTCATTTCAGCGTGCATTATACTCTCATAAAGCACGCTCATTTTCAATCAAAACATACATCAGCTATATTATGATTTTGGGTAAAATCCAAGATGGCGGCCAAGATGGCAGCCCTCTTGGGCGAGCAAACAGCGCTGCAATCCATAATACCCACCTCACTTTGTAGAGCACATCACAGGCTTTCTAGTTAAGGTGAAACCTTGTCGAGATAATGTAACATTGCAAAAACCCAAGGGAGAGGTGGATGTGACGTTGGTGTGGCGGGTTGTGGGCTCCTGTTGTACGTTCGATGGTTAAACTGGAGTGATCAGATAAATTTAAGCAGCATTACACAAAGAATCGGAGCGAGAAAAGGAAAGCGAAGAAAAGGAAAGAGCGAAAAAAACAAAACAAAACAAAAACAAAGGTCTACGCTCGAATCGCTTCGCTTTCGCGCTTTTTCCCCACTGTGGAGTCTCCAGTTCACAGGCTACTTATGTCCTAATTAACGTACACTTAAGGTTTAATATAAATTGTACTTCACTTAAAACTAATACGTTTAATTTGAAAATTCGAGTTACAAGCTTTCTACGCTCAACAGAAACTCAGAGAAAATGGCTAAACTACAGCGCGTCTTTAAATTCGTGTCCCTTCCTTAGACCCAACAAATATTAAACAAAATCTAGAACAAGTAAAAATTTGCAACCTAAGGAACAAAACAACGATTGAAAGAGGTTGTCAACTGTTTTTAGTAATGACATTTTCGAGACGGATAGTCGACCGTTTAAAGCCTTGTCTTCAAAACAACGTGAACTAGCCACTTCTTAAACCAGCATCACCCACTCGACAGTTACTACTTTAACAAAAAAATGAAAAGCGATAAATTTGCGGCAAACAAATTACATTCTTACGAAAATGTGAGACACAAGTTGCCAGGAAACTTTATGTTTATTCACTGACTGAAGAAACATCTTTCTCAAACATCATTTCGTAGTTTTATGTCCCAAAAATACCGAGGTAGTTTTTCATACTTGATACTGAGGTAGTTTTTCATGATACATAAAAAAAAATGACCCAGTGCATGATAAAGAAGATGGATGGTCTAGATATTGGGGCAGGAACTTTTGAGACACCTTGTGTTTAGCCCCAAAGATGATCACTTACAAAACATGACCACATAATCATAATGAGGAAAACTAGAACTAACCATTGACGTTTAAACAAATTATCCTAATGGGCTTCAAAAAGGTAACAAAATGCTTTCCTTAACTATGATTACTGTTCTTTTCCATTGTTTTTGTTTTAATGTTATTTAGCACCGCGCGCATTTCGTTTCTTGTGCTGTCACCACACAACCCTGGGGCGGGACAGGTCTATATTTGGTCTTCACGGAAACATACCACTAGAGAGGGCGTGTATAATCTCATTCTTTATTGTCTTAGATGGGCTTTCTTGTTGGCATTGATTCGAATACTTCATAAGTGAATGTCAAACAAGAAAAACTTATCAGTGTTTAACAACTTAGGTCATCCCCATAAAATGATTGATTTCCCATCGCCCTCCCTCCTGTGAAAGTGGGGTCGGTCGGGCCAAAAAAAGAACAAAAACGGCCGAGGGAGCCTGAATCCAGGAAAAGTCTGGGGCAGGATTCACAAAGCTGTCCTGAGCCAAAGACGAACCTTAAGTATTGTTTCTTAACAATTGGCTTTGCTTTCCAACAATACACAGGGCACATCTTATCTGAGGAGGGCTTCGTGAATCCAGTCCCTGGATGCTGCTAAGTAAGAAGGCCTGGTTACACGTGAGCTTTCGCTTGCTAATGTTTTCCTTATCCCTTCCTTATCTACAATGGAGGAATGTTCTCCAAGTGTTTTTTGTGGATTAGCTGTACGATTAAGAAAATCGCGAAGAGTTCTTGTTTTACTGCGGATGAAACTCGTTAACGAGACATCTCCTGCAGTGACCCAATGAAAGCGTATGTTTTGGGGTCACTCACTTAAAGAACGAGGCATAGTAATACTTGCATGGGCTCAGTGTTTTATTTGTTTTGGCGCTCGTTTCCTTCTAGTGACCGACTTGTAGCAGCTACAAGTCGTCTAGCTACATGTAATTGTTCATTTCACGTCTTACGATACGCTTCCGCGCGCAATTCGTACAACAAAGTTCGCCTTGATCTGTTGTAGATGCAACAACACAGAACCCGATACACCGGTCAATGGGCAGATCAAGAGGCAATACAAAGTAGGTCAACCAGGTCTTCCGAATGTGTGCTCAGAACGGCGAAAAGCCCATCTTTTCGGCACCAAAACTGTGCTAGCAGCAGCAGCAGGCGGAAAGAAGAATAAATCTTAACAAAGATTAGTTTTAAACAAAATTGGACAGGATCGTATGCTAGCTTTGCTTGTCATATCTGTTCAACTAAACACACAAGGCTTTTGAAAGATTTCAAATCAATTGTTAAATGATGCTGTTTGAAGAAATATTTGTTCCTGTTATTTGTTAATTGTACAGAAAAAGACGTCGAAAATAGGTTCTCTTTTCATGGGTACAGGGTTTGCGCCTGTCAGTTTTTGTTCCAGTTACACAATGCAGTTTAATAAAACCTTCGTTTCCGAATATGCAATATCGAGAGAGATATGAAATGACGTGCACAAATTTCCCATTTAATATACAGGCTAACAAATTAGGTAACGATTTCTATTCAAAATAAAGTTTTGATCACACGTTTTTTTATTTATAAACAGAAAATGTGAATTTATGACTACGTACGTTCAACTTGACCTTGGTTGTAAATAGACGAAAAAATAATTCTTGTCACAAGGTCTGAAAAATTTGTAAGCGAAGTTTTCGACTTAATCATCAGCGATTAAAGTGAGCTCACGTTGTTGTAAGGCTTACTTACAACACGCTGAGGTCCATCTTAGTCCATCCAAAAGACAGGACACCAACTGAAAAGAAGACGGGCGTGGTATACGACATCACATGCAACGATTGCGGAGAACATTAAATTGGCGAGACAGCGAGAACTCTGGAGAAGAGACTAGGGGAACATCAGAAACAAACAACATCTGCAATCCGGGGACACCAGTCTCAGACCAATCACGAGATCGACTGGGGAGGAGTCAAGATTCTTGATAAAAAGTCCGTAGATGTCAAAAGAAAAATCAAGGAGGCCATCCATATCAGCCATCAACGCCCAACGCTGAACAGAGACGGGGGCTTTGATCTTCCCGCCATTTTTGACCACCTGTTGTCACGTGATTAAAAAATTTTGCATTCACGTGACAACGTGAGCTCACTTTGATCGCTGATGAAGACTGTGCGATACAGTCGAAAGCTTCGCTTACAAATTTTTCAGACCTTGTGACAAGAATTATTTTTTCGGTAATGTGAATTTAGTGAAGAATTAGAATTTGCTTGCCAGACAGTGTATCTGGATTTTTTTTAACTTTTCCAAAAAAAAAAAAAAAAAAAGAAAAGGGGTCGGTCCGGCGATGGGAACGAAACAATTTATGGGGATGGCCTTATATTTAAATCTCAGTATCAACCACGGTATCAGTACGGAGCAAAGTCACGTGTTTTTTTGTTTTCATTATATTGTAAATAATTTACCTATGTAGCCGATAAATATTTTTGATTATTTTGTAAATAATTTTTTTTTATACGGATCGTTGGTTAACGAGTATTACTATCTTAATTAGTGTCCCTAGTTAGTCTATCTAGGCTAAATACGCTGACATTTAGGCTACGTTTACACGGGACCGGTCCGGAACCGTTCCGAACCGAACCGGACCGGATCGGCTTCTGTTTACATGGAACTGTTTGGAACCGGTCCAGGTGTTTACACGGGACCTTTCTGGAACCGGTCCGGATCGGATCCGATACTGGACCTGCGAAACAGCAGGTCCAGTTTTGGATCCGTTCCGGACCGGTTCCAGAACGGTCCCGTGTAAACAGAAGGCCTATCCGGTCCGAAAATCGGACCGGATCCGTTCCGGACCGGTCCCGTGTAAACATAGCCTTAAAGGTTATCTTACCTTTTATCTGATCTGATCTCATGTGGGTAACCACGCATCTTTCCGAGATAATTAAGGACGTTCGGGCCAAAAACTTCTACAACACAGATTTTTTTCATACTTTGGCTACAGTCAGATAATGAGAAACCTTTGTCAGAAATGCAAAAAAATTGGGGGGTCACCGACTTCGGTTTCGAAATAAAGGGCGTGGAAAACTACCCCAATTTTGACAAATCGGTCCTCGTAATTCGACATCGCCTCAGTGCTTGTTAGTTGAAAAATATTAAAAATGATTCGCTGTAAACCTACTTTCTTAGTCAAGTTTTAAGTGGGTCTGTCAAGTAAATAATTTGAATCGGTGTCATCCTTTTAGTCAAACTCAACCTCTAAGATGGACTTTTGCGAACACCGTGCAGCTACAATAAAAGCAGAATTCGATAATGCGAAGGCAGAAAAGTTGAAAAATATCAAACTTCCACAACACAGATTTTCTTAAATTTTACACAAAACGTAGATAATCGACAAAGAAAGTGACCTATGAAAAGAAAATATGGGGTCACCGAACATTTAAGAGAGTTAAATCTGTGCATAGATATTAAAGTGCCCACTAGCGCTATATATCTACACATTCCTTCAACAGCGCGCGCGCTCAACGCATAACGTGACATGACATCGCGAAGTGAATTGCATGCGCAGTAAGGATGCGCAAAAACAATTAGCGCAAACGTCCTTAAGCAAGAATAATTCTAAAAAAGCGTTAAATATAAAATGTATGACAATTTCTTTTCAAATCTAAGCTCAATTATCTCTGAAAAATGCGTGGTTACCCCCAATTTTCTTTTTGGGTTCTGATAGCCCTTGCTATGATCCCGAGATGCGCAGTACGAACATTGTGGCGTGTATGCCCAGTAACAAAAGGAGGCACCGTCCTTAAACAGGGTCACGACTTAAGAACCAACAGCACCTCCCTAACCAACCTTTGGTCGAGGTCCCTACCACAGTCCCCCTCCCCCAAGCTACAGCTCATCAGGCCAGGAGTTTTTACGACCCTCTAATCAGATGTTACTAAAAGTTCTAAGAATAAACACCGGTTTGCATGGAGACCGTGCCTTCAGCGTTGCTGCGCCTAAACTGTAGAATTCCTTTTTTTATGAAATCAGAACTGCTGAAAACTCACTTGTTTCGCATCACGTATTTTTAACTTACGGTAGACTTTGACATTGCCCTAAACTGAAAACTCACTTGTTTCGCATCACGTATTTTTAACTTACGGTAGACTTTGACATTGCCCTTTTTTTAATCGTTATTTGTTTATTATAGCTTTTTAATTATATTTCTTGTTAAGCGCTTTACAGCCTTAGTATAAAGAGCGCTACAAATAAATTATCATTCGTATTCCCCAGTTTTCAAGACAAGTGAAAACATACAGCATAACTAATTCCCTTCAATTCACCGTGCCTACCCTAGGTTGTGGTTTTACAAACATCACACCAAATATTACACTGTTACAACTGAAAATAGAAGAAGGTGAATAGACACGCAGGAGCACTTCGGTCCACCTCATTTAGGAGAAATCTAAATAGCAAATAAATGCAGTACAGTAAACACCCGCATATAAGAACAAGTGGATTAAGAGTTGGCCAATAAAGCACCATATATAAAAACCAATTTAGCCTGATAAATAAAACATGTTCTTATACAAAAAGAAAGGGGATGACAGAATAAGAAAGCAATACAGTAACTCATATTAAAGTACGATGGTGTGTTGGACCATACAAACTCTAAGAGCCATACAGTACCTGACAGGAAGGATGGGACTGTGGGACTATAACAGTTGACACCATATTTTTTCAGTGTAAGTAATAAAACATTGTATGTTAATTAAACCTCTAGCAATGTATAATATTTCTGAAACAAATTTTAAGAACATTTTAAGAACATTTTCAGGCTGATTTCTCACTAAGCACCCGGTAAATAAGAACTTGATCAGCCTGAACCCCAAAATCATAGGTTCTTATTTTATGCGGGTGTTTCTGTATACGCACCGTGACAATTTCCAACAGTTAGTTAGTAGAAAATACTTGAACTTAAGTGCAGTTTCGTGAGTCACAGGCTTTTGACAACAGGAAGAAATCAGGTGTTATCCTCACTGGCTTTTCATATTGCTTTAGGTGAGAGAGCGGACGTGATTAGGAGAAACCTTGACTGGATGGTGTCTATGACCCATTAACGTCTGTGTTTCAGTCAAGCTCTTTTACGATGGCGGCCATTATTGCAAAAAATGCAACCGTGTAACTAAAGGGGGATTTTTGGATATATTGACTTCCAGCTTGCCGATACTCTAATGCTGAGACAGTCAACCGTCTGCTTATGGGCACTTACGGCACCTATCGTTCATGAACATTTAGTTGACTTACTAATCCAACAAACAATGCATTTCAACCTCCCATAAGTTGAAACTTCTAAGGTGACACTCAATCATGGTCCCCACCACCCATGAACATTATACTTTTCACAATGCTAAAAGAGGAAACCTTTTTTAAGCGTGTTTCACCAGGAAGGGTGTACTTGAGAATAATGCTATGATGATATCGAAAGGTCATTTTTTTTTTCATTCTTACAATTCCATCTAGCAGTTTTGGGCAAATAATAAGAGTTGGGCATTAGATAAGCAATTTCAGTGTAGCGCAATCAACATGCATGCAAAAACCTAAATGAACACCATCCTGAAGTGGGTTTATAAACAAAAATTACCTGGGTAAAGTGGTTAGCCTGGAAATAAAGTCAGTTGCATGCCGTGACTGCAAGTGAGTGTACTCGGAGGCTGCAACTAGTTGTAGGACCGAGGTTTTCTTGGATTGTTCTAGACAAAAGCAACAAAAGCAAACATTAAACCAAAAGCAACTGAAACCAAGACTCCCAGTTGACGAGCGCCAATGCCCTTATCAGTAGCCTTGGAAGTTGTAGGTTTAGGAGATGTGCCCTTATCAGTAGCCTTGGAAGTTGTAGGTTTAGGAGATGTGCCCTTATCAGTAGCCTTGGAAGTAGGTTTAGGAGAGGTGGGTGATTCGATTTTGGTGCAGTTACCGCTGATGCATTCCAATTGACATTTCTCCACAGGTTGTATGTCACACTGGTAAAAGCACTCTCCTAAACATCTTTGGATGCAGCGGTGCTGAACATCTGATGAACAGGTCATGTTGCACTTTTTTTCAATGCCACACACCTGGCGACAAGACTTCGAATGACAGATCATCACTGATCCATCAGTCTGTTCGCAGTTGGAGGAGCTGGAGGAGCTGGCACACATCATGACCCCACAGTCTCCACCCTTGCACTTCTGGTTGCAATCGTTTGCATCACACCCAAAGGACTTACAGATGCCACCAATAGGGCATTCCTGCAAACAGCTGTTAACTGAGGAAGTGCAAACCATGGAGTTGCATGTGCTGCTATTGCATTGCTGTGTACAACGATCATACGGTGATGACTGTCCGCACAGGATTGAGCACGGTTGTTGAACGCAGCCATACTGATTGCACTGGTCATTACTTCGCTCTTCATCACATACGGTTTTGTTGCTTGCTGACTCAACAAAGGTCCCAGTAACAGACAACAGAGCGATAATCAGCAGTAATGGCACCATTCGTTCAAGATAGGGCTGAACTGCTAAAATCTAACAAAGAGAAAGTGACCCGACTTTAAATGTCACAGTTCTGCGACAATGACATTATATGTTGTATTACACAATCGTTGAACGATTGATCTAAGACTCTCCAACCAATTTAGGAAAGGAGAGTATCATGATCTCAGTAATGCGCATTAGCAAACTGGCAACTGCCAACTGGTTGTACTGGCAACTGAAGAACAATTATCAAATAGAAAAACAAAATAAATTTGAGCTGTGCAACTAAAAAGCATTCACTGACTTTGTGACGAAGAAAGCAGAGACTAAATTAGTTGCTTCACTGGAATAGAATAGAGAAACATTTAAATAGGCCATTTTCACTGGGTAAACACACCCATACCCAGAGTTCACGGGCTCTTCGGTCAGTAGATGGTCACCTGGCTTGACCCTGGTATACTGGACATTTCATCCCCAATATCATAAGGATTCCAGTTGACTTGTCCTCTTCATTGTTTACACACAACCAAAGAACTTTTTTGGAGTCTCACCTTGTGACCATCCCATACACCGCAGAGCCCACAGACTATGGGTACAAGATCGAAAAGGCATCATTTTACTACAACTACCAGTATCAGAATTCACTTCCTTTTTTCCTTCCTCATTTAAATTTTGTAATCCAAAATCTCTTTCCTTACTATTTTTGTTCTCTTTTTCAACCATAAAGTCTGCCTCTCCTATTTAAATTTTGTCGTTGGAAACAACAATGGTCATTTAAAACTATACAAACTGAAGAATTTTAGCAGTTATAGTTAACTGTTATCACCATGGAAATGGCCTTTTAGCTTCCTGGTGAAAGAATGAAAAAAGGGTCTAAATAAAAGCAAAATTCCTACTCAAAGTTTACCCCTCTGAGCATTACAAAATACATGTAAATGAAGACAAAAACAATTAAACAAACAAACAAACAAACAAATAAGAACCTAGGTAGAGAGATGTGTTGTAACTGGTGTGGTGAAACAGATGTACATGTGTAATGTAAGAAGGGCAAGGAGTGTAGTAAGTAATGGATGTGTCATTTTGTGTGTATGCAGCACATAATGTAACCTTATTAATACAATATAGAGTTATGTTTGTTTAGGTGTCCTTTTCAGATGTAAGAAACAAAAGATAAAAGCATAGGGTAGACCTGAATTAATGCCTTCATGACTTCAAGATAAAAAGTAGAAGGTAAAGCACTGGTGAGCAGTCTCCCTTACCATATACGAAAGGTAAGGTAACATGAGCCAACTAAGAGTGTTGCACCCTTCCTTCAACCCCCCCCCCCCCCCCCACCCACCCTCCGGATGGGATGCTAGTGCTAGTCCAATTTGGGGCTCCGCCATCAGCATGTTGCCGGTACCCATTCATACACCTGGGTGAAGACAGACAATGTGGAATAAAGTTTCTAACTAACCACTACACCATTGCCACCCCACACCATATACAGATATACAGTGTATGCAAACAAATCCCTTAACATTTAGCTTATAATTTTAAAGTGGCAACTTTAAACCACAAATAAGGGGTACAACAGCCACCCCTGTTTAAATCTCAAATTTAAACACAACTCCAGTCACACCCTACAAAAATGATAGGGGTGGCTGTTGTACCCTTTAGTTGTGGTTAAAATTGCAGTTTGGATACCAAAAGGTGTCCAAGTGTTAAGATATCCAGCATCAGATTGTCAACAGTTGTAGCAATTAGGGTATACATTATAATCATGACAGTGCTTTCTAAAATTTGAAGAGGTAGAATAGTTCAAATGTCAGTTAATATTTTGTTTTGATACCTCTTTGGGGTGAAGCCACACCCAAAAACACACCCCAAAAAAATGAGACTCTGGCATGAGCTGATTCTGTAACTTTTACATGTTACTGCCTACAGACACACCCAGGCATTTCCCATGGTTAAGATTTCGTCTGCCCTTTGACCTCACCACCACATTAATGCAACCACTATACAAAAACTTTCCATGCCCAAATGATAGCTTAATATGCAATCTTATTTCTTACTTGAAACCGTTAAATCTTGCAACCAGCCATTTAGAAAACTCATTCTATGACAGTAGTAAAGGGTAATTGTAATTTAGCAGGAATTTGTTTTTTAATTAGAAAATGTTTGAATAAAGTGTTTGTTGCACTGACAGTGCAATGAAGCACCTTGTCCTTTATGCTTGACTACTTTGAAATGTGAAACTTGCAGCTTTTATGCCTGTGACACACAGGCCAGAGGCCAGTTACATCAAGTCTGTATGTCAAAGACATAAACTCAGGCATAAATCTTACTTCAGTTGCTGCAGTTTGTACGTATCACGCATCAGGTGTGAAATCAAACCCTAATTCAGGAGTATGCTTAATAAGAGTCGCTAGTTCATGCCTTCATATGAAGTAGAATTGACTACTGTACTAGCTTATCGCATGGTCTCCCAAACTCATATCTTATAAAGGTTCAACGCATCCAAAGTGCTGTCGCCCAACTTGTCATAAGTTCTCCTAGACTTTGCCTTGTGTCACCATCACTGTACAACCTCCATTGGCTACCAATTTGCTACCATATAAAGTTTAAAATAGTACTGTTGACTTCCAGGTGTTTACATGGCTTAGCCCCTAGTTATTTAATTGATCTCATTTCAGATATAAAGCAATCTAGGTATCCTCTTAGATCTGATAAGTCTACTTTATTAGTAACATCCAGTGCAAAGACCCGTCAGTCGCTTGGTGATTGCACATTCCAGTCAGTGGCATCAAGTTTCTGGAATGCCCTTCCTGCACCCATCTGTAACTCTATGACAATGAGTGCTTTCAAAGTTGCTCTCAATTATCTGAAAACTCATCTGCTCAGTTTAGCTTTTATATAGATTGAAAGCATAGTTTAAATAGTTGTAATAATAGTATTTACCGTGCGACTAGTAAAACTGTGAACACTAAGAATATTTATCATTTTTGGAATGTTAATTCATTGTGTTGCGACCAATCAGAAGCAAGATCAAACCACAAGAAAAAACTGCAAACCACAAAATTTATTTCTGTTACAGCTCACTGTTCATTCATCTACAATCAGATTGGCTTTCTTCCCAACACAATAACATTCCAGAAATATTAAATGTTGGTGTTCATGGCTTTCCTTGTTTTACAGTAGTGATTGATTTTAGGTCGTTATTGGGATTTGGCTGATTTTTATTCTTTAAGAAAATTAATTATGCAATGTACATGTGAACATATTCACATGGAACATGACTGCAATATCAATTATTATCATTATTATTATTATTATTAATTATACTCTATTATTTCTACAGAATTATATCTATAAATGTAACAGTGAAGGAAGACGCCCTGCTCGTCCCAGATTTTATAAACAAGTTGACGAGAAAATACAAGATCGAAACTAATGAGTAGTAGAAAAGATGCCTCTGCCTTGAACTAATGTAGGAATACAATACTCGAACCATAGGGAATGACGACATGTTACAACTATTGTAATTCTGTCAGTATAAGTGATGATTGTGATTGTATGTATAGGTGCATAAGTGTATACGTTTAATTTTGCTTAATATGTGTATGTAATTACATTGTAAATAGCGTAAGTAATAGTATTGTAAGTGTAATTGTATTGTAAGTACGCCAAATAATTTGTATTGTAAGCAAGTCTTTTGTGAAAGTGTATGTGTTGCAATTAAAAATTATTAAAAATAAAAAAATAATAAAAAAACTTATTATTATTATTATTATTATTATTATTATTATTATTATTATTTTTATTATTATTGTTAAGTGCACATAGCTTTAAATGTTGCCTTTCACTCAGCTCCCAATAATGGTGTGTTAATTTCAGGTTGGTGATGTTGTTGTTGAGTTTATATGACAAGGCAATAATTATTTGTTTGCATGTACATAAAATGATTATGCACACCTGGTGAAACACACCAACTGGAAAGTTGGTTTTTTCTTTGCCTTGATTTGTAGCTTTCACATTTTTCAAAACAGCTTGCACAAAGTCCAGATCAGAATTTGAAAGTGAAAATCAGACTATAAAGGCTCACTAACAACTAGCTGGTGCAACCCATTTGAATGGTGTTAATCCAGTGTAAGTGGACTCAATATAACAGACAAATGATCAAAGTCCAACTAAAGAGTTGGTCATACAACAATCAGATTTTGCAACACCCCAGCACATGATTTAAACTCGTGGATTTTTTAATCTATTCTTCCAGTGTTAAGCCGAAGAGGCCAATTTGGTCAACAGGCAGAACCTATATTAAAAACTGTAACTTACATTGTAATTTTGTTTTCACACTTATAACCTCACGGCTAGTCTATTAACATTAAGCATTTTAACTAAAGACCTCATCTCATTAGGGGCCATCAAGATATTCACAAGTTCCCTGCTTAACATCCACTGGACATTTAAGGGGAGGGGGTTGGGGAGAGTCGAGATTTGGTGGTTAGAGTGGGGAATCTAGGACAACACACTGTGTTTTAAAAAACACATTTTACTTATGTTGATAACATAACATGAAGAGAAAAATGTACTGGAGTAGAAAATGAGAACAAACTTGGTGCTACTGTGATCTACATAGTATGTCACTTATGAAGATGACACAGAAGTAATATGCGTCCGCTAGATTTTACAAAACCAACAAATGTGTTCTCTCTGGATATAAGATGATTATTAATAATAAAACAAAGCAACAATGGTTAATTAAAAAAATGTTTCAACAGAATTTGAAACCTTCTCAATCGTTAAAGCCATTCAGTGTCTTTTCTATTCAGAATTTATTCCATTTACCATAGAAATGCATCCTGTTGTCATGCATATAGATTCAGTTGTAGTGACTAAATTCATATTTTGCTCCAGAAATACATGGGAGTGTGAAAATTCCATGCAGACGTTAAGGAGGAGTGCGTGGGGAAGTGGGTCTGACCTCACCCAGTTCATTAAGTGGGGAACTTGTGACTATGTTGACAGTCCCTTAAGAAAGATCAAGCAGACATGGACTACTAAACCTTGTCTGTCCCCGATTCAAACGGGAGTCAGGGGGAGGAAGGTCTTTCACAGTATTGGCTACACGCCTCTGGAATATGATACCTAGCAACATTAGAAGCAAGCCAAGTTTAGTAAGTTTTAAGAAGGCCATGTTTGATTATTTTAAGGACACCTACAAACATTTAGATCATTTTACCTTTTAGTTAATTTCTTTTTATATCAATTTCGTCATTTTTAGAATAATTTTTACCTAGTTTTTATATTTAGCGTATTTTTAATTAAATTTTGTAATTTTAGATTCTTAGTTTTTACTATTATTTTTAGTTCTCAATTGTATTATATATTAGAGGGCCACTAGTTTTTCAGTTTTTTACTGTTACGTGTTTACCCTCTTTAAATAAAGTTGATTATTATTATTATTATCCCAATTAAATCATCCACTGCACTATAATGCTGGCTTCAAAGAGATAACTAGTGAAAATAGTCTTTAAAGACCCATTGACACTTTCCATAATGCAACGCGGTCATAATTGAATTTCGTGGACCACGAAAATACTCAGCCGTCGTGACTGTTTGAAAGATCTAAAGTAATCTGGTTCCATCGCGCAATGTTCGGCCAATTTTGCTCACCTTTTAAGTACAAAGAAATATATAACATACACGTATATTCTACATGGTATTTCGTGTTGTGATGTGGTAGAAGCCATTTTTGGTTGCGACTGGAACTTTTCCGTGGAGCGATGTTGCCAAAGGCTCGAGGGTAGGCTGGCAAGAAACTGCAACCTTCGGGTTTGGCTCACAAATTTGGCCTTTCATGTAAATGAAATAAGTCTATTAGATCGCCTGTAAATGCCCCTGTATTTATAGTGTACTCGTTTAACTGTGTGTTGAGTTTTTCAACATCGATACGTGACCAATCGACCAGAACAAAGTATTGTCTGCACGGCAAAATATAGATGAAGTACAAAAGTTCTTGGCTCGCTGGCGGCTTCGTTTTGTTCTGCATTGAAATAAAACTTTCGGCGAAAGTTGAAGGAGGTTTTCCGCGTCTCTGGCCGTCGGAATTTTTTCGATGTGAGTTTCGAAAGTGGCTAAAAACAGCGTCCACCGGCGGTGCTCATTTGAAATTATGCCCGATGCAAATTAGATGCAACACACCGAAAAGAGCCGACTGGAAGTACGTTTTTTATACAGAAAACTTCATGGCTCGCTGGAGGTTTCAATTTCGTTCGCATCGATCTCAAACTTTCGGTGAAGGTAGAAACAATTTTCCTGTGTCTTGGCGTTATTATTTTTCCTTTTAAATGGGATTTTTGGAGGCAAAGAAAATGTCCTCGGTGATTGCTACATGAAGGCGGGTTGAGCGGCCCAAAACAAATTCGGCAAAGGTATTTGACGGGCTTTTGATATCTGACAAGGCTGCTTGTTGAGACTAAAAAATTACTTACTACCGACATTTCAAACTCAGTGCTCATTTCTTCCTGGAAATGAGAGGCTGCAATTTTTCCTCTCGAGAGATCGCGGCCCATGTCCGGTCGAATTAAAATAAACAATGCGCAGTGCATCACGGTAAGTGTCAATGGGTCTTTAATTACACTGCAGAGTTATTTGATTCTGTAGTTTAGCTGCTACTGCCTATGTGTACACATCACCACACAAGATTAAAATTCCTGTTGCCAAAGTAGTCAAACATCACTGCCTATAACTAAACTAGACCAACATTTTAAAAACATTTATGTCAAGAAAGCTAAATTTATGCTAATTAATACACTTCAAAGTATTGACAGCTTTTAGTTTTACACACATCGTCTAGGCTGTTCTCATGATTTGGCGAGCTATTTTATAAAGCTGAAATCGAAATGTTACCCCGTTTTTACTCTCTAAATCCCCAAACGTGTTTGCGATGCGTGTTGAACTAATACGCGAAGAAATCGCTCGACCAGATCCGGTGAAGTGTTAGAGCATTTTGCAGCACGTACATAAGCTTACATCGCCCAAGCTTTCCGTATTTTCTTCGCAGAGTCCGCTTAAAATAAACACGTCAAATAACAGACAACCTAACCCTTGGCTTACTAAACGAAGACTGGTTTAAAACTCATAAAAGCTGAGCATTTTGACGCGAATCTAACTGCGTATACGCTTGGATTGTTATTCGATCAAAAGAAGCCCGAGGAAGAATAATACACGCTTACAACTGCGTATGCTTCAAATCACTGAGTACTAGAATATCCATTCGGCAAAATATGTGCTACTGTTACTGTTGAAAAACATCTACAGCTGATTTACAAAAAGTAAAGTTTACAAAGAACAGCAAAAACACCCACCTAAATGGATTACTGGCTTACACGGCTGATTTCAAGATCTTCGACGACACCTGAGAAGACAAACGTGATATGACGACAGCACCAGGGACAGCAGCAGCACGGACTGCTCAAAAATTCAGTTCCGGTTCCGGTTATGACGAGCACTGTGAAACACAAGGCTTTGAAAAAAGGCTCACAAAGTAGACCTGTCGTGCCCTACGGAAGCTTCAAAGGGACATTGAACTTTCAGTAAAATGGAAGTTTGTTTTTTTAGAAAATGGAAGTTGAAGTTGTGAAAATGGAAGTTTTTTAAAAAATGGAAGTTGAAGTTGTGAAAATGGGAGTTTGTTTTTTGAAAAATGGAAGTTGAAGTTGTGAAAATGGGAGTTTGGTTTTAGAAAATGGAAGTTGAAGTTGTGAAAATAGTTTGAAAAGTACCTCAGTATGGTAGAAAAGGAATGAAAAAACCAGGTAGACGTTTTTTCTTCTAGTGTGCAAAAGCCTGACTGTGGAACATGTTAGTCTTCTGTTTGCACTTAAATTTAAAACTGAAAAAAAAATTGAACGCCTGATTTTGTTTTACGGTAGGACTCGATCTGCATTTATGGCAGGAATCGGAAATAAACTACCTTGCTCTGCTAGATAATGAAAGTTAATGATTAAACATAGCTGTCATAATATAAGCCTGACAGACTCTTGACTATGTTCAAAATGTGATTCATGATCCGGTAAGTGCCACGAATTTTCATTCCTATTTTCGCGACTGCTTTAGATTGATTTTCAAAGCTAGAATGTTAATAGATTATGGAGTAGATTTATACAGGGCTACATTAAAACCTGAAGCAGTACAGTAGAATGACGATTACTCGAATCTAATCCTAGCCTCCAGCAGCGTTGAGCAGCGTGAAAAATTATGCGAGTGGTTAAAATGGGAGATCTTTTTCTTCCTTGCATGTTATTGTCTGCTCCGCTCCCTTCTATCAGAACGACTGGAGCAGGCTACAGTGACTCGATTACTTCTCGTAAACCCGAAGCCAATAGAAGTTTCCACAGATTTACCCTCAAACTGCAAATCTATCAACTCGAACCTTTTCCCTGACGTTTTAATGTATTGGGATACTACCCCAGGGGTGTACTCCGAGTTTCAAGTGACGGGGATGATCGAATGGGGGCAAAAATCAAAACCCAAAAAAATCCTTAGGGCTTCCAACAAAACTAAAAAAAGTCCCTGGACCAAAAATTAACCCCCAAAAATCCCGGCCATGCCGAATTGCCGAGCCTTAAAAATTTCCAGGAAGGATTGAATGATATAACACGAAATGTTTGTGTTTGTCTATATTCATCATACCAGCTGATTTATCTTTTCCTCATCTGGTAGTCATTCTAACAACACTAGGGAAGACCACCCGGGGAAGAACAAGTTTGGTTGTACTTTTAATATTCCCAGAACTACGCGGCCGGGATACGCGGGCACTACGAATCTTCAGATTGTTTTGAATACCCCCAAAAAATCACGCAACCCAAAAAACTACTTGCCAAATTTTCCTACCCAAAAAAATCCCGGAATCGAAAATTTTAAACCCCAAAAAAATCCTTCGATCATCCCCGTCACTTGAAATCCAGAGTATCCTCCCCCCCCCCCCCCTGGGGGGATACTACTGTACAGTGTGATTGTATTTATCCTAAAGTAGCTCATTTTATTGTCAGTAAGGGAAAAAGAATCAACTTCATACATACAGAGTTCTAAAGGAGTCTGTTTTTTTGTTATCTATAAAACGCAAGCAGTATATCTTTTAGTGGTTCCTCGGTTTAGCAGAAGGAAGAACGTTGCGTGACGAGCCAAAAAAAACGGCTGCGTACGGGAGACTAGTGACAGCTACCCAGCTAAATTGTAAGAGCCTGTTATCATGAAAGAAGGGTCACCTGGCTAGCCGTCTAGGAGAGCCAAAACATAGCCTGCCTTTACGCGTGAAATCTGTAGCCCTTTCACCTGCTGCTCAAAATTCACAGGGATTTCACAACATTGCTTAATGCTCTCAGTGAAATTTATCATGACAGCCTATGGGTTTTACACCACCGTTTCACCACGTTCGGTCCCACCCTAACCTAACCCCCTCAACCTCGCCTGAGTCTTCCCCAGCTTGAGGTTAATCAACATAAGATTGCATGGGTAACGAGCAGCATGACTACGTGACAGAAGTAAATAAAGCTCTTCGTTTCCTTTTTCTTCAAAGAAAACAAACTAAAAAAAGTATTAGCTAAACTCGCTGTCGAAAAATATTGCATACATAATTTAGCCGAAGATCAGAGGAAAGTAAACAATTTGATTGTAGGTCAAAACGCCCCCCATCAGATAAGACACTACATAACGCCCCCAAAGTCAGTTAAGCACAAAATGCAGAATTCAACGAGAATCTTAAGCCAACTTCAGTTTACTTAAGTTAATTTTCTAACACATATTTATAACAGTCTATAGTTTGACTTGACTATTCTAGATTTTTCATCTGCCTTCACTGATAGGAATGGCGTTAATGCTGATGTTCGCTCTGTTGTCTGCTGTTGGGACCTCAGCTACCAACAAAACCAGCTGTGATACAATGCCAAACAATGACACGTGCACTCAGAGTGCCTGCTCGCCACCGCCTTGCTCGATCCTGTGCGGCCTGACGTCACCATTTGACCGTTGTGAACAGGAATGCGCTGGCCAGTATTGCGAAGCCTTGGTTTGCAAGTCGTCGGTAAAGAGCTGCTTGCAGTAATGCCCTGATGGCATCTGCAAATCCTTGCAGTGTAATGCCGGTCAGTTCTTCCAGAGCCTCCGCGGTGGGGGGTGCGACATCATGACTTGTCCCAGGAATGCCACGTACTGCGAGCAGACTTCCGGGAAAGAGATGATCTGTGACTCGTTGAACTGCACACAGGGGTGCCCCGGGGAAAGTGCAACATGACCTGTTCGTCAAGTGTGAAAGAATGCAGGCAATCCTGTATTGGCGGAGCGTGTGTTGTCCAGTGTAATGCAGCAAAGTGCTCGTTGGATTGTTCTGGAGGTATCTGCACGAAAATCATGTCCGCTACAACTCCTAAGCCTACAGATTCCGAGCCTTCAACTTCTAAGCCTACTCCTACTAGCACTGGAGGCCACATTCAAGCCTCGGTTGTTGTTTGTCTTCTGCTTACATTTGTCAGTGTCTTCGTTTAGAGAAGTTTTACGAAACACTCAAGACTGTGCTTGCGAAGAGAAAATCAACTTTCACTTGTGAGTTTTGGATGGTAACCAATGTAAACTAACTTATACTTCAGCTAGTCTACCAATACCCGATTTCTAGTATCTACTACCAATATCCGATTTGTAGTATCTATTTGTGACTTTATTACTTAGTTTACAGTAAGAGCGAATGAGTAAGGAATTGTAAGCCTTCATGTTTCATTATTTCTCATTCCGCCAACTGTTTGTGATTTTTGTCTATGGAAATCAAAGTTAAGCGCAGGTGTCATGAAATTCACTGAACAAACAATAAAGTACAAAGGAATAAAAAGTTCGATCGTTCGCCCTTTCACTTTCAACGTCAAAATTAGAGAAAAATCCTGTGCAACGAAAACTACAAAAACGTATTCCGGTATGACTGAAAAGTCGTTGGTTTTAAAACGCTAACGCCTTATATCTCAAGATTTGGCTGTGGGACCGGAGTGGACTAGAGGTTCAGGTTGTTTGTTTGTTTCCTTATTGTTGTTGTTTCCTTTTTGTTTTGTTTTTTGCTTGTTTTTTGTTTTTTTTTTGTTTTTTTTGTTTCTGTGTTGGTTTATTTCTTACTCTACCGAAACAGGAAGACGGTGAATTCAAAGACACTCGTGACAGTTGATTTGGCCGCAAATGGTTAATGATTTACTGTCACGTGGATTTGTTTGTCAAACCAAAAAAGGTGATCACATTCCTTTTCTCTGCTGAGCTTGAGACTTCAGAGTTGAAAACTCTGAGGCGATCAGCAACATTGCTATACTTCCCCCCTGGATAGAATCCTGATGCTGGGTCTCCGCCTTCATCTATAATAGAGTGGACAACACTCGTAAACTTTAATTTCATCTTTTGATTTTCCGTGAACAAAAGTTCGTCCCTTACTTTTTAGGGAAAAAGCCATTTTACAACTCGGTGAACGAAACGGTCAGGAATTTGACCACGTACGTTCGCCTCTTTGGCTTGAGAAACAAAGCCACGTGACCTAAATCGTTAACGTTTTGCGTGAAATGAGCTGTCACGCATCTCTTTGAATTCGCGGTATACCTGTTTCCTAAATAATTGTCTTTGAAGCTTTTACATCTAAGTTGACATGTATTGCGTGCATGCGGTTGTTGACTAACCTGGGAAACAGAGGTTTTCTTCTCTTCTTTTTTCGCGGAACACTCGTCAGACCACTTGATACGGCTGATAAACAGTCAGTACCCCGTGATCGTGCGCCCGAGAAACGCAAGTGCAATATACACATGTATAATCTTTCGATTGATCATTTTAATAGCGGAGCTCGCGGAGCACCATGGGTAAGCAAATTTAGTAACCCGTTGATCCGAAAGATTTAGGTTCTGACGTCAGCGTACGTCCGTCCGTACAGACTCTGGGGGAGGGTGAGGGGAGTCCCAAGACAACCCGACCGGGGGAGGCGGAATGCCATCTTGTAGCCGAAGTAAACAATATGGCGGCTGGTTCCTCGTACGCTCGATTTTCAATACGATAATTGTAATGCATTCTTGGAATGAAGACTTGTAACATCATGAGAAGGAAAAGGATTGCTTCAATCGCGATGGCGCATATAGAAGATATTGGAGAGCATGAAGGCAAGAAATCCTTGTTCGAGGACATACTTGTTTTCTTCAAAACTAAGGAGATCTGGAAAGAACCCGGCGACTTTCGTTTAGATTTTCAAGTCCTTCTTTCAGTTCAGTAGTAAAGTAAATTACAGATTTGACTGTGGATTTACATTGTAAAAATTGTTTAATTGAGGGACTGAACATGTTTAATAAATTACGGTAATTTTCTTGAAATGTTTTAAAAACTTGTTTTATTAAATAGCCCTGTGAAATTATCTTGTAGTTCCCGTTTGCCGGCTTGCAGGTATAAATAAACTTCACTCGAGGGGAAAATTGAATGCAGTTTGCTTTCCTAGGCAAACAAGAGCTTCGTATGAGAATGACATTTCATGTTTTTGAAGGTTTCTTGTCCCTTTTTCTGTGTTTATTCATTAAAGGAATTTTCATTAGTGAGCAATCTATATCTGGTATTTATGCGCAATTTCCTTTTGAACTTTTAATAGTGCGTAATTTTCAATATTTTTCTTTGAGCAATTCTAGTCAGTAGCGTATTTTATTCGAAAAGTAGAAATCGTGACTATTCTAGATTGAGTCTGTGTTGTTTTTTCAATCTAGGTTGTTTTTCTTCGGCACCGCATATTGGGTTGTTTTGACTAATTCGTAGTTTAGTATTCAACACCTGAAGAGTCGCTCTGTCGTCAACATTTTTTTATTAAGTTTATATCAGTCTTAGTGTAAAGCTCCATATGTTTTTTGTTCATTTGTGGAATATTTTATCTTTCTTATATTTTTATATATTTTTGGTTCCTTCATTTGAAGTGAATACATTTCTGTCCCAATTTAGCGACCAAAATTAGAATCACCGTTTCAGTGAGCGAGTTCAGTGTGGCATGTTTTCGTGTTCGTTTTGCCGGTTTTTAATTCAGTGTGCCTTAAGTTACAGATCGAAATGAAATCTTTATTTAAGTAACTATAAGCAAAGCATTTCTCGGTTTAAGTCTATTTTGTCTAAAATGAGACTCTAAAAGCTTCCTAAAATTAGTTCAGGGTGTGTTCTTGAAAGCGCCCGACTTAATACTTCGCGGGTGAAAAGCTTGTGTCATTTTCTCCTGATAATTATACGTGTGCTTGAAATTTTCCGAAAACCGTTTTCGGACAAAAAATTACCCCAAAAAAAAAGTTTTTTGGGGGTAATTTGTTGTCAGTAAACGGTTTGAAGCCGGGAAAATATTATTTATTTTAGCAAAATAGATTTCGAGAAATGTTTCATGGTTAACAGAATTAAACAGCCAAAGGGATGCATTGGAATCAGTGAGAAATGTGTATTTGCAGGGAATAGTCTGTCAAGTCGCTACCAGGAGCAACTTAAGTGGTTTTTTTTGGCAATTGTAGTTTTACAAGACTTGTAAAACTCTTGGCGAATAACTGTACAACTAAAATTTAATGTATTTTACGGGCCAACAAGCATGCATGAAAGAGAGATGTGGAGCTCCGCTTTTAGGCTTGGCTAAATCTATATATTAATTGGTTAATATATATAGATAGGCTAGCCTAACCGCGGAGCTCCCATGAATAAGTTGGTGTTCGTTTATTAGAAAACCCGAAAACTCTTTCGGGCCCCAAAGTTTTGCGAGGCTATTTTCGGGTGCGATATTCTTTCGAAAAGTGTTCTTAAAAAGCCGAAAGTGTTTTTTCACAGCGCCGCAAACTGTTCTGAATTGTCCCAAAATGTTCGGGCTGGTCATGCGAATTCGAAATCGAAAGTCACAGCTCTATTGTAATTATTTTTTTTTTCGGGCTTCAAACTGTACGCATATTTTTTTCTTTTCTTGCACCGTCTTCCTTGGTTTTTACAATGTTTCAATATCCTGTCATTTAACTGTCAAGACTTGTCAAATCGTCTCAGACTATTGGCCGTTCGTTTGAATGAGCTGGAACAGGAGCCCATAACTATAACTCACTCTAGACTAAACGGGTTATGGTTATGGGTTTTCATCGAATTCATGTTGACAAATAACACGAAATGCCACAAAATTGGAATCAGCAGCGCTGCAGCAAACTGACCTGTATTTCGCGTCACGTTCAAAAAAATCGTTCATTAGTACGAGTAAAATTTTTTAAAAACTTTGTTAACACGTGAAGTCCCTGTTTTCGATTTGTTCTTGATCGTTCGAATAGCTCATTGGCGTTTATATCAAAGTCGGCAACTCGTCTGCCTGGTCAACTTCCGACGGAGTTTGGTCGACTCAGTTTTCATTCCATCGGTTGCTGCAGTTAAGTTTATAAAAGCTACTGACAATTTTCCAGACCGAGAGGAGGAAGGTTTTCTGTTAGGACTTTATAGACTATCGGCTGGGTTATTAGGTGCCGTTTTTGTTTTTCCTCCACGAAGTTGCTTCCCAATTTGTTTAGTTTTTTTTAAATCTCTGAAGAACAAATTATATAGGGAAAGGTTTTTCATCAGATATAAGCCTTAGATAAATTTCCTTCCCTCTAAAAGAAAATACCACTTGTAGAAAGGACAACATGAGTAATTTATTTTACTGCAAAAGATCGGAAATTCAATTACTGCTCGCGAGAGTCTGACTGAAACTGGCGGTTTCGTGTTTAATAGGTTAAATATTGTTTAAATCTAACACAGGTCGTTTGCCTCGAAACTACTAGTGTAATTGTTTTACTCACAATCAGTCCGTGGAATTCAAATTTACGCGTCGTTCTGTTTTTTTTTTTTTTTTTTTTGCCGATCGCATAAAAATTGAGCAAAATTGCAGAGCCCAGTTTTTCCACAAGTTTTATTTAAGAGTTGTTCGAAAATCAAAACGAAACAACAACGAAAAAGAAGAAGGATAGAAAAAGTGGGGGAGACCAAAAAAAATTGTGAAGATCGAACTCACGCCACCTGATGCAGGTGTGGATTGTATGTTTTTTACTACTGCGCGGGTTTATCCACTGCGCTATCTCACCACGGATGTAATTCTGAGAGTTATTTTATGTAAATAAACATAGCATCCTACGTTGGCATCCTACACATGGATCTCTTCTATTGCGGAACGCAGCTTATCTCGCTTGAGTACAGCATTTTCCGCGTCTTTAAGGGTAATTGCCGCTTTCAATGCCCTTCTTAATATTCTGTTCAGTGTGTTGTGACAGTCTGGGACACAGAGACGGAGGAATGACGGGCTTTCAATTCAAATGGTGTCTAAAATAATATTCGTTGAGTCTTGTCTCCCGGCTTTTTCAGTCTTTTTCTCTTTTAGAATTTAAATTAAATAGACTTCAGGCTGAATTCCTAGTAATTAAACACAGACACAAACTTGTGTTTTTAAAGTAGGGGGAAGCATATCAAGATGCAGGAGTTTCGAGCGACTTCGCGTAACGAAATCCGTACTTTGCGGTTGAATATAGAAACTCTAAGATGACAAATGCTCCTCTTCAACTTTCTTCAAGAATGTAGCCCAGCAATGAAGGAAAAACTACTAGTGTAATTGTTGAAAATCGTGATAAAAAGTCCTAATTTTGAGAAAATAAACCAAAACAAACTGTTTTCCTGGCGGTCCGCGTTTTGTTTATGCCTTGTTTTTACGCATTGTCTTCGCGTTTTTATTTATAAAGAGCACATTAAAAAAGAGTAATTTAGCGGCATTTTATTTAGGGTCTACCATGCGGACAAATCGAGTTCCTTTAAATGCTGTTTCCTTAGTCGTTTCCTTACGAAATCTCACCTGTTGAGTGCAAGCGGCAATGCTGACCCCGCAAGCAATTTAGCTGGAGGAGGAAATTAGTTTCACGCCTATTTTGAACTAATGTTTATAAGTTTTTCAAACAGGTCAAGAAAATTATTGTAATCATGTAAACTCGCTCAATTAAACAATTCTTACAACGTGAATTCACAATCGTATAAGTAATTTACTTTACCGTTGGAGTAAAAGAAGTACTTGCAACCCTAAACCAAAAACTACTGCTCGCGTGGTAATTTGCAGATGGCCACTTTTTATCTCCTCTAAAAAAAAAGCATGTCCTCGAACGAGAATTTTTTCTCTTCAAGCTATTCAATCTCTTCTTTATGCGCCGTCCAGTTTAAAGCAATCCTTCATGCCTTTTCCTTTTCATGGTGAGCTATTAAGAGGAATGTATTCATTCGAACAATGTAAAATTACCGCGTCCGAGGAACCAGCGGCCAGAGCAAATTTCTCCTGTGATAACAGGCGATTCGAATTCTTTCTTGTCAGTGTTCATTAAGGGTCATTGCTCTGAAATAAATGTGGTTAAATGTCGATTAAAGTACTTCCTTACATGAAACCTTAAAAAAGGTGGTTAGCCTTTAATTTCGGCGGAAGCTTAAGTCTGCCATTTACGCGCTTGACTACTGAGACCGTTCAAACATTTTACATGAAGTATGGCAAGGGACGCCGTCGTACGGTCGCGTAACGTCATGACCATCAAAATTGACTCGCATGGATATATAATCAAATTTCTATAGGTATGGTGCTCCGCTTTTGCGTGGGCGCAAAGGAGCTCCGCTATTAGTACTCTGTTAGTTAAAGTCAAGAAACGTGTTTAAGTTTATGTAAATATGGAAGCTTTCACTCACTTGAATATGTTCATTAAGTCTCTTTCTCAAAACCTTTCGCTGACTGCTGAGGGGTTTCTAGGTTCTTGCTGTGAAACAACAGGCTCTATAGTAGAGCATATAGTGGAGCGCGAACAAGCCTGCGTGGCAAGTGTTTCCGTAGGCCAAAAAGAGAAAAATGCAAAAATGCTTCCAACGTGCGGAATAGCCCACGCACGAACGAAAAATACTGAGCGGAAAACATGAGAAGAGACTAGGAAGAGCCGGTCTTCAAGTCCTTCTTGCGTTTTTCTGCGCTCTCAATATATTCGTTCGCGCCGCTATTATCTGAAAGCCTGAACCAGGCTTACTAGTAGGTAAATGTCGTTCTAGAATCTAGAGGCCTAAACTTCGTTCTAAGGGTCTTTCGACGAATGCTAGTGCCGACCACGAAGGATCGAGCTTTAGGGTATCGTTTCCAGCAGAAACAGAAAACTAGAATCCGGTTTCGGAAATTCATATGTCTAAGTTTAACCCTCTCAAAAAGCTTCCAGGACTGTAAATGGGCTTCTGGTTGGTCACTGAATGCTACTAAAGAAAAGAATCTTCAAACCAGGGCGTAGTAGAAAACAAGCCAAATTAGGGGTCGTGGGAGTATTTTCTCACGGCCCCGCTCACGGCTGCAGGCGCATTAGAGACATTATGTCAGTATCGCCGCGCTATCGTTGGCTTGGGTGTCTCTGCCTCCCCTTTGTTTTTACAATATCTTCATGGCTGACAAATCAAATTGTTACCTTGAATTTTTACCTCGATTTAATTGCCTTGATTAGCTTCTAGCTGTTTACAAATAATTCTTGTGAATGAGTTTTTTTTTAATAGAAATCCCTCTTTTACTGTTTGGATCCCACGGTTTGCCTAAAATTTTCTTGCAAGACTGAATATACGCTTTGCTTAAGTTAGGTCTTTTGGTTTTTGTTTGGGAGTTTTGGTCCTAAAAATAGGTTAATTTGAGTTAACTAGTTTTGGTTTACAGGTCATTCTTCTCGATAATGAAAATGAATAGCGATCTTATTTTGAATAAAGTTCATTATAGTTTGAGCCTGAACAATGTGTCGCGCGTAATGTTCACAAACCTATTGGACTTTTACACACAATGGACATTTCACAACATTAATTGAATCGTAGTTCAAGACAACGTCTCTGTGATGCCGGCCGTTGTCTTTTTAGTCCCTTTTTCTACTTCAAAGTTTACAGGATCAGTGAAAACTAAAGAACATTCAGTCGCACTAGAGACACGTCTGTCATCAATATGGCTGCTGTGCATGGCTGTAATGGTTGGTTCCAGTTTCCCAATAAATCAATTATATCTAGTGAAAAAGAATGCAAATTATCCTTTTTCTATTCCCAGAGTGCTATAGTGTTTTGGTCTCGAAAGATGAAATGCCATAGTCACTCTCTCCTCCGCAGAGGCTCCTGTTAGTAAACACCAGTGAAAGAAAAAAAAAGGGAAGCGGGAGGGCTGGGGAGAGAAAACGGGAGCGCAGGGAATAGGCCAGCGCGACTGTAGGAGGCCTCTGCGGAGGAGAGAGTTACGGTCATAGAATTTTAAGAGTTTTGTATGAGTGAAGTGATTCTTTCGGCTCCTATGTTTTTTTTATTCTATATATATTTTTATGGCCCCAAAACCCAGTATTTTAGTTTCGGTGTGACATCCGAACCTTAAAGTTAATTAGTTTCTATTTTCAAATCACTCTTTGTAGGGATGATGAAAATGGATGGCGTCCTTCTTTGAATAAGATCTCACTATTCTCAGTACCGAAAATAAAACAGGAATATTTCCATAACAATAGATATCCCACAATTCTTAGCGTTGTATATATTACCACCTTTCTTTGTATTGTGTGCATTTGTCTAACAACATCTCAGAGTGAAGACAGCGAATTTTTGGCTCTGTTGTGCACGCGTCATGGCCGAACCTCAACCGCCTGCCCAACGCCCCTTAAATGTACGTCCCCAGGACGCTTTAAACGAAGTCCGAAGAGAAATGCCTTTGCAGAATGCCCCCGCTGTAGTTCCAGTTGACAATCCTCCGCCTGCTGACGTCCCAGCCGCTAATAATGCTCCACCCGTAGAGAATCCTGGCGCTGCACATGTTGCTCCACCGCTCGAGGTACATAATTTGCCCTGTTTTCTTGTTTTGTTGTTTAGTCATTGGTTCTGGTTTTGCATTCCGTGGTTTTCATGTGCGCCCAGGTAGGCTTGATGCTTTTGGGACACGTGCATGAGTGGTACGGCCACTGCACTGGACTTTAGAATTTAAAACTAGTGCGTGAGTGGTTCGGCCACCGCTCCAGAGTTTTTGAAATGGAAGAATATGTGCGTGAGTGGTACGGCCACCGCACCAGAGTTTTGAAAATGGAAGAATATGTGCGTGAGTGGTTCGGCCACCGCACAAGAGTTTTGAAAATGGAAGAATATGTGCGTGAGTGGTTCGGCCACCGCACAAGAGTTTGTAAATGGAAGAATATGTGCGTGAGTGGTACGGCCACCGCACCAGAGTTTGAAAATGGAAGAATATGTGCGTGAGTGGTACGGCCACCGCACCAGAGTTTGAAAATGGAAGAATATGTGCGTGAGTGGTACGGCCACCGCACCAGAGCTTGAAAATGGAAGAATATGTGCGTGCGTGGTACGGCCACCGCACCAGAGTTTTCAAAATGGAAGAATATGTGCGTGAGTGGCACGGCCACCTCACAAGGGTTTTTGTAACTCTCACGATATGTCCGTGAGTAAAGTTTTCGCTAGGTTCTTTCAAAATGTCTGATATGTGCATTAGTCGGTATTGTTTACCGCTACTAAATGTTGTTACTGCCGAGTTATATGCTTCTAATGGGTTACACAGCGTCCTCATGTAATTTTAATTTCACCTGCCATTTGTTGCTCGCCAACTTGTCTGTTTTGTGCGATCGCTGTGTTAGTTTGCTGTATTTATACTAGATGGGCTTTAGTTTTGGGTTGAGCTCGGTTCGGCGCTGTTCGATAGCGTCGCTGCGGTACAATTCTAATGTGATTTGGCTTACGACGCGGCTGTGACACAACTTTCGATAGAATCTGGTTATACGTGATAGTTACTAATTTTCTACTATGGCGCTTTTCTATTACCGCTCAAATTTTCAGGAATTTAACTCTCTTGTTTTTGGATTTCAATTACAGAGTTTCTTTAGGCGTTAGAAAACTTGTCGGAAAGTTCTTTCTTTGTTTTCTGGTTGTGATTTTTGTCATTTGCATGCTAATTTAATGTTTTCTCGCCTCAACGTTTAGTTTCGCGGCGTTTAATTAAGGGTTGTTATGGCTTTGTTTTGTGAGTGAACGTTTTTTCCTTTTCGCCCCAGCGGTGTTTTCTTAACTTCTTGCACCTCGAATTAGTAGCGTTTTGCGTACTTCAACAGCTTGGGGCTGTGCTAAGTATATTTTTGTGCACCTTTAACCGGTGTTTATCTATGGTGACCAGGCGTTTTTGCTTCCTTTAAAGGGTTAGGCTAATTTGAGCGTTCAAGCGCTTGAGGAAAGGCTTAAGAAATTGGAAGGCAAAAGTGAGACCGATTCCGTGGGTTTGGCCTTACAGGCTCTGCACAGGACTCTTGATAAGACGCATTTTGACCAAGAGGATGCTGTATTGGATCTGGAGTCCTTGGTAAAGGACCAATAAGCTCCTGAAGCATGTTACCCCGGAGGGTAAGCCAGCGGCTTCTCCAAGTTGGAGGCGTTATAGCAATCAGTTCAGCGATCAAGGGGGTTCCCGTGACAACCGTCACCGTAATTAAGTTTCCCAGCAGCCGTTCGGTTACGTTTGCCAGTCGACGTATGCGTTTTCCCCTGTGTTATTTTTGCGGGTCAACTCAACATTTCATTAAAGATTGCACTGAATTTCAGGAAAGGAAGTCTGCTAGGGCGCGTAACAAGACAGCGTAAGTGTTGCGCGCAATGTTTTCGCGCTGCAGCAAAGCTGTTGTATTTTTTGTGCTTTTCGGATGAATAAAGCTATTTTTGTGTTATTATTGTTTTGTTTTCTACCTCTCTTTCGGTTTCTCGTTTTTCTTTGGTACCAGTTTAGGTTGAATGTGGCTTGAAACAGGGGTAAAACTCTCCTCCCGGTTTATCTGGGTCAGGCTGTCATTCCTCCTTTTCTGGTGGCCATAGTATCCGTGGTTTTTTCTTTTCAGTTTCTTTACCTTTCGGTGGGTTTCATTTCCCTCCTTTTTTATGTTTTCTTTTGTAGAGGAAGCGAGGGGTGCTTCCTCCTAGTTCCCCATGCATTTTTGATCCGACGCCATGCGTTCAAGTTTCGCACACAAGGGTCTCCCGCTGGGTAACCATGGATATGTGGCCACTTGATGGAGGAATGACAGCTCCCCGTTTTTGACCGCGTTTTCGTTCAGGATATATGCGCTGGAAAGTTTCTTCCCGATATTGAAAAATTCCCTTTTCGTGGTCCGGACGTGTTCATCGCTGGCCAGCTTCATCAGCCTCCCGAGATCTGGGAGCAAGTCGCCACCTCTGGCTCGTATGACAGAGCCGATGAGGTTTTGGATTGGTTAAAGCATAAAGTTTTCCTCGCGAAATTTTTTAAACCTTTCAAGGGGAATTTTAAAGGCGTTGCTTATGACTCGGATATTCCCCCAGCCGTGGAATTTGGAAACAATAAGTCCTGTGATGGTTTTCCTGACTTTATTGACAAAACTATACTCGAAAGAGTTTGTAACGGCGCAATTTCTGTATGGGGGCGGGTTGTTACAGTAAAACCTCCACAATTAGTTCTTCCTTTGACCGTTGAACCGACAAAGCCCCGTCTCTGTCACGACAATCGTTTCCTCAACCTGTGGATTATGGATCGTCCTTTTAAGTTGGACAACTTGTCAGATTTGCCCAGATATCTGGATAAAGGCTCTTTCCAGACCACCTTAGATGACAAATCCGGCTATGACCACATTCTCCTTGATGAGCCTAGCCTTACCTTCTTCGGGCTTCAATGGAAAGTATGGTATTTTTGTTTCTAATACCATTCCTTTTGGATGGAAGATTTCAGCTTATATCTACCATTCCACTGGTTTGTTAGTTTCGGATTATGTGCGCTCAATCGGTGTGCCTTGTTCCTTATACATTGACTAAAGACATAACGGCGAGTTGCAGGTTAGCAATTTTCACGCCGTGAAACAGCCGTTGCTCACCCCCCCCCCCCCCCCACCCCTCGGCTTCTGAATTTCGTCTCAACGCTGCAAAAGCTGCTGTATTCCTTGCTGTTTATACCCTAACATGTTTGGGTTATACTCTTGGTCTTAAAAAGTGTGTTTTTCATCCGCAAAAGCTCAAATATCTCGGTTTTACCTCTGACTCGGATCTACAGGCCTTTTATTTACCTGTTGACAAGCAGAAGAAATTTCTTGAGTTGGTTAACTCGATCCTTCCAGGTAACACTGTCTCTGTCCACACCCTTCAACGTCTCGCAGGAAAATGTATCTCGTTTCGTCTTGCGGTACAGGATTCACGCCTCTTTACAAATGAAATCAACCTTGCTATTGGTAGGCGTTTAAAAACTTCCAAACTCATTCATATCACTCCACCGTTGTGAGCTGAGATTCAGCACTGGGCTGATCCGTCGGTTGTTGCCAGGGTTCGAAACTGGCGTAGTGAACGACACCATCAGTTTGTTATTTACTCTGATGCATCCTTGTTCGCGTGGGGAGGTCTTTTCCAAGGAGAGCCGCGTTAGCATTTCCGATTATTGGCCGGCGTCTCTCGTTGATTTGGATATCAATGTTAAGGAAACTAAGGCCCTTTCTAATACTCTTTTTTCCTTTGGAGATACGCTTCGAGACGCGCGAGTGGATGCGTATGTCGACAACCAAGCCCTCGTTCGAGCATGGCAGTCCCAGGCAGCCCGGTCTAGTTCTTTCTCTGACGCGTTAAAGGAGTTATCTAACACGGTTTTGAGCCTTAATTTGCACTTGTCGGTTTTTTATATCCCTTCCTGAGAGAACCCTGCTGACCACCCTTCTCGACGTTTCTCTCCGGCTGATAGCAACTTGGCTCGACACCTATGGCTTCGCCTTCAGAGTCATCCGTGTTTTGGTGGTTCAGACGGCCACTCTGTGGACCTCATGGCCCTTGAATCTAACGCCCAGTCTGACGGTGGTGGGGTTATTCTGCCCCATTTTACTCCGTACCCGACTCCTCTCTCGTCAGGGGTAGATTTCTTTGGTCAGGATTTTAGCCAGTCGGTTTCCAAACCTCTCCTTCGCAGTCCCTACATTTTCCCGCCTATTTTGTTGATTGTTCCAGTTCTGAGACACCTGCGTACCACGCAGTTACCTTGCACTGTTGTGGTTCCTGATGTTCATCCTAGGCGCTATTGGTGGCCTATCCTTTCCCAGTCGGCTCGTTTTTCGCTCAAACTCTCTTGTAAGGGTGAGCTGGGAGCAATTTTAATGCCTTTTAGGCATGGTTAGACATGTTTAAATTACCTTGGGATCTCTGGGCCTTCAGAGTATGACTATAGTTTGGATTTCTCCGTCTTTGTCCACGCAGAAGGCTTGGTATCTAATTTTTTCTGTTTGTTCGGATAAGCACGATAACTTATCTAGAGACTTTTATTTTGGAACAGTTTCTCGTTTGGAAAGACCGTAAGGGGAAGACTACGGTACACAAATCCGCTTGCCGATTTTTCGGGCGAAAAGGGTCGTTCTCGTGTCTTTGCCCCACGCGCCTCGCCTACGGGACGGTGGACTCTCTGATAGGGAAGCTACGGGCTTTGTTTAACGAGTCAGGAAGGAGAGGAGAGTGGGACCCCAGGCTTCTCATCGGTAACCCAGCCACCGATATTTCTTTGAAGCAATACTTAAAGGCTGTTACGGCGGAGCAACTTCAAGCCCAAATTACCCCTACCCAGGCTACTCCCGTCTTCGTTCATGATCTCGTGCGTCTAAGCCACTTTTTGGATGAAAAGCTTTTGTCTGATAAACTTTCCTCAATCGAGATGTTTGTTCTCATGAGAGACCAAGCCTCTTTTAAAACTCTGTTTTTCAGTGGGGATAGAGCAGGTGATCTGGGGCAGGTGAAGACTCCGGGAAATCCTCCGTTCCCCCACATTTGGGGAAAACCCTCCGTGATGGCTCATCCAACCTTTTTGGCATACGCCGTAGTAAGTATCCAGACATTTGATCTCTATGTCGCCTTCGCAAAGCGAATTGGAATCGACCTTACGGGCGGTTTTCTGTTTCGTCCTACGTCTTCAGATGGCACCGTTATTGACAAACCTTTTTCCTCCTCGGCTGCGGATGCCCGTCTCAAGCATTACTTGCGCGAGGGCGAGATTGGCAGAGCTGTATCACTCCACACGGTTTCAGATCTGGCTGTGCTATAACCCTTGCTCTCTCAGGCACAGAGCTTCAAGATATAATGGGCCATGTTAGTTGGCACAATCGTTCTACCGCAGCGTATTACATGCAACTTTCAAAAGTCATGTCCGCTGGTTCCCCTTCTTCTGTCCTTACTGGGCAGACAGTAAACATTGAGGATCCAGGGATTTTCTATGACCAGTGCAATAACCTCAGGCGTTTCACTCCAGCCTTTTCACGTTAATCTTTTCTTTGGAGAATGGGAGAATAGTCTGCTCTTAGGCCGGTTTTCTTTGGAGATACGAATGTTTAGCGGTCGAGCTGGTGGATTTGGGGACCATTTTCACCCTTCCATATCTCATTGTATATTCATGTGTATTGTAGGTAGTGAGAATATGTTACTATTCATCAGCATTTCATAAACAGTCAATAGTGAAGTGGTCTATTCATATGAACCATTACACCTTTACCGCGAATCGTTTAAATGCCGGCCGTAAAGAACTTTAAAATGTCCGATTCACTGTTCAGAAACCTATTAGAATTGTTCTGGGAAACAATGGGTATTTCTATTTGATTACTATTCAAAACAACATCTTTGTCATGTCGGTTCTCAAGAAAGCCTTTTATTTCTCCCTTCTTCAAAATTCCAGTTGTTATGTAGATTACTTATTGCAGCTCAGTAAATTAGCGGCGAGCAAACTCTGTTTGATTTCCGATTAAAAGAAAGGTGACTTGCAGTGCAGGCACTCAAAAGCTGTGAAAAAGTAAGTTAAAACTTTCCTTTCATCATTTTGGTCTTTGATGTTACATACAGCAAACAACTGTACATTGTAACACTGCATGAAATAATCCGAATACGGTCCCTTATTTAGCTGTTATACGGTCAGTATACATAGATGTATACGGGGGATATAAGGACGTGGCATGATGTATAAGGTACCGTATAAGGATCAGTATACGTCAGGCTATGCCCAGAAAATAGCAGGATCTTATACACTTGTATCAGGATTCCTTATACGTCAGTACACGTGTCAGTATACATCATGTATACTGCTGGTAACATGAGGTATACTGGTGTTGCATGGAAGGTAGGTATACGGACTCTTACACTTGTGGTGGGATTTCTTATTCGTCATTATATTTGTCCGTATTTTTCATGTGTACTGCATGAAGCATGAAGTATAGGGATATGGTGCGGAAGCCAGGTATATGGATTCTTACACTCGTTAATGGTTATTCATCGTTATTCGTCAGTACACTTGTCCGTATTTATTATGTATACTGCACCAAGTATGAAGTGTACTGATATTGTGTGAAGGGCAGGTGTACGGATTCTTACATCAATGGCAGGATTTTCCATAAAAATTTTGGGTTACGTACCAGTATACATTGTAACATGAATACTGTATGAAAGTGGTGGCTTACAGAATATTACGTAGAATAGCAGATTTTTTTGGCAAATGGTTGTTTATTTACTCCTGTTACTCAGTAACTTGCGAAGCTCTTTCAGGGCATATACAGGTAACATGTATACATTTTTTATCATTAAGAACAATCTTTGCACTACACTGTATATAGTGACACAGAAAAATTAAAGTATGAATTCTTGAAAAGGTACAAACTAATTGTAAGAGAATTGAATTGTGCATGTATACAATGATTATTAAACTAAAATTAATTTCACTACAAGTCACTTAAGTCACAGTGGCTCCCTGTAGCTCTGGCACTGTCATCTTCATGTTTCCTTCAGGGAGAAAATATATGATTCATAAGCAAAAAAAAAAAACGAGGTGGCTGTAGAGTTTCTGGTCTGTGATGGAGATGTCCTTAGCCTCTCTTGGATGGGGATTGAACTTGTTTGTACATCCACTCAAGATAAAACAGAGATGTGCATAATCTGTTGAATTGAATTAAAGGACAGTAGTAAATAAACTCTTGCCTCTTGCAGTGTTCTTGGGCAATGTATTCCTTTACAGACATTAACCCATGTAACAGTCAAAATGCACAGTTACTGCATGAGACCTTTATGAGTCAAACCTGTGACAGATTGGTATGTAAGTCAATCACACCAGTATGACTCAGCCGCACCACAGGACTTAATGTTAGTCAGATATCCAGTTACCACCAAGTCTTTATTATGCAAAGTTGTAGTACGCATGGGTTCCATTAAGGTTTTGACCAGAGCAAGGCTGAATAATATTGGTCTTCACAGGTCTTTGGGTCTTTTTGCTTTAAGTGTTGTATAAACCAGGAGCAATGAAGTACAATCGTGTAATGCATACCATAGGAAGCCCAAGTGCGCAGTGTGATAGGTGATGTGTAAGTGTCGTGCCATAGAAAAGAAATTACATCTGTAGGTTTACATGGATCTTTAATTGGTCACTTAAAGCACATGTTAAACCCAGTCTTGAGACAAATTGAAATATAAAATGGCCTAAATGAACTAACATTGCATTCCATATGTGGTTTTTCACATCATTTTTATTTTTCCCTCTCCAACTGCCCTGTCATAAAGTTTTTGAAACTGAAGTTTAACATACTGTAACCCAGGTGAAAATACCAGGCAGAATTTGATGAATAAATTATTAACAAGTCCCCCCCCCCCCAAACCCCTGTAATTCACACGAAACAATAAATATTGAAATCTTAAAAGTTTCTCTGCCCCTCGGTCAATTTCACAATACTGTAGAACCAAACAGTCCATGAATAAGTGCAACAAGGAAAAAGGTATTTATGGATATGATTCAACTCATTGGAAATTTTGATTGACTCAATGCAAACTTACCTACTTTTAGGATTTTAATAATCATGAAGCAACAGTTACTGTCCCTTAAGAAAGTTTCCCCATTGATTGATTCAGAACATTGCTGCAAGGGTACAGGCTTTCTAAAAAGACAAACAAACAAGGGGGTTAGTTTCTAAAGAAACTGTGGTGCTGCGTCGGTGGGGACGTGAAACACAAAATTTTGGATTTATCAACTGAAGTTGATAAGGTAGATTGGTCACCTTACAGAGATTGAAAGCTGACGTTTCTAGCGTTAGCCCTTCGTCAGAGCGAATCGATTCGCTCTGACGAAGGGCTAATGCTCGGAATGTTAGCTTTCAATCTCTTTATGGTGGCCAAACTACCTTATCAACTTCAGTTGAAAAATCCAAAATTTTGTGTTTCTAAAAAGAGAGTTGTTTCATGATTATTAAAAATTATTGGTAATTATTTAAGTAATTTATAAGGATTTTTGTGTTTCGTTTATGGCAAAGTGCTAAAGAAAACTTCAAAAAATTTAATTTTGAAAACTATGTGAAGACAAAAGAGTGGTTAGAGAGAAAAAGTAACATCATATACATCATATGAAAAACAATGTCTGCTTAATATTTAACTGATTTTTTATTTGAATTTAACCTAAAAATGGGTCAACTATAAGTGACCGATTAAAGCCTCATACGTGAGTTTTGCTAACATATTATATATATAGATCATTTCAGAGTTGCTATTTGGGCCAATGAAGATGTTTCGTACCAAAGGGATCCCAGAGAGATTCAAAGTCCTAGCTTTGGTGAATATTAAAAAACTTGTTTGAAGAAAAACCAAAGTTGGACAACCTTTGATAGTTAAAAAATTAAAAACTTTATAAAACAAAGTTCATGTATTACATGTACACTGCCTCTTGGGCTATCTATGTTAATACAGTGTACAAGGTATTTGTGTTTTTTCTGTGATGGGGTGACATTGTGGGAAGTACCTTGGCAATGGGACAAGGTGACTGAGCAGCCCTTTGAAGGGAAGCCTGCTTCCAGGTAATTGTGTTCAATCGCCATTTGAACTTTAATTGCTAGCCCAAAATCCCATTCAGGGAACAAAATGATTACTTCCTCAATTCTCACGCTATCCAAACTTGATTGCTTCAACAACCCCATACCACAGTCAAACTAAGAAAACTGTGAATGTTGATTTTGCTTTGGCCAACCACAAGTAAGACCTTGAAACTGCAGTAAATTAATGGTTTCATCATTTTCACATTTTTAAATGAATTGTTAACTGTTTTTAAATTAGATTTCTTTTATCTTATATTGTCACTGAAAAGCCCCACCAGAGGAGTGTCAATAAAGTATTGTATTGTATTGTATCAGTTACAGAATAACTCTGGTTCCTGTTCTGTATCTCCTTATTTTTATCTCAATGACATTTTTTAAACAAATTGCCATTACTTCCTATTTCAGAGTCATATATACCACACAAGTGTAAGAAAGGTTTGAGCAATTAAAGAGAATAAAATTAATAAAGAAGACAACTTGATGGTTCGACAAGGTTGAATTACAGTGAAACCTGTATGAAGCGGACACCAACAGGACTCTCGCTAGTGTCCGCTTAATGGAGATGTCCGCTAAATACAGGTTTGTTTTACACTGACGCTCATGTCTGCTTAATACAGGGTGTCCGCTTAATATGGGGTATGCTAAATACAGGTTTCACTGTAGTCCAGCAGCTTATAATTTCACTTGACATAAATACAACAACTACAAGCACACGTGAAAAGTGTGGTTCCAGAAAATATCCATACCCTTTTCATGGAGGGTTTTTCGGTTCGAACCCCCACTCTTCAGGAAATTCCACTTTAACTTTAAAAGTTTGGCTTTTGATACCCCCCCCCCCCCCCCAGAATTTCCAGTGACCATCCATGAGGTGGCTATGGATATTTTTGTGGAACTACATACGTGTAATCTCACGAGCATTTGTTTGCTTGTGTGATGAATGTGTTTAAAAAATGAGCCACAAAGCAGTTGTTCTTTGACTGATAGAAAACCATTCATTTTCTGCAGTTTCAAGATCTCACAGGCACGGTGGCCCACAACTGTCACATCAAAACAAAATGCCCACATCAAATTCAAATCACGCACATCAAAATCAAATCACTCACAGCAAATTAAAAATCACTCACAGCAAATTCAAATCACTCACATCAACTTCAAATCACTCACAGCAAATTGAAAATCACTCACAGCAAATTCAAATTGCTCACAGCAAATTACAAATCATTCCCATCAAATACAAATCGTTCACATCAAATACAAATTGCTCACAGCAAATACAAATCCCTCACAGCAAACACAAATACGGCCAGTGTAAAACGAGGACTGCGGACTGCGGACTGCGGAGCAGGGGAAAAAGCAGACTGAGGGTAAAATGCAGACTGCAGACTAAGGGTAAAATTCAGAATGGAGACTGCAGACTACGGGTAAAATGCAGAATGAAGTCTGCAGACTGCAGACCAGGGGGAAAATGAAAGAAAAGACAGCTGGAAATACGTCTGCACTAGTAGAAGTTCGTAGGAATCCATTAAAATCTGGTGAAAACGTTTGCATTTTTTTTCGTGTTCTGATAGGAAAGCTTGTTTACCAATTGAGATGTAGAATAGTTTTTCCACCAATGATTCTCCTGAATACGTTGTTCATATAATTGCTTCAACTCCAAGCCGTAGATTGATCCACTACGCAAAACAACCTGTGTGTAATACATGTAAGCGAATAAACTCGGACGGGAATAAATGTAGAGCTAGATCGGAACCTGCAGTGTTCCAAAAGATCGCTTTTCTACGAATGAACTTCATTTGCGAACTAGCTGAGGTAAAAGTCAAACTCCGCTGGATACATATAGTTCCCGGGGGTCATACCCTGGGTACCAGAGGTTTTTTTCTTGCTAACGTTGGGAGAAATCGGCCGAAGGCCGACGCAACGAGCGGCTTGTCGGGAGAAAAAACCTCTGAGCCAGAGCGCTTTGATTTACTGTTCTTGTTGAACTTTGATCTTTTTTTGTCCTATTACGTTTAAACCAATCACAGCAGATGTCTCGCGCAGGTCACAATAGAGAACATAAGCTGCAACCGGGAACCGCGCAAGAAAAGCCTCTGGCACCCAGGGTAGGGCGATCACCCATCTAAGTACTAATTCCATTGAGAGAATGTTTTGATTATGGTAGATGTTTCACTCTGTTATCTCCCACACAAATTTTTTTCAGTACAATATGCATTTTAAAAAATCAGGAAAAAGACGAAAGTGGAAAGCAAGAGGTAAACATTTTAACTAATTGAATTCTTAGATACCAGTCCATGATCAAGGTACCATAAGTTCTTCTGTCCTTACGACGAGCGAAGTTGTACTTGGATGGGTGACCGACCGGGAACTACAGTGTACATGTAGCTGGCGACCTCAGCTAGTTCACAAATAAAGTTCATTCGTAAAAAGCGATCCTTTGGAACACTACAGGTTTCGCTTAATGAAATAGTTAGCTCTACATTTACTCCTGTCCGAACTTCTTTTATCACACACAGGTTGTTTTGCGTTGTCCGATCAAATTCTGAACAATCTACGGCTTGAAGTTGAAGCAAAACTCTTTCATGAGCAACGTATTCCCAGCAGATCCTTGGTGTAAAAACTGAAATTACTCCTCAATTAGTAAACAAACTTTCCCATTACAACACGAAAAAAATGCAAACATTTAAATAGATTTAAGTAGATTACTATGAACTTCTACGAGCGCAGACATTTTTCTGGTTGTCTTTTCTCTCATTTTCCCCCTGGTCTGCAGTCTGCATCTTATCCCTAGTCTGCGGTCTCCATTCTGAATTTTACCCTTAGTCTGCAGTCTGCATTCCTAAGTCCACGGTCCGCAGTCCTCGTTTTTCACTGACCGTATTTGTATTTGCTGTGAGCGATTTGTATTTGATGTGAACGATTTGTATTTGATGTGAACAATTTGTAATTTGCTGTGAGTGATTTGTAATTTGCTGTGAGTAATTTGAATTTGCTGTGAGTGATCTGAATTTGATGTGAGTGATTTGAATTTGATGTGAGCATTTTGTTTTGATGTGACAGTTGTGGGCCACCGTACACAGGTGGTTGGGCAAAACACAGTGAACATCTCTGAAATATTTCCACCGTTCGCGGTTTTCTTAGTTTCACCGTGAACCTTTCTCTAGCTAGCAGAGTCTTATCTTGAGCTAGGTACATTTATAGATATAATTAGCCCGATTTTAAATACTTGATTGCAAAATGGAACTTCCAAAACCTTCTTAGTTTAAAATCTGCGTACTTTTGGGAGTAAAGGGGTTGGGTGAAGTTCGTTGACAAAACTGAAACCTTCCAAGCCAGTGAGTGACACATCATGGTTCTCCATTTACTGATTTAGTTTGAAACAAAGACGGCCTACCTCGGTAATCTGTATTTACTTTCAGCCAGCGAGGAAATCCAACTCAACATAGGAAAGAAAAGCTTTGCCAGCCCCATTGAAGCGTCTTCAAGTTCAAATATCCCGCCTTTTCATTCCATGAATTCTCATAGTCACCACATCACGGCGTCATGTGGATTTCATATTTGCCTGAGCCATGGTCCTTCTACGAAGCTTTGTGCCATCAATAACAGTTCGAAGATCACCAATATTTTGGAAAAAAACTTTTTGTTGTCTTCGAAGGCCATCTAGCGCAATATTCCAGATATAAAATGGAGAAAATTCCTGTTACCTTTTGAGGACGTTGGAGAAATATCACACATTCGCGTAATTTCAAAATGGACGCCACAATTGACGCTAACACGGAAACCGCTGATCAAATCCACCGTGTCACCTCGTTTCCAGTTCCCATGAAGCCGCGCTGTGGGGAGTGGAACCTGTAACGAAGTCCTCGGTATAAACGATATTTTTCAGCCCAGTAATGGTGTAATGTATGGAAAAGAACCTCGATATAACAAACCCTCGATATACCGAACCAATTTCCCGAGTCCCATGGCACTTCGTTAAATCGAGGTTCCGCTGTACTTTTTTACGGATTCAACGCATTTTTTTGCCATTATGCGCAGTTCAAGGCGTTTACGCATAGACTTAAAGGAACTCACTTTCTCCCTGACTAGTTTAATACTTGCACACACAAAAAGCCCTAAATACTTTTCAACAGGAAGGATAGCGGCTCGGATAAAAGTGCTTTCTGAGTGGATACCATTTACCTGTGTAAACAAGAAAAAAAGAGGCAGCGCATGAACTGCAGTACGTACGGCTTGCATTTGCAAATAAAATCAAAGCTTTTCTTGATGATTTGTACGTTAGAAGATAAATTACACGTAAAGAAGGTTAACGAATCGTAAAGAACGTACAGAGAGGTGCGTAAAGACGCGTAAACAGATATAAAGAGGCGTAAAGTTACTGTAGATGTTGACAGCAAAGTCGGTCAAAATACAGCAGGAAAATCGTTGACGAGCATAAGGGCGGAAATGTTTTATTTCTTTTTGTTCTTCCGAAAACAATTTATTCAGTGGAAATTATAATATCTAGGAATTGCGCGTAAAGAAGAATAAATAATCGTAAAGAACGCAAAGAGCTGTGGGTAAAGATGCGTAAAGAACGTTAAAGGTGCGTAAATACTCTGGTATACACTTGTGACCGAACAGAATTGTCAAACATGTTACAGAAAAAAATGGGCTTCGGTTGCGTTTAAGGGTAAAAATATGTTCAGTAGCCCCAGATTCGCCGTAAATTTCCTGCATTATAATGCTTGGTAAAGGAGAGAATTTGCAGGATACAAGGGTGTACGAAACAGTATGCCCTTGTGTCCGGACAAAACAATCACAAAAGTTATAGCAGAAAATACCATTCACTAATTTACCACGTCAAAATTATATTTATCAATAGTAGACTGGTAAATTAAAAGGTTTAGACACTTGGTAAAATAACGAATATACAATGCCCTAACACTTAGAGTACGGTTATGTGTAAGCTGTAGTATACACTAGTGTAAGGAATCAAGCGTATACTGTTCATTGCACAGTCCTTATACATCGATGTCCTTATACTTCAGTATCTCTCTCCGTATACGTTATGTATACGGACGCATTATACCACCTTATATTTGTTATTTCATGCAGTGTAAGCCCAGTTAAAAAATGAACTTCAACACATTTTCTTAGACTTACTTGTCAAACATGGGCAATTGTATGCACACGACATAGAAGCTTAAGCTAACTTTCCAAGAAATGTTTCAGGCATATCCACATGACCGTTAAGCCTGGAGGCCACTTTTCTGTATCGTTATGTTTATCTATCTATAAAGTATTTTGATGTCCGAGAAAGTTACATCAAATAATGTAATGGAGTTATTTCGAGCCATTTTGTCAGCGCGGTTCAGTCTAAGCTATTTTGTCTTCTTCTGTTCTGACCTGAAATAATTATTCAAATTAAAAGTAATCTTTTCTTAGGTACATGCAAATTCAGTTACTATTCTGGAATTTACGGTTCTGTTCTCCATAGCTGCGGAGAGTAGAACTATTTGTTTTTGGTCCGGTCGGGAGACAAACACGCCTGGGAGAAAGAAAACTATCCCGAACGCAGATCTGGCCAGATCGATTTCTGACCGGCACAAAAATAGATCCAGTGTAATGTGTACGCAGCATGTTATTTCTTAGACTGCAAAAAGGTCGTCGCATTTTTTGCCTTGGTTCGTGGAAACGCGCGGACTTCGAGCGAAAGGTCTGGAGCGAGTGTGAAATAGATGAGTGAGACTGGGGAGAGACGAATACGGGCGTGTAAGGCTCGTGTGCGCTCCTCGCCTCGCGTGTATGCACTTTTCTTCTCTTGCACGATGGCTTGAGCGGTATTAAGAGAACAAAAAAACGACTGTTTTGCAGTCTAATTATTTCTTTGGAATAAATTTGTTGTTGTTCCTGTTTTTGTTGACCAATAACAGAACAGTCGCCAATGATCGCCCAGTCGCTTTATCATATGTCAGGATCACCGATAGCAACGATGGAAACGTTACGCGCAGCGATTTAGCGAATTGTTCGGTGACGAGGTGCTCAGCTCGGACAACTGGCTCCACTTTCGCGTCATTATATCCTAAACAGCAGTTATCACGCTCTTCTTGGCGTTTTGTGTGTCTTATGACATTCCTGTAAATGGTAGTTTCACGTGATGAAGAAATCTTTCCTTGCATATTCTAGCACCTGTCAACCTTACAGAAAGATCACGTCATTTCTGTCGGAAGCCATCCCACCCTTGTCCAGTTTTCTTGGCGTTTCATTTGTCTTATGACACTAATTCCTGTAAATGGCAGTTTCATGCGATTAAGTAATCTTTCCTAAGTACTAAGCACCTATCTGTCGTAAGCCATCTCATTCGCGTCCAGTTTTGTGCATCCTCAATTTTTACGGCTTTGCTGATTGATGAGAGGATGAAATAAAGGCGGCAATAAATGAAGCCCCTCTCCCTTTGTTCGTCAAGAGTAATTGAATTTTGCCCTTGTAAACTGTTCCTAACGCCCATGAACGCCAAAAGAAGGTTCATTTCATTTTTCAAGTAGCCTGACTGACGTCGAAAAAAACTTAAGAAAGTGCATGGCTCATGAGGAAAGACTGAGTCTTCCTTTTTCTTTGCGCGCCATCCATTCCTTCATTGCACGTGATCTGCTGCAACGATTCAACAACAAGCAGGAAGAAATGTTGCCACATTGGTCAAAATTTGGATTGCATCCTCCCAACCGGAACCGGAAATACAAATTTGGCTCTTCTAGTTAATAAGGTTAATATGAGTCAAATATTAAACAGACATGTCACGCGAAAGTTAAATTATTCAAAGCTGTCACTCTGCTTGTGGCGAGTGAATATTATGTGTTGATGAGGTTTCCTTTTTTACGTTACCTTCAACTTTATCCGTTTTAGTTCAGTTTTATTCACTTTTTACGCGATCAAGGAGGTAAGCTAATTCATGACTCATTGGTTATAGTTCTGGTCTGGTCTGTTTCACATTGTATGTGAAATCGGCAAGACCGTTTGAAGCAGCGACAGCAATCATCAAAAGTCATTAGGGACTGTTCGTTATTTATGGCCAAGGGGGGGTCGGTGATTTTCAACCAATTCAGGCATATGAAAAATTTACCCCTCCCCGAAAGTGGGTATTTTAAAAAATTACCCCCCGTTTATGTGAGAGGTTCAAAATTTTACCCCCTCCCCCCTACCCTCAGGACCCGACGTGCTTACAATTGCGAAATTGCGTACAACATGTGTTCTGGCCGCGTGCCGATAAACCAAAATCAAGTCCAAGGTCATTTGTGATCGTACCGTAGGGAAGCACTCAGCAAGGAAAGTAAATTTACACCGCCGGTATTAACGTGCGCCCAGAGAAGATCCGATTCGAGAGAGAAATCAACGGTAGGAAAGTTTGCAAGAAGTTCATTGCAAGGCTTGAACTAGTTTTGCTGTTTGAGGATGGCTATATACCTACGCACTACAATACTGTAAACTACAACTGGCATAGCCCCGGCAAATGACACATGTGTGGGTTTTGCTAATATTAAATATCAGATTGCATGTATTTTAAAGGGATTTAATAAGTTATATATTGCAACCTTTGAATAACGCTACTCCATGTCACGTTTTCTTGGCTTTTCAAACTATAAAGACCAGGTTCTTTGGAAATAGAATTCTCGAAACAGAGATCAACTTTTTAAATATGTCTGCAAAACGGCTACACAAGTGTTGAAACAACAGTTTCTAAAAGTTTACCCCCCTTATTTCTACTGTATTTAAAAAAAATACCCCCCCTTTTTCATTGATTTTGAAAATTTTACCCCCCCCACTCTAAACACCGGCCCCCCCTTAGGCATAAATAACGAACAGTCCCTTACTTATGTAAGCGAAAGGGTTTTTTTTACCGATGTCGTTGATCATATAATCCAAACCGCGGGGAAGAAATTCAAGATTTTCGAAACATTTAACTAAAAAACAGACGACAAGATTGTTACTGATGAAGAATCGTCCTAGAAAGTCGACACACGTGAATGTGTTTAATCAGGAGCATATCTTTGTGTTTACCAGTATTATATACATGTAGTATATCTGAGTATATAACAATTATTCTACGAGGGCGCGCTGGATATCGAATGATAGATAACCAACGAGGCGCGTAGCGCCGAGTTGGTTATAATCATTGGACATCCAGTAAGCCCGAGTAGAATAATTGTTTTATTAAAAACAACCACCATTTTAAAGAAACTGAAGAAAGAACGGGAAAAACGAGTAAAGAAATTTAAACGGAACAAGAATCGATCACATGACTGAACGAAAAAGGCGCCAAAACCTTGCGAAGTGTTGCAGAGTTTAATTGCAAAGCTGAATGAATCAATAAGAACTGCTCGAAAGTGAACAAAGTAGCCCGTCAAGGTTTGGAAAAAAATCTCAGTTCTAATTATTGGCTCTGAAATATGGTACGTGTTTGATTTTTCCTGAAACATTGTTCAAAGTGGAATAAGGCTATACAATTTCACCATATTAGCTGCTGGAGTTGAAACTGAACAAGTTTGTAATCTGTTCGCACAGCGGAGCCACCATGTGCGTGTTTGATCGAACTGAAGACAGAAAAAAATTTGAACTTGAAGAGGTAATTTCTATGCAGCTCAGAAGCAAGATTGGAATTCACCATCATGGTATGTTAAACGCAAAGCGCAAAATGCAGTTGTTCTCGGTTTAGAGGTTGCGGACGGAATGGTAAAAACAACATTCAAAGAACTGGAAAAGCGATTCAACTCCGTTTACATGGCATCCAATTTCTATCTGAGCATTTGGACCTGTTGCCACACAGGGCTACAACGAGTGCAGGTAAACCAGTGTCAATTTTGCGTGTTAAAGCCGAAAAAAATCTCGCCTTTCCTTCCTTCTTGGTAGTTTGCAGCTGTATTTTTTTAGTAAGCTTACTTGTTTAGAGCGCTTCATAATTTTCGCACCGACTCGCCACGAATGTGTGATAGTTTTTATTAAATGCTCCTGCCCCATTTCACTGTGTTTTATTTTATGTCTTGTCTTGATACTTTGAAGTGGAAAGCCTTCCTGATCAAACCTACCGTTTTTTTCAATTTCAATGATCGGCGTGACGGATCGATGAAAGAAATAAATTGTAAACACAACGCTTAATGCTTAAATTTCTATTTCTGCATAGTTTCTTTAAACAATTTTGACTTGTGTTAGACGACGATGCTGGTGATGCTTGTTGGTGACGCTGCTAGAATTTCTGCTTGATTTAAATTCGCTGCCAAGTGATTTTTCTCGTCCATTTTTCTCACCGGGCTGCTCGCGAGGAAAAACTTTCAGGCTACTTTGTTGTTCAGTTTTCATTGACCATATTTCGTCGCATCCGGTATATGAGCTGATAGCCTAGCTCCATTCAGCCAATCAAAATGCTAGAAATCCAATATACCTAGTCCAGTTTTTAATAATAATATATATAGATTTAGCCAAGCCCAAAAGCGAAGCCCCCTTCCCCTCCCCTTTTTTTTTTTTTTTTTTTTTTTTTTTTTTGCTGGCACTTATTAATTTGTGAAAATACTCTCATTCAAGTCGTTAAACTAAAAAAGAAAAAAGAAAAAAGAAAAAAAGAAAAAAAGTCATGTCCTCGCTAAGGGCTGAACCCAGCTCGGCAGAGTCCTAAGCCGGCGATTAATCAACTAGGCCATGAGCGTTTATTGTTATCTTTACTACTTATTTCTTTCTTCCTGACAAGCTGCCTTTCAACATGAAAATGATGGTGTTTTTCCTGGCAAAATGTGTTCGGACCGCCGTAAAAACCATGGTTGTGGACAGAAAAAAAAAACAAAAAGCAATAGCTCTGCTATATATTTGGCGTCGAAACCGCTGCGGAAAGCTGCGAACTCAAGAGGTGTGCCGACCGAGTTCGCAACAGAACCGACAAGGCAAATTTGAACTTTTTGCCTGAACTTTATCGCCTAATTTTTTTCGCCTAAATTGAACTTTTCGCCTTCCACCAAAAAGACAACTGAGTATTCTTTTGAATTTTTTCCATTAACAAATTTGTTTTTGACTTTTGTTGTCTTTCCTTGTTTTGCTGCAATGCGGGTCAACATGCGATTTCGCGCCAAAAACACGGGATTCAGCACAGGGTTATATCCAGTGTATGCCACTTCATATTGGTGACCGTGTGGTGCAGACGAACGGACAGACGGACGGACGGTCACGTGACTATTACGTCACTATCAAAATTTCTTGGCTTGATAGGTTACCAAATTTCCTTAGCAGTGGTGCTCCGCTGACGCGCGGGCTTCGCTATAAAGTATAGCATAATGTATTACATTATTACAACCCGTCTTGACTAGCCTAACTAAGCTATATCTCATTATGTGCGAGTAAGGCGTATATAATTAAATTTTACGCTAAACTATAGAATGCAGGGCCACTTATTTGTATTCTATTGAATGGCAATAGTGACCACTGTGTTACGCCTCGTTCTACAAAGAGTTCCAACACAAAATTTTAATTTATTATTTCTTTCGAATAAATTTATTGTGGTCGCTGTTTTTGTTGAAAGAACACACCAGTTGCCAACGATCGTTTGAACGCTAAATATAGAATATTTTTAGGATATGTAGCTTTTTTGTCGAGTCGTGCTACCGCTAGAGTCAGTTTAGGGCGATACGGCAATAACACGAGGTTTAAAACCTTACTAGAAAAAAATTCAAACAATAGCAATTAATCCAACTTAATCCATCCAACATCTTTAAAAGCGACAGCAAAGAAAATAAGTTAGGCGGGCAGACAGGCAGGTAGGTGAGTAGGTAGGTAGATGCAGAACTTTAGCAACAAAGATTCGACTACCGTGGTTTTGAAAACACGGCAACATAGAAACTGCGTAGTTTGGGCGAGAAACTGTACCCACTTTTGTGACAATCCAGATACCCTGGAGTCGTGTAACAATGAAAACCTACCACACTTTAAAGCATTTTAAAGACAGTTCAATCGGTTTTGTCTCTCTGCAGGATTGCCTAGTTGCCCTGACTCCCGGGAATGGTGTTGTTACTGTTTCTTGCCGCATTTTTGTCTGCAACAGGGACCTTCGTCCAGAATAACTGCTCGCAACAATCTTGCTCGATGGTATGCGGATTGACGTCACCATATGACCGTTGTCTACAGCTATGCAATGGTAGTGCATGCGACTCTATCGTGTGCGCGAACTTGGCCCGCAACTGCTCTCAGAAGTGTCCTGGAGGTATTTGCCCATCTCTGACGTGTGGTGCCAGAATCTGCGACCAAACCTGTGGCGGCGGGGACTGTGGTATAATGAAGTGTAATGCCGAGAACACCACTGTCTGCGAGCAGTCTTTTGGGAAGGAGATGATGTGTGATTCTGAGAGTTGCACTCAGAATTGTCGTGGGGGAAAGTGCAACATGACCTGCTTGGCGAATGTAAAGAATTGCTTTCAAGACTGTACAGGTGGAGAATGCTTCTACCAGTGTGATGCACTAAACTGTTATCTGGATTGCAAGAGAGGTACCTGCACAAATGTCAAGTCTATGAATAACAAACCTACAGCTCCCAAAAGCACTGGCGCTCCTCTTCAAGCCTCGCTTGTGTTAAGCCTGATGTTCGCCTTAATTGCGTTTCTGTAATAAAGAAAGTTCCAAGCACTCTAAGGATGGTTGAGAAAAATATACCATAAAAACTACTGTGCATGTAAAATTTGTGAGTGAGATGCATTATGATTCAAACCTTACGGTTCTGGAATTCATCCTCAAGCCTGGTTTGCTTTAGTGCATACTAATTCTGTTGCTACATATAGAGACACATAGGCCCTACAACTTTCTGTGATGTTTTTGGGTTACGGACGGCAACTGGAAAGCCTGGCTACCAGAATTTTATCTCATGTTCATTCGTGGAGCGACCACAGCCCAAACAAAGCACAATTCATCCTCACAAAATTGCAGCAGTTTCAGATCGAAAACCTGATTTTGTTGTTGTTGTAGTTGTTGTTGTTGTTGTTGTTGTTGCTGAATTTAACCGTTCCTCGAGAGTCTCAATGTTGTTATTCCATCAACCGTCGAACAACATCCATGAGATTTAGCCGTGAACCGTCAGAAAGTGTAATTTGAATCGTAAACCGTCAAAAGAAGCCGTTTCTGTTAGTCTGGTTAACAGGTTTCAAATTTTGCTATTGTTCCTCTTCAAATAGGCCCCAGAAATTAAAGGGAAGGGATAAATCCCTTCGTAAGGTCAGTAAGGTTAAAGGCGTGAAGCAAAGGAATAGGAGACGTCTGCGCGCAGGCTCATCCTGCATGTACTTTCTTTTTTCTGTTGACATCCTCATCAGTTTTCAAGACTTGAAACTGATGAAGGCTTAAGAGTTAGTCGAAAGGTCTTAGTACCGTCAAAAAAGTAGGAGTCAGTGACAAACATTAACCTTTCTTCAACAAAGCATAAAATTAGTTCCATTTAGCTATTTGTAAACTCCCTGCCGAAGTCTTTAACGATCAGACGAGACCGGTAGGAGAAATAAAGGCAGCCAGCAATGATCAGTTGCTGTGTGCAGTGCTCACTAGTTCATCATTAAAAAAATACTAATTATTATCGATATCACTGGATAAATAATAAAATGAATCGATTCAGTATTGGAAATCGAAGAAGATCGAATTATCAAAAGAAAACATGGGACATCGATCGTTCTTCGATTTTCGATATCAATCAATTAGTCGTTATCGATTAATATTGATTGATATCGGTTGTCATCGATTATCGATTTTATTGATTATTTCGCAAGTCCCTCAGAATTTCATGTTGCAGAGACAACAAAGCATCTGTTCAATAATCGCCCAGAATGCCGCGATACATCCGGGCCATTTATGCGTGGCCCGCGCGAATTTTGAAAGACAATTAGGATGCCAGACGGTCAAACAATAGTGAAAATGACCTGAAAAAGGCAAACAGCGTGTACGTTTTACAAGTTTACGAGCTTACTACTTATATTGCTTAACTGTTAGCATATGGTGTTTGTAGACGAGACTTCAGTGGAAATAATGACAGAGGTGTTTTCTTGCGATTTTAGCAAAAGTGGAACTAGTCGCTAATTTTGCTTGAAGATGGTTTATTTTAGGGGTTTCTTTAAGGCGGGTCTTAATCTCACATTACGTCATCTTCGAAGACCCAGGGGCAGACTGAATCGGGACAGAACGAAGATTTCAGGAGCAGATTCGGTAACTTTGCCTCGTACCGGTTTTTGCTCGTAAAATCTTCTTCACGTTCCTATTATCTTCTCTGGGTCTCCGAGGATGGAATTCGCTTCATCCATCATGATTCGTGATTTCGTAGGTGAATACATGGGTGACTTCATGGTGAAGTTCATAGGGGAGTTCGTGGGGAATTCGTGGGTGGTTGAGTTCACAAGTTAACTTATCGGTCATTTTATCGGTGATATCATGGAATGAAATTGTTGATGAGTATATGGGTGAGTTCGAGGGTGAGTTCGAGGGTAGTTCGAGGGTGAATACCTGGGTGAGTATCTGGGTGAGTACCTTGTAGCGTGCCTGTTAGTGTACTTGGGTGCGTACCTAGGTGCGTTCATGGGTGCAGTGATTCCACCCAAACCATCCGGGTAGTGTTGGACTTATATAGCCAAAGAACAAAGGCCTGGCGACCGGCCAATAACAAACGAGTGGCGTCAAATACCGAGGACCAATAGAAGCTGATCACATGAAAACTTGCGACGCTTTTTATTACCGAAAATACGTAATTATAACTGGAGCCTAATTAATTTCGAATACTTGTTACAGGGAATTCTTGGTACATTCTGTTACTGCTACCAAGTAAAATGTTCGTATTTGTAGTGATTTTAGTCCACTTTGAAGGCTGGAGGTTTATCAAAATACTCGTGTAAAGCACTCTGACTTGCTCCAATTTGTAACGAGCCATTCCCTGAGTTTACATTTCGACAGCTTGACAAAAAACAACTTCGTTCCTCGTTAACTTGTTGCTCTTGTGTAAAACGTCTTTGCAAATGTATTCTGTTAGCCTTACTTATTGACAGGATTTTTGTTTCTTTTTGCTTAGATTGCTTGTTCAAGTCCATTAGTGTAAATATTCTCAATAGTTGAATTTCGTAGGAAAATAGCTAGTGCTAAAAGGTCAGTTTCAGTATCTTTGTCATACTTAGGACTACTTTACACGCACCGATTTATCAGGCTGATTTCTGCCTGATTTGATTTGATCAAACAAATGAGACAAATAAGTGAGCAGGCAAAATTGGCCCGATTTATGTCACAGTGCAACAGATTTTATACATCGGGCCGATTTTCTTCCCCTTTTGTCGCTATACCTATATAAATACGAAATCGGCCGACAAATTGTAAAGTGTAAATTGGCCTATATACGAATGAACCCCCCTCCCCCCCCCTTCACGATCGATTCTGTTACATTTTCAAAGCCCCCTCTCCCTTTCCTTCTTGACGTACTTTTCTTCCAGTTGTTGTTCTTCCTTGTGAATTTTTTCTCTTTTGCTTTCCTGTTTTTTTTTAAACCTTTTTTTTTTTTGCTTACAAACTTGTCGGTGCTCATTTTTTTTCACTTTTTGAGAGAGAAAACTCTAAGGAAACAAACATGACTTATGACGTTCTTCACGGTTGTTTACACTTTTTCATTCTCTTCCCCTAGGACTTTCGCGCCGGTAAATGCTTTGAATACCGCTGGGTGCTGATTGGTTAAATTTTGATTTTTTTGTTCTTGAGTGCGTTTTCCTTGGTCAAGAACGTTCTGTCCAAATTAGCTGGTAATTTAGACAAACAAGTTTTTTTTTAATTTTTAAAAAGTATCTTCTGATGTTAGGTGTCAAAAAATAAGCAAGTAATGCGATGACTCCTTGAATTAGATTTTAGGCTTAAAATACGCTTATTAAACATATTTTCACCACGTGCCTTGCCTAGTTCCTAGGCCTCCTTATTTCGTCGCAGTCGAGCCGTTTCGGGTCACGTGGTCCGAGCGAAAGCTGTTCGTCTCGGATACGTCACCGAAATGGATTGACCGTGAAGGCTTGGGAAAAAGCCGTACAGGAACTAGGCAAAGCACGTGCCCATTTATGGTCAACAAGTTCTCACGAAACCTTGTTAAGAGAGGGATACGTCATCTGTAAATGACGGACATTCAGCGCAGGATACGCAGCTGACCAGTGTACTGCAGATCTTGTTTCAGGGCTTGTTCAGTCGGACATTTTGAAAAGCGAGGGAGTTTAAACAGTGTTTTAAAATAATTTACTGATAAATACAACTGTAAAGAATAAACTATTCTTTTTTTATTTGTTCACCAGTGTCCCATTACGGATAATGCATGAATTCCATTCCCGTGAAGTGACTGAAGAGGATAAAGAAGCATCCCCGGCCGTTAGAATCAGCGTTAGCCATCGTGCTTTTCATTTCTAATGAAGCGCAGTGATCCGTTATGCATGTCAATTTTCCGTTATCTTTTTTTTTAACGGAAAAGATTTCTGAGTATACAAGTCTTGCTCTCACCTAAATACTACGATTTCCCGAAGAAATATAGCGTTGGGTGAATAACTTATGCTAATTTTTCAAAAGAATAGACAAAGGAAGGGCATTTTTTCTGTTAAAGTGTTTAACCTTTTTGACCTTATGAATGGATTTAGCCTTTCCCTATAATTTCAGGGACCTATTTGAAGAGAAACACCTGCAGAATTTGTCATCGTGCCTTTCATTTTACATGAGATAAGTAGATCACTGCAACACAATCTTTTAAAGATTGAACAAGGAAAAATTAAATCGGTCGTTTACGAAGTCTTTGCGACGTTCTTCAATGTTATTAACAAGTATCAGGTGAGCACCTTCACGACAATTTAGGTAATCTTTGCAGTTGATTACTTTGACTTTGTCTATACTGGGCCTGGTTTCAAAGACTGACTAACACAAACGTTGAACGATTACAAGTCTTTTATTGATACCTTCTCTTATTTAAACTCATTCTACACTGTTCATTAAAGTGTGACATTAGGGAAAGTCAAACCCAGAACGATAAAAAGGAATTGACCAAATCCTTAATCATCATTTTCAACTGTTGACTTATACCTCGGGTACGCTTTATCCCGGCAAAAGTTGGGAACCATATTTATACGTCGAATACTTTTTTGATTCTGTAACTGCGACAGTTGAGCTTTCCAGCACTTAGAATGTTGTCATTTAGCTTAAGTTCTTTAATAGTTTTTAGTTTAAGTACTGGCCAATGTTTTCTTTATGTCTAAGGCTAAATCACAACTTTTCGTAAATGTAGGCTAAAAGTACTTTTTACTTATATTATGCGTTTCAAACGTTTCTAGCAACCCGGCAATTTTATTTTGTTACTATAGGAAGATCAGTCTCATCACCATGGCTCAGCGAGCTTTGTTTACTGTCACCCTGTTACTTCTATTGAACAGAAAATACACAGGTTTGTGGACTGTGTTTTTATTAAGATCTCCGTTATTTACTTTAGTCTATCTTAACTTGATGCTGTCAAGGTTGTCTGTACTGAATTATATTGGTTCCCCAAGATGCACTTTGTTGACGAGCTAAATTTCGAAGAAACGAAGAATTAATGAACATAACTTCAATCAGGCATTCAGATAGTGGCCCGCGAACAAAAAACATTGAAGGTGGGGGCAAAACGCCTGTCTGAACGCCCGGAACAGGCTACTTTTACTTTTACTTTTACTTTTACTTAAAAGTCGTTTTCAGGGTCTCAGAGCCATGTTCCTCAAATTTCTTTATTCTTGGAAGGAATATTTTTGATCCGGATAATTAGGACGCCCCTAAAAAACTGGGTGTGTAAATTATGCACAAAAGAACAACAGCAGGAAGTCAGCATATCATCCTCGGAGACCCAGGGGGAGATAGTCCGGGCGAAAGGCAAATAAAACGGGAGAAAACGGTGCAAGCTGAAGCCTGGTGCGAGCGAAAGTTTACAAGACGGGCGGGAACAGCCCCTGGGAGGATACCTTTAACGGACTAGTTCAAAAGCTCATTTGCGTTCTTGCTTCTGCTTGAGCACAAATTTTGAGGCATGGTATGTTTTGTGTCTAATCAGCGATCAGCTTATTTCCCCGTTCCTTTCGTGACGTCTTATACAGAGTGTAATGTAATTTAATGTAACAATTTTTGAATTTAATAATTCATGTATTTTTGTGAATTATGTTGTGAATAAATTGTGAATTGTGAAATTGTGAAAAGTTTAACTTTGCTAAATCTTGTACCCAGATCTCATGCACCCGTGCGTACTGAAATAAACTTTCTGTCTCGCTTTGGTAGGCCTACAATCGATGAACGTTTCAGTAAAATGGCGCCACAAGACGATAAATCGAGAAATTTGGTAAGGATACTCAAGGAAAAAGAAAACAACGAGTACGAAAATGAGATCGAGGTACTATGAAAAGTTCACATATTAGGTGTGAACTTTTAGCAGCATGTAGTTAGGATTTACGTGCGATCCACAACTTGTCTTTACGTTTGCTCCTAACTGCACGCTTCTAAAAGTTCACACCTAAAGTGTGAACTTTTCACAATACCTCGATCTGATTTTCGTGCTTGTTTTCTTTTTCCTTGATTACCCTTGCCAACTTTCTCGATTTCTCGACTTTTTGGGTTCGCACATTACCAAAGCTTTCTTCGATGGTAGGTCTATCGAACGAGCGACACAAAAATTTGATTTGAGTGCACACGAGTGCATGAGATCTGGGTACAAGATTTAGCAAAGTTACACTGTGTATAAGACGTCACGAAAGGAACGGGGAAAATAAGCTGATCGCTGATTGGGAACAAAAAATACAATGTCTCAAAATTAGTGCTCAATCAGAAGCAAAAACGCAAATGGGCTCTTGAACTAGTCCGTTGAAGACATCCTCCCAGGGGCTCTACCGCTCGTCTTGTAAACTTTCCCTCGCACCAGGATTCAGTTCGCACCGATTTCGCCAGTTTTATCTGCCTCTCACCCCGTCTATCTGCCCCTGGGTCTCCGAGGATGCCAGCTTATGTGTCTAGTTACGTATGTATCAAGTAACTGAAGGTCGACGGGGCCCCGACATTGAAGCACTTTGCTTTGAATCGTTTTTTCCCCCTCGATGCTCGGTCTATTCTTGGAAGTTGTCCGCCCGTTTCTTTCTGGCTTCAGCTCTTGCCCTCCACTTTTTCCTGGAGCATTTATCATACCATTCCATTAGTTACCCGACGCTTATGCTAAGTTTAAAGTGTCATGACGTGTTCTCATTTTAGAGAGCTCGATAAAGTGCAACTGTGGTGGAGTAAAGTATGAAGTTAACCGATTGGACGAGTTTGTAAAACACTGTGTTTCACATGACTGGGACGAATTTTTTGGAACTCCTGAAGTACAGGAAGCTGTTAAAGAGTTGTCTTACAAGCTTTTACGCGAAGCCAAAAGGCAATCTAATCCTGGCATTGAGCCTCCCATGCCACTGATGTTCGAGGCCTTCAACAGGGTATCCCCAAAACGGATCAAGGTGGTTATTATAGGTGAGGGTCCTACTCCACAAATTGGTCAATCTACAGGCTTGGCTTTCAGTGTTGATGACCCGAAATCCGTTGAATCGGTGTTGAACGTTTTGCTAGAGCTATCTCTGGAGGGATTTCCCGTAAATTTAAATAATGGCGATCTAACGTCGTGGACCAGGCAAGGTGTCTTTCTCCTGAATGCAGCATTAACAGTCAACCGGGGACAGGCGGGGTCTCACTCAGATTCGTGGTCTTTGTTTACAGAAATGCTAGTGCAGTACATTAGCGACAGAGGTAACCCGTCTGCATGGTTGCTCTGGGGAGAAAAAGCACAATATTTCCAACAGTTTATTGACACCACAAGGCATTACGTCATGACGGGAGGCCATCCTTCACCCCCGGATAGGATCAGGAGAAATGAATTTTTCGGTAAAGGGTATTTCCTTTGCGCCAATGAATTTTTGGCTAACAAAAGAGGTGGTCGAATAGATTGGGCGCTGGCGTCAAGAAACGTCTTGGAACCATGCCCAAATATGTAAATAGAAAATAAAGAAGAAATTTATTGCTTTACAACGTGCAGCCCATGCCAATAAATAATTTGAAGTATTTTATGGAAAGTAACAATACATCTAACAGAATAATAAAAGCAACATTCACTTACAATGAAGCATCATTTGTCTGAGCATCCCTTCCAGGGGCCCGTTTCTCGAAAGTCGCGGTAACTTTTCGAGCCCGAAGCTATATTTCAACGTTAATATATGAAATTCATATATTTAAACTGCGGATAAAGATAGATTTATACGTAGATCATCGCAGTGAAGGTGTTTCAACCTAAGCGGTTGAAAAGAAGAAACCTGAAAAAATTCAGGCTTGAACGGGAATCGAACCCATGACCTCTGACCTCATGGGTTCGATTCCCGTTCAAGCCTGAATTTTTTCAGGTTTCTTCTTTTCAACCGCTCAGGTTGAAACACCTTCACTGCGATCAAATCGAAGCTATATTGTTAAATCAAAATCCATAGAATGGTGGTGTAGCTTTTAGCCCGCAAACCAGCTCGACTTGTTTTTTCAACTTAGAATTTTACCTCTTAGCTTAAAAAACCGACGAAATTTTAATCTTTTAGGTAAATGTTACGCTCATAAAATAGCATTCCGGGCCCGAAAAGTTATTGAGACTTTCGAGAAACGGGCCCCAGAGCCAGGAAGTGACAATATTCCTAGCCTCTTCATGCTAAAGAACAGAAGAAACGTCAAAGTTGAAAGTAAAAGTCTTGAAATCCTAGCCGTGCCGGCGTAATGCTTTTCTCTGATGGACTCAACCAAATGAAGTAGGAAAAAAGTAATCTTTTAAAGAAGTCGTTTAAATGCATAACAATAAAAAAGAAATCTAGACGACAGGAATGGAGCAGAAAAAAGCCAAAATAGTGCAATGACAATCCACTTTCTTCTCTCTCCCACATCTTGATCCAGAGATACCACATGACTATTTTTAGGCGGGAATTTAAGGCGATCCAACTATTGATCCTGGTTTTGTCAATCCAACCCGATCGGATCCTGGTTTTGTCAGTCCGACCCGGTGCGATCTGGTCCCATCCTACTTTTATTAACGGTGAAGAATTAGGCACTTTGGATGGCGGAAGACAAAAGACTCCGGACTGAAAAATTAAACGCCTAATGTTTTGTATAACCCCTTCTCCATGTTTACATGTAAACTTTAATCTAATTCTGTTGTGTACTTTTTGTGTTTTCTTTTACCCGCTCATTGAGACTGAAAGCTATAATACGCACCTGGTTTTCCTCTTGCTCTTATCTTGAGATCGTATTTTCCAGTTCAAATGCATATCTTCATAGCCGTTTTTAACAGAGAATAGCGACCATCTTTCCACATGTCGCCATTCGAGATTCTATGTAAACACCTGAAAGACCAAACTGCCAAACAAGATATTTTTAACGAAAAAATCCGACGTGATCTTAAATTATAACAAGACATGCCGTTGCCCGCAGGAAGCAGATCTAACAGTTTGTACTGATTTTCACCCTCCTTGATACGGTCAAACAGATCAGTACAAAGGAGGGATTCGCGCCTGTTGTATAGCGTCGTGATGTCTGCCTCAACTGTAGCGTCTCTCTAATATAGTTCAGGGTATATAACTCTAAGCGCTCATAAAGAAGAATTATCAATTAGATGAAAGTCCAAACATAAACGGGCTATCCAATTGTAAAAGAAATATAACCAGTGATGTATCTCCCCAGAAAAAGCAAGGTTAATAAATAAACCCCCTTCTATACCCTCCCCCAAAAACAAGCTTGACCTGTAAAGCCCTTATTCTTCGAAGAACATTGCAGAACATAAGACCGGCAAAGCCTTTAGCGGTCTGGATCCATCTAAAGGGAATGTCCTTACCTTCTGAGCCGCCCCTTCACCCCAAACATAGAAGGGAGATATTCCATTTTTTTAATATAGGGCAGATGTTATTGAACTACCTGAGTGAGTTGCTCGACCCATATATAGTATGGGAATGTTAATCAGCGTTCGCAAGCTTGTTTTCCGACCAAGTTTATGGGTCATTTACAGGGCCAATATTAAAAAAACATAGGGCGAAAACGCAACTTCAACATAATTTTTAACAAAAAAATTATATTGTGTTTTTCTTTTCGTTTTTTTTTTCGGGGGAGCGGGGTGGGGGGAATACCGCTAACATCAGGAGGGGCGGGAATAAATGTAAGAGAAGAAGTTATTATTTTTTTTTCATTTTACTTTTTCGGTCATTCCGTGAAATTACATCCATATGACAGAATTCTTTCTCCATTTTTGTTCTGGGAGCAGAAATCAAATTAATTTCGTGAGCAGTCCATATTGATGTCGTAGTTTGATTTTATCCGTGGTTCAATTTTTATTTTCTTGTGTTTTATATTCATTATCATATAGAAAGTAAAAGTTGAACCAAGGATAAAATTGAACTACAACATATACATCGGGGAAACAGGGAGAGCGATGAAAGAAAAGATAAAAGAACACGACAGAGGTATACGGCTTGCCCGTACGCAAACCTCCGCAGTTTCGGAGCACGCTAACGGAACGGGGCATCTTCCTATTTGGAAAGAAGTGATGTTTATTGATCATGGCCCTCACTGGTACACACATAGGGTCAAAGAGGCTATCCATATAAGACGCGTAAACAATCGGCCTCATCGCCTGATGAAGACTAGCAGTATTGCAGTCGAAACGTCGCGATCAACAGCTTAAAACGATTCCATCGTGAGACAAACGAATAGAAAAGTAAAAAGGTCATTGCAAACAAACAAAACGGTTTTCTTTAATCAATAAAACATTATTTTTATCTGTACCAAGCACAGGTGTCATCAGCCTAGTCCTAAGGCTTTCTCGGCTCATTCAAACCTGGACCGCGAGCCGTGACGTCACCAACAGAGACACGCCTAGAACGCTTAGCAAATATTGCCAACACTGAATTACAATCGATCATGACATAATTTATATCTTTCATGTCGCTACCCAAAGGATGCGTAGAAAGCTCCACTTCGCACTCGGACTCCCACTCTCAGTGTACAAAAATATAAGCTTAACGAAGTGTGTCATCATCATCATTTTTCATGTTTCCCCAAGTGGGGAATTGGGCCGCATGCTCTCTCCTTCCAGGTTGTTCTGTCCTTCGCTGCTGTCGCCGCCTCTGCCCATGACCTTAACCCTCTCTCCTTAATCTCCCTTTCCACCGTCCTTCTCCATGTCTCTCTTGGTCGATCCCGCTTCCGTTTCCCTTCTGGAGCCCAGGTGAGGGCAATGCGTGAGTGTGAGTGGTGGTCCATTCTGAGCACATGGCCTAGCCATGTCCATCTCCGCCTTGCCACTTGGCCGCTTATAGTCTCCCTAATACCTGCCCTTCGTCTAACTTCCTCGTTTGTAATGTGCATTGGCCAAAAGATCTTAGTTTAATATCCGTCTTAAGCTCTTGTGAAGGAAGGCGTCCAATTTCTTCTCATCCGCTTTAGTCGTTCTCCAGGTTTTGCACCCGTACAATAACACTGAAATGACACTGGACTTAAAAACGTTGATTTTGGTCTTCATGGTAAACTGACTATTCTTCCAAAATTTGTTCAGCTTGTTGTATGCTACCCTTGCTTTCCCAAGCCTTGCTTTGATATCGTTCTCCGTACCACCTTCGTTGCTGAAATTTGCACCTAAATACACGAAACTTTCCACTTCCTCGATGTCCTGGCCATCTATTTTTACTTTCTCCGTATTGGGTCTCAGCATTGATCTTCAACCCATCCAATTCCCTAACTATTAGTACTGAGGCTTCTAACTTTCTGCTGGATCTGCTCTCTTGTGCTGGAAATAAGTGCAATGCCGTCTGCAAAGTCCAGCTCGTCTAACTTGGAACACATCTTCCATCTGATACCGGTGTTACTGCCTTCGAATGTTGCTCTCGTGATCCAATCAATCACAAGCAGGAACAGAACCCCGACCTGCTGCACCCTTGCTTAACACCAGACGCCACAGTAAACCAGTCAGTTTGACCTGAGCTATCGACCACTGCACACTGGTTTCCAGCATGCATTGCCTTAACCATCTTAACAAGTTTCCGTGGGATCCCATAGCTCTTCATAATCTTCTACAGGGTTTCCCTGTGTACACTGTCGAATGAAGTGTGTACACTGAAAGAAATTCGAACGGAAAGCGACGACGGGCAAAGTAACATAACTAAAAAAGTTCTTCTGCAACAATAGAACTTACCGGCGTTTGTAGATACTTGCATGGTTGGATTCTATCCCATCGGTGAGCAGATTTTGCAAAATATTAGGCGTTTAAACTGGTAAAATCTAACCAGGTTTAGCCTGCGAAAACAGCCGCCTCTCCGCGCTCCGGCCACTTGCCTCGTTCAGGCTAACCAGGGGTATTTTGGCAATATTGGCTAGGCGTTCTCTCGCCCACCCCTTCCCAGACTTCACGCGGACTACGGGGCAAGAGAGAATGCCTAGGGACTAGGCTGGGGTGTCATGATTATCTTCATTCAGTTAGCACGACAAGAACACACGGGTTCTCAGGCACTTCCGTCATTCTGGCCCACTGGGATACAGGTGTGGTGGACAAGCGGGGGTGGAGGGAGACGAGGGAATCCAGGGCAAAAAAAGACACAGGAGCCGTAATAACGAAGCAGGGAGCAATGCACCATCTTCTTTTTGTCGACACACGCCCAAAGGTTTCTGGTCGTTCTGGAAACGCTTGATCCCAGGATCGCTCGAAAGTGTCAAATAACCTGAAAAAGCCAAGTCTGCTCTATTTAGTAATTGTATAAGGAATGGAAACTCCGGTGACAAAGTGACAGTACTGTCTTTACGCTGGCCAGGACTCCCCAAAAACAATAAAGGTAAATTGAAATACTGTGAAGTTAGCTCCGTAAGTGAAGCTGAAGTAAGCAGGACAATGAAGAGGCAATAATGACCGGGGGGTGATCATGAATAGGGGTATGCAAATCTGCTGATCCGTGCTATTTTTTGGCCCGATCCGTCAATCCGACGTTATTTTCGTTCAAATTTAAATATACTGTATATCGGTATATATATTTGTTTTCTTTTTCTTCTACTGTATTTAGATTTTAGAAAGCAGCATTATAGCATCACAAAATGAATTAATAAATACTTTCACAAGATGGTCTGCAATCGCAACTTCTTCGGGACTTAGGTATTCAGAAGTTTTCGTGACAGCTTTGTAAATTCCAGCATAAAAAAGGTTGGACATTGGTGTCTCTCTCCGCACAATTCAGCTCTGCATTATCAAATAACCTGTGAGCAAAAAATAAAACCAAATTGAAAGTGTAATGATTTCCGATAATTTGGAATGCAAATATCTGGTATGACGTGTAAAATTTTGTAATATCTTTTAATTAGTTACATCACTTTGGCGAATCTTCTAGCTTTCAGCACGTTTTAAATTAGGCAGTACTCATCTCCCGGGTGGGGAGTACTCCCTATAACTGCAAAGTGGAAGAAAAAAGCGAAGTATATCAAAGGGTGGCACATTTTGGTGAAATGACTACGCAAATGGAACAGAACGACTGAAAACCCGGGAAAAACGTGGCGATTACAGAAAATTCTTTTGTTTTGGCTAGCGCTTATCCTTGAGGTAAAAGAAAGGGGTGCATTTTTCTTTAAGTATATGAAAAGGGTACCATTTTGGTTAATACTTGCTTACCGGGAAGTATTTTCCACGGTATCATCTTGGACCTCTTGACTCTATGATCTTCAACTTTTTTTATCACAGTTACATTTTGTTCTCGATAAAATGGCCACTACAGTCAGTCAGATAGTCAGATATAGTGTTCCATTTGCTAATAGTTTGAGTCGCAGTTAATCCCAGCATTAAATATGAGGGGGCAAAAATGTAAGTTCTGGCAGTTTATCGAGTCCCCGATCGATTTGTAAATCTAGCGCAATGGTCCAGTGGATGTAATTACAGGAAATTTTATGCCGAAAAAAATTTGAAACTGAAAAAATTAGTCGACAAAAACCAAAACATTGACCAAGGCCGACCAAAAATTAATGAAACGATCCACAATCCGAACTTCTTGACAAACAGAGTTTGGTATCCGGGCCAAAATTTTCAGCTGATCTGCGATCCACGTTATTTTTCAAATCCGCGAATCCGCTTTATTTATCGCCAATATCCGCAATCCGCGCGCATAAAAAGGCCAAATCCGCCGATCCACAAACCTATTCACCCTCCTCAATAATACTAATATAAATAAGCTTTATTTCAGAAAATCCTTGACAAACTATAGCTTCGATTTACAACTTCAAATCTTGTACATATAAACTCGTCTCAAACACAACACCTGGTATATCTGCTTAAGTTAAATGAACTGTTTGACTTCGTCTACTTCCGTCGTGTCAGAATTTATGTCCTCCGCCACTTGGCATATCGATGTCGTTTTTCTACCGTCCTAAAGTTCAAGCATTGCACACTCGGTGACGGCATGTCCAGCATTCGAAACGAAGCTTTCCGCTGAAATGTTTCTACACCACACTTCCCGGAAATTTTTGGCCTTCAGAAAAACATAGAAAGCTAATTTTTCTTTGAATTTCTTTGAATTGCTGCAGCAGTTTGATAGTGTCAAGCAAAATCACCCGGTTTTGCTTTTGCAGCCATAATTTTCCGCTGGGGTGCTTTATTGAGTTATTTGGCTTTTTTACACAATCGAGAGATCCTGGGTGTGATGTTCGCTTCCTATCAGAAACTTTGCAGTGGTATCCTCTCTGATTCCCTTTTTGCCTTACCTACCGAGGAGAAGATTTTGGCAAAGTTTAACTTTGGCAAATTTTAATATTGCTCTCCTGAAAAATCCACATTTCTTTTTCGTGACATTAAATTTTTGCGATCTTTTTTGAAAATTCCATGTCGTGATAATCTCTTATAGCAAGATGACAACTTTGTGGTAGACATCGCGTCGTACATATTTAATGAGACATTCTGATTAGCGACAATGACTGCAGTAATTATAATGAAAAATAAAATTGAATAAAAATAAATTTTCTCAAGGTCAGTATTTAAAATATTGTTTCAATTCCACGAAAAGTCCATTTCACTTAAGATCTTCATGGCAAATTGGACACAATAAAGCACCAAAAATGTTTCAAAAGGCTTTTCTCATGCAAGTATCAACTTACTGCTTTCGTTAATGGGTTTTGCCCTCCCTTTCGATTATCTAGTGCAACTAAATAGATCCACCATGAGAATCTATGCCAGCCATCGTGTTGCTCATTTTTAATGAGTTACTGTGATTCCAGATGACCTTTCTTCCCTTAAAATGTTTTCTTATCGAAAAAATGCCTGATTATATACAAAATCTTGGTCCTATCAAAAATAATATGAAAATGTCATTTCTTGATGAAATATAGTTACCCTTATAACAATGCTAAATTTGGCAATGAGATTAACAAGACACTTTCTTGGTAGAGCTTGTAGTCTCAAGAATAACTTTACTAATGTTCTCGATGAGTTTTAAATCTTCCCACTTACTTTCTGAGACTGAACTGAATAGGTCCACCAACACAATATGTCACTGTGGTTGCCATGGTAGATAATAGATGACTACTGGCCGCAATTCAATGCGTTAAAAACAAGGATAGATTCGAGAAATCGTTTACTTAGACTTCATAACGGTCTCGCTTGCTGGCTTATGTAAGTGGTACACCGTCACAACAGTTCAGGTAATCTTAAGTTTGCAATTGTGTACAGTTTAACCTTGTTTACACAGGAGCTTTTTTTTGGAAAGCCTATTACACACACTGAAATCCAGAGATAATACAAATTTTTGATTAAGATTTTTCCTAGGTTAAAATATCTTTCTTCATTCATCTCCAGGTACCTTTAAACATGAGAAAAAATTGAACACAAAGAACAATACAAATATAAAGGTCAAAAACTAGTGAGCACAATTTTCACTTAGTCAAGACGGATACCGTAAATGGTCGATTAAACGCCTCACCGCTTGTTTAATTTTCCCTGTTAAAGGTGCGGCGCTTATTCGAGAGCGGCACTTATTTCAACTACGGGTAAAACACTGAGGGGAATATAGAGAGAATTAAGTGAGGCGCGTACTAGGTATGCACAATTTAATAAAAAAATTATTTCGAATGAAATACTAGAGGCATCATGAACGCAGTTTCTCAGTCTCTGCGAAAGTACTGCTGCTCAAATACAAGAGGTAACATAAGTATTCAAGAGATATGGTTTTGATGTCTCTTTATATGGAGCGCCGTAACAAAGGTGGGGCGTTTATTTGTAAATACCGAAATTAGCGCCGCGGCGCTTATTCGAGAGCGCGCGCATTCGAGTAGCGGCGCTTAATCGATCATTTACGGATACTTACAGTTGGCCGTAAACCTAAATTAACCTCCAGCTTCTGTTTAGCCGGAGCAACCGGCTGATCTGAACCTACAACCGAATAACAATAATTCAAACACTTAATTACAATATTTTATCTTTCCATTGCTCAAAATGGTGATAGATATGAACCTTGATTTCTTCTGTAATTCTGTCCTGACTATAAATTAAAACTTTTTCTCAAATTTTACACCAGTAATACCTTCCATTTTATAGTCTGCGTTTCAAACTGGTAGTTTACATCAACAAGGACATTGTCTCAGCACTATGAATCAGCTGATTTTGTTTATCGTTGGTCTGCTGTTGGTGTTGATTGGAGACTTAACACAGGTTTGTGAGTTGTTTTTTCACTGAATCCTCAGTTAAGTAAGAAGTAGACTTATAGCTCACCCTAACTTGTAAGGCTGCCGAGGAGATCTACAATTTCTCACGCTTGCATAAAACGCCTCTATTCTTCACAGTATTTCAAACAATGAGCTAGCCCATGAAAGGATGCACTTTGTGGACAAGCAATATTTCAAAGGAAAAAGCAATTGTGAGTTGTTTGAGTTTACGCAAGCTGTTTTTGCTTGATGTGAAGGTTCTCTAGTGAAGATTTTAATTATTTAAACGTTTCAAACGCTGACCAATTTACTTTGGTAATCCATAACTCTCGCACAAAGCAATAAAGAAAGCTCATAAGTCTACGAGCTGAAATTCACAAACTGGATCAATTTTTTCTCCTGAATAAACGACTGAACAAATGTTTTTACTGATTGGCAGTAGTGTGTTTTGCTTTCTTACGGATTATTGCTACTGATACTATAGTTTGAGTCTCTCCGGAGCTTTTCGAGCTCGAGTTGGATATCGGCGCGCCGCCCTTGTGGGGCGAGTCTGGGCTGACACACATTCAGGTCTGGGGCATGCGACCGTAAATTCCGCTCTGGCGCTGTCATCAACAGGGATTGTTGCTCGGGGTTTTAGGCACTTTCCCTTCTGTAACACTGGGTTTTGATTCCACCTCTCGTAAGAGAAAACCTCTTGTAAGCGGCCACTTTTCGGGCCGACAGTTTAATTTTTTTTATTGTTTATAATCTTAGGTAAGCGACCATTCGCGTTTGACAAATGATCCTTCCTCAGCTCACCGGTGTAGATAGTGTTGAGTAGTGATGTACGTACTTGTGGCATCTGGTCTTCGCTAACGTCGAACGCATTGAACTGCCAACTTGTGAATACTAAATAAGAGACAAAGTGACCTTATTTATTTTTACTGCGCGAGAGGGCGGAATCCTGTCCGCTCGCAAGTGACTTTATGTTTTTTTCTTAGTGCGGGAGTGGGCGGACTTCTGTCCGCCCGTGAATGAGAAAAAGTAAACCTGGTATATTCTCTTTTTAGATAGCATGCTGAAGTACAACTGTGCTGGAGCGAAGTATGATGTCAACTGACTGGATGAGTTTGTAAAGTACTGTACTCCGCCAGCCTGGAGCAAATTTTTTGCAGCTCCAAAAGTACGGAAAGATTTGAGTGAGCTAACACCATATCTTTTAAAGGAAGCCAATGATCTTGCAAAGAAAGCCCAAAAACAGCAAGGCTTAAAACAAACTCCCCCCGGTATCGAGCCTCCAATGCCACAGATGTTCGAAGCTTTGAGACTGGTAGCCCCAGGCGAGATCACTGTGGTTATTATAGGACAGGATCCTATTCCACAACCTGGCCAAACTACAGGCTTGGCTTTCAGCGTCAAAGACCCCAAAAGGGTGGGAACGGTGTTAAATGTTTTGCTAGAGGTAGCCTTTGAAGGATTTCCTGTAAATCTAAATAGTGGCGACCTTAGGCCATGGGTTAGCCAAGGTGTCCTTCTCCTTAATTCAGCAGTAACAGTTAAGCGGGGTCAGGCGAGATCTCATCTTAAATTAAATTGGTGGATTTCCTTTACAGAAATGTTAGTTGAGTACATTAGCAAGAATGCTAAACCGTCTGTGTGGTTACCCTGGGGAAACGAAGCCCAATATTTCAAAAAATTATTGACCACAAGAAGCACGTTGTCTTAACAGGAAGCCATCCCTCAACCTTGGGTGCAATCGGGAGAAATAAGTTTTTCGGTAAAGCGTACTTTCTATGCGCCATTAAATTTTTGGCCAAAGCAAGGGGTGTTCGAATAAAATGTCCATAAATGTAAATACAGAAAGAAGTTTAGATCTACTATAATTTCATTGTGTGTAGCTCAAATAGTGATTAAAAGTAACAGAAAGTCCAACAAAGCGGAATGACGAATACTTGCTAACAGCTAAGAGGTATTTTTTCTGATACCAACCAACCGTCCCCGGGAGGGGGGAGGGGTGGGGAAACAGAAAATACATTTGCAAGCCAATGTTTCTTTTCAAAGTTAAAGCCAACTTCCAGAAATCCTAAACGTCATGACGTAATGTTTTCCAGGTTATGCACAGTTGTATTCAACGTTACTATAATTTCATTGTGTGTAGCTCAAATAGTGATTAAAAGTAACAGAAAGTGTAACAAAGCTAAATAGTCAATAAAAGCAATATTTGCTGACAGCAAAGCCGTATTTTTTTCTGATACCAGCAACACGTCTGGGGGTGGGGGAGGGGGGGGGAAGGCGAAGAAAAGACGTATGCACGCCAATGTTTCTTTTCAAAGTACCCACAATGCCTAAACTTTGTGACGCAAATAACGTAGTGTTTTCAAGTTAATGTACATTCTTGATTTAACGTTTAGGTATATGTTCACTAAAACTACCTACCAATACAAGGCGCGATGTACTTGAAACCAGCACGATGAAACGTGTTTCGTGAGACGTTTCTTCAACCGGCAAAATTTTTTCACTGGTTTCTATATAATTAATATACAACTTGTTGGGAGAATATGTTCAAATATCAGAAATTCCACTTAAGAAATTTATTTACAATCGTTCGATTTTCAGGTTTGTGGTCTTGAGGCTAGACATAACACGCGCCTCGTCTTTATCAAAGATTTTGATTTTTAACCCATCTAAATTGGAAATCAAGCTTATGTTGTGTTCAGACTATCTTATTAGGCGACGTGGCGTGAGAGCACCGAAAACCATTTGTGATTATGCTTGTTCCATGAACATGCCTTTCCTACACCACGAACAAGTTTTCCTGTAAAAGATGATAATATTAATTAATTATTCGTTCGGTAAAAGGTCGATGATGTTCGCACATTTCCGCATTGAATTAACGAGTAAGTCGATCTTTGTTGATAGATACATTCTAAATTATCAGTGAATGACACAAGCATACTCGGAAAAAGAAATATCCGAATTCTCCCAACAGGAGTCGAAGCTATTGCTTTCTTTTTGCACAACGATTGCGTAGTTTCAAAGTACAAGAGTATTTTAGCTATAATACAAAAACTAATGTTGTCTTCTAGCGATCTGAAATGTTGCCATACAAGCTCAGGTTTTGATATGTTTTCAAAGATAGCTTCCCAAAGTGTTCTTAACCCTCGGACGTACGGAGTGGTGGTGGGGGGGGGGGGTGCCACCCCCCCATTAGGTTTTTCTTCAAGTTTTCCGAGACGAGTTTTCATCTTCATCTGCTATTTTCAGTCGCTGTATGCATATTACTTAGAAACATTTTGAAACAAGTTTGGTGAAAATCGGTTGCTTTGGTTACGAGCTTTCGTGTCATAAATAGTAGGTGGTCAGGCCATTTTGGAAAAAATGCGTGCTTTCACCTTTTCTAAGTAAGTAAAAGCACAAAACGTCGACAAGAAGCAGAATAATGTTTAATTATTTCATAATCAACAATTTCAATGTCCGCCGTTTTATCTATAAGTTTTAGTTTTGGGTAAAATCCGAGGTGGCTGTCAAGATAGCGCCATCTTGGATGACGTCACAGGCCTCCAGCAGCGTCACAACCCATAATATATATCTTATCTTGTAGAGCACACCACAGTGAAAAAGCTTGGTCCCATCACAGATAATGCATGATTTCCATTTCCGTGAATTGACTGACGAGGAAAAAGGGGCATCAAAACGTTTTTGAAAGTCCGCATGCTTTCAAGGTTTTAGTTTCAAGCGTCAACTTACTACATTGGTCACCGGGTCTTATTTGTTCCCTCTCTGAATTATTAGCACTAAACAATCCACCATGATAATTAGTGTTAGCCATCGCCTCTTCATTTCTTAATGAAACGCAGTGATCCATGATGAATGTTGTTCCTTTGTGAAAGTTTCTAAATACTACGCAAGAACGATTTCCCTGATGAAATATAGCGTTCCGTGAAGAACTTTGGCTTATTTTAGTAAAGAATATACCAAGAATCTAGATTTGTTTTGGTGAAACTTTTAACCTTACTGACCTTTTGAAGGGGTTTAGCAATTACCTTTTAATTTCTGGGACTGATTTGAAGAGGAACACCAGTAAAATTGGTCATTGTGGCTTTCATTTTTCATGAGATAATTAGATCACTGCGACACAATCTTTTGGAAAAGGAAAAATTCAATCGGTCATTTACAATGATACTATGATGTTGATACCTGATATCCATGGCCACTGCCACAACAGCTGAGGTAATCTGTACAGTTGATTACTTTAACCTTAACTGCACTGGGCCTGGTTTTAAAGACTAACTAAAAACACAACTCTTGATCGATTGCAAGTTTCTTATCGATATTTTCTCTTATTTAAATTCATTATAGACCGTTCACCTCTAAGTAAGAGTGTGTCATTAGTGAAAGTCAAAACCAGAAAGATTAAAAGCTAGAAAAGATTTAAAGGAATCTTTTAATTATCAAGTTGACTTATACCCAGGAAAAGCTTAATGCTGGCCAAAATCGTGGAACTATACGAATTCTAATTCTATTAGGTAATTCACGAGAACTGAACTTTCCACCATTTAGAATGTTGTCATTTAGCTTGATTATTGTTTTGTTCTCTTGCTAATGTTGTCTTTATATCTAACCCTAAATCACGACTTTTCACTAAATCTAGACCAGACGTACTTTCTACTGACAAGAGAGCATGAAGTAAGAGAGTGAATCCCCGTGCCCCATGATAATTATTTGAAATTTATTATTAGTTCGCACCTATGCTGCAAAGGTTATTTTTATCTGTTGTTCCCAATTCAAATAATTTTCATCGGAAGAGGCCCATGTATGGGGGATTCGCTCTCTCCCTTCATCCTCTCTTGCTACTGATTATATTCGTTTCAAACGTTTTTAGTAAACCGGAAATTTTATTTCGTTACTGAAGGAACGTCAGTCTCATCACCATGGCTCAGAGGACTTTGTTTACTTTTACACTGTTGCTTTTATTGAACAGACAATACACAGGTTTGTGAATTTCGTTTTTATCTATTTCAGTCTCTCCTAATTTTATACTGCCACGATGGTCTGCACTAAACTAGTTCCCAAACATGCATTTTGTTGGCGAGCTAAAACTCAGAGAAACGCAGAAATAACGTGAAATAAGTGGTTTAAATCACTGACAGAGACTCAGAACTACCTACCTGGAATTTCTTTATCATCAAAAGGAGTGTTTGCTTTAATTTCGATCCGGTTAGTTAGTATGCCCCCCAAAACTGTGTGTGTAAATTATGCACAACGAAAAAAACACTGGCAGCCCAGCTAAAAGAACTTGTGGGGGTAGTGCTGCAATGTCTAGTAACGTGTCCATCCCCTAACTGAAGGTCGTGGGTGCACCAACGTTGAAAAACTTAGCTTTGCGTTGTTTTTATCAACCTTGGGTTCTCCCAAAGTCCATGCTTGCCCATTCTTGAACGCTGTCAGCCCATCTTTCGGATGTTATTCGCCCATTTCATTTATGGTTTTGGCCCTTGTCTACAACTTTTCTCTGGAGAATGATCTTAGCCAGACCGTTAGTAAAGTGGTCATGATGTGTTCTCATTTTAGAGAGCTCGATGAGGTACAACTGTGGAGGAGTAAAGTATGAAGTCAACGGACTGGAAGAGTTTATAAAGCACTGTGTTTCGCAGGATTGGAGCGAATTTTTTGGAACTCCGGAAGTACAGGAAGTTGTAAAAGAGCTGTCTCATAAGCTTTCAAGTGAAGCCAAAAAGCGATCTAACCCTGGCATTGAGCCTCCCATGCCACTAGTGTTCGAGGCCTTCAACAGGGTAGGCCCAAAACAGATCACGGTGGTTATTATAGGGCAGGATCCTACTCCACAACCTGGTCGAGCTACAGGCTTGGCTTTCAGTGTTAATGACCCAAAATCTGTTGGGTCTGTGTTGAATGTTTTGCTAGAGGTGTCTCTGGAAGGATTCTCCGTAAATTTAAATAATGGCGATCTAACTTCGTGGACACGGCAAGGTGTCTTTCTCCTGAACGCAGCATTAACAGTTAACCGGGGACAGGCGGGGTCTCACTCAAACTGGTGGTCTTTGTTCACGCAAATGCTAGTGCAGTACATTAGCGACAGGGGTAACCCGTCTGTATGGTTACTGTGGGGTCAAAAAGCACAATATTTCCAACAGTTTATTGACAACACAAGGCACTACGTCATGACGGGAGGCCATCCTTCGCCCCTGGGTGGGATCGGAAGAAATGAATTTTTCGGTAAAGGTTATTTCCAATGCGCCAATGAATTTCTGGCCAACAAAAGAGGTGGTCGAATAGATTGGTCGCTGGCACCAAGAAACGTTTTGGAACCGTGTCCACCTATGTAGATAGAAAGTAAAGAAGAGATTTAACGCTTCTCAGGGTCCGATAAATGATTACAAGTATTAAATGAAAAAAGCAATACATCTAAAAGATTAATAAAAGCAAACTTTACTTACAGTGAAGCATTATTTACCTGATTCTAGTATCCGTCTGGAGGAAATAACAAAATCAGCTAACATTCCTAGCCTCTTCATGCTACAGAACAAAAGATATTTCAAAGTTGAAAGTAAAAAAACTAGGAACCTAGTATTCCGGCCGGTGAAATGCACATTTCTGATGGAGATTGGGAACTCAACCACATCAAGTCAACACGAAAAAGTAATCATTTTATGAAGTCGTTCAAATGCAAAACAACAGACAAGAAGTCTTGAAGATAGCGGGGGTTAGGAAAAGCAAACACAGTGCAATGACAATCTGCCTGAGCTTCTTCTCTGTCCGCCATCTTGATCCAGAGATACCACGTGAACAATTTTTGGTGGTAATTTAAGGTGACTGAACACAGTTTCTCTTGGTGGTCAGCGGTGTTTTTGCTCCTCTGGAAACTTGGGCAAAAACTGGTCTAACAGGTATGACAGGCAAGGGGAACAAGGAGTTGCATGTGTTAGCCATCGCGCTATGCATATTCAGATATTCTCGTCTCAACTATATTGGTGCGCCGATTTGAAAAATGAATTTTTGTTCTAGATTTTTACGGCTTTCCGTGTTACTCTGGTGTAGGGAAAGGCCACAGATCGTCATATGTTGGCTAGATGCAACACTTGTCCTTTCATTCACAATGCAGACATCACAGAACCCAAGCGATAGATTAAAATTACCGATCGCTTTACATGCACCTCTGCAAATGTTATTTATCGCATAACATGCACTTTATGTAAAACGATATACATTGGTGAAACAGGGAGGAGACTAGGCGACCGTTTCTGCGAACCGAACACCTACGAGACGTTCGAAATGACAAGGACGCATCCAAACCAGTCGCCCGCCATTTTAATCTTCGTAGCCATTCTAGCCAACACATGACGATCTGTCGCCTTTCCCTATACCAGGGTAACACGGAAAGCCGTAAAAATCCAGAACAAAAATTCATTTTTCAAATCGACACAATTAATCCCCACGGTATTAAAGAACGCTTTTCATTCAACTAATTTATTGTTTTTCACGTTGCCATGTTCCTACCAATGGCGTAGCTCCACCACTCTCCATATCAACCAATTGCAACCCACAATTCCTTGATTCACTCTGACGAAGGGCTAGCGCTCGAAACGTCAGCTTTCAATCTCTTTACGGTTGTCAATTTACCTAATCAACTCAGTTGATAAATCCAAAATGTTGAGTTCGATTCTCTAACAAGTACGACAGGCAAGGGTACATGTAATTTGACATTCCACCATTAAAAAGTGGGCGTCTAATACAGAGTGCAGTTGTAGATCTCGGAAATTGAGCAACTTTCGCCGGTAGTTTTAGAGGAAACCTAAAAACGTTTCCCTAGTCTCTTCCGGGCCCGTCTTAAAATGTGAACATACCCATTCATATGCATTGATTTGATTATTCTAAAAACATAGTGGTATTTTCATTTTAAGGGTTTACTGAAGAGTAATAACAATGTTTAATAATAATATGTTTAACCAGGAGACTCCACTCACCGAGATGGTTTTCAGGGAGGTCCTGCAACGTAAAACTAGTAAAAATAAAATTTACAAAGTATGACTAAAAATGTAGCTAATAATAATCTAAAAATTGGAGTTAAAACTACACGAGGATAGAATAAATATACTCAGGATAACCTATCGAATTAAAATTTCTTATAACAGTGACCCTTGCTGACTGTCTTATTTCTAGATCGAGTGCGTTCCAGTCTAACCGCATTGTAAACAAACCGCGGTTTGCCCCAACTGGTTCGTGCACGGGGTAGACGTAGGTCCATACAGCGGCGGTTGTTACAACTGTGTACATCATTATTTCTTATGAAGCTGAAATCATAATCGATATAACTTTTTAAGCATTTATAAACGACAATGCAGCGGTGACGGCGACGTGAATAGGGAGGGCCGTGCACTGTTTGAGAGCCTAAGCAGCGGAGTAATGTTTAGGCAAATCTAGTACAGTTCCAGCCGCATTGTTTTGTAATACTTGGAAATGCTGCATGAGAACGTAACTTCGTTATTCTTGCCTCCCCAGACTAAGTTCGCACAATCAAATAATGGCAAAATGGGAATCTTATGAAGTGTCAGATCAAAACATATTCTGACAAAGTCATTACACCTACAATACTTAAACGATTCTTTGAATTCTAAAAGGTGTCCGTTGACCTCTAATAATAAATAACCGAAAGAGCTAAGCTTCTGCGAACTGCCGAATATTACAAATTGATGACGTTAAGAGTCAAGAGATTGTCATTGAACCACTTGCACAGTCGTTTCAGGTCAGCATTAAAGTTATTCTCGAGCCTCTGGGCCTTTGAAGAAAAGTAGTAAACTACTGTGTCGTCTGCATATAAGGACACCTTACAGGGGCTCTTTGATCGTGTACATAGTCCAAAAAACAGCTTAAATTTAGTCCTTTCACAAAGTGAATGAGAGGTTTTTTCGTTGATCTCCTTCCTTGCAGTCTACTTCCTCTCCATTCTTAAGCCCCAGGCCTCTACATGCTCTGGCCGCTACTCGTTAAGAGTTGCTGCCGAGGAAACTACATCAAAGGATTTTTGGCAAAGCTACTTTATTACAAGCATTTTTCGCGAAATCACAATGTTACGAGCCCAGGAGGGGCTTCTTTTTGTGACACTTAGTTCTAATTAATTTTCATTATTTGTCGAACCCCTCACCTGAAAATTTCCCCCCTCCCCCCCACAAAAAAACTCTATCTTTTTTCGCGACCAGAACAAATTTTCCCGTTTTCAAAAACATGGTGAGCAATGTAAAAATTCAATGTCGCCATAGTTTGCTTTTACAAGGGAAAGAAACTTTGTTAACCATCGCAACGTACATATTTAATAAGATATTATCTTCTAAACTACTGTGACTTAGTTCCTTTAAAATAATTACTTTGTAAAAGCAATTGATTAGAAATAAAATTTCTCATAATCAGTATTTAAACTCTTGGTCCAATTCGAGAAAACACGTAAATACCATTTCAATGAAGATCCACGTAGTGAATAACACACATGACAAAGAAGACCAAAATGTTTTAAAAAGCTTTTCTCCTTTAAGTATCAACTTACTGCTTTGTTTAATGGGTTTTGTCCCTCTCTTTCAATTATTGGAACTAAATAGAACCACCATGAGGACCTCTGTTGGACGTCGTGTCGTACATTTCTAATGAGATGTTTTAAACGTCTACCGAAAAAATTTCTAAGGATACAAAAACGCGGTCTCCTCTCAAGTACTCATAAATAATATTTCGCAATGAATTCTGTTATTTCAATAATTTGACGCAAAAATCTGGCAAAAAATTGCGAAACTTCACTTTATTCTGGTAAATCGTTCTAATCGTGTTCAGTTTGTTTATGTTGTTAATGGGTTTAAACTCCTCCCTCTTAATTTCAGGAGCTGAACTGAACACGTCCACCAGCAAAATTTGTCATCCTGGCTTTCATAGTAAATGGGATAATTAGGTTACTACGAGCTGCATCTTTAACATATTTAACAAGGAAAGAATCGTTCCGTCGTTAATTGCTCCTTTAGTAACAAGCTTCCCCAGCTAAGTTATTGCAGTTGTCACAACGGTTAAGGTAAACTGAATTGTACTGACTACTTTGTTTCAAAGTCGATTTACACAAAGATTGTCCTCTTTAAAAACATTTTTTTCTCAACTTATTTCTAAGTTAACCGTGGCATTAATCAAATCTACCGATGTTGCTATTATGCCTGATTAGCCAATGTAGATTTTATTCCTAACTCAGAATTACGACTTCTTCAGACCAGAAGGTTTTTTTCTACTTTTAAGTAATATGCATTTCAAACTTCTTCTTTTAGCAACCAGTAATTCACTTCTGAACTTCAAGGACACTTGTACCATCACCATGGTTCAGAGGACTTTGTTTATTGTCACCCTGTTGCTTCTATTGAATAGGAAATACACTCTCGCTTATTTACTTGGCCCATCCTAGCTTGAGGCTCACGTAAGAAGGTCTGCAAAATTAATAAATGTCAGAGGAAATAACACAATTACTTAAAGGTTTGAGCACACGTTTTTCTTTGATGTATCTCAAATAAGTGAAAAAGTAAAGTTACCAAAAGAGCCAGTTGAAACAAAAATTTTAGCCATGCGTGTTTGAAGTTTTCTATAGGGGCTGATAAATATCGGTCGTCACGGGCCTAATAAACAATTCAAATTCCACAGCCAGAGTGGCCGAAATTCGTCTCCAAGCTAAAACATTCGCAATCAGAGAAAGAAGGCAACTTCAGTAGTTCCAAATAGAATCTCGAACAATTCAGGCAAAAAATGCCCTGTCAATAGAATGCCCTGTCAACTTCTTTCAAGACAATGAATTAAAGACCTAAGATTATAGGACAATGACAGAAAACAAGACGATCTTCCATTAGGCTTTAATTTTATCGCTATGTTAGAAAAAAAAAGGAACAAAAACACATTGATAACTCAGTTGTCTAAACATATGTCGACGCATCTGCTTAAATAATATCAATTATCTGATTTCAACAGTTTTTTCCCGTGGTTTTGACTCGAGTTTGATTCATGGTTTTGAAATGAATTGAAATGAATTGTTTGTTTGGGAAGGCTACGATTTGATTTTGTTTATTTGTTTGTTTCTTTTTCGTTCAGTTGTTTCTTTGTTTGTTACTGCAATTTTTAGTTTTCGTTGTTTTTCTGTGTTTACCTTGGCGATTGAGTTTTTGAGTTTATGGTCCTCGCAGTTAATTAAAGAACATCCTGAACAACAAGTGAGGCTTGAACGGGATTTGAACCTATGACCTACGCGATACCGGTCTCAACCAATGTTTCAGCTAAAGTAGTATTTGAAGCTAAGGGAAGGTACGAAACAAATCTCAAGAATGGCATAAGAGCTGTTCGTAACGTTATGTACCGATCAAATAAAAGTTTTGAAACACCCTGAGGGCACACGCGGCCCCCTAGCTTGGTTAGTTCAAATTCGCATCTTACAGGTCTTAAAAGTGTGGCAAATACCCCATAATAGAGTCATTTTAGACCATCAAATGCCCCTACCCCAGGAAACGTCATTATTTATTACCCTCCTTCGGCTTTTGTCAGCCATTGTACCCGATCAAAACATTGTTTTAGGTCAAATACAGCGCAAACGTTAAGCTAATAGCTTGCAAAAGCACTGTTTTCTCCTTTGAAAATTTCCAACATGATTTCTGGCTCCAACTCTCGGCCATAATTTTGATCGAGAAACTGCCACGGTATCACTTTACATGAAATCTAGTCTTGTTTTTATGATGTCGAATTCCCGTCCCTAAAAGCTATCGTTGCTGTCAAACTTCCACCCACAGGGCATATCTTCGAAACAGATTTCTAGTGTATGCCGGTGGGTTGTTGATGTCTCGATTTGAACGGTACATTTCCTGGAAAGTCGATCTTCAATCCTAAAGTATACAATGTATTTTCCCCATCATAAAACACTACCAGGATATTTGGTACATTTTTCCTTTGGACGGTACAGTGGACAAATATATGCATTGTAACAAAGAAATAACAAGTTTTCTATCCCAGTTCTTCCCAGTTGTACTTTCCTCAGTTTTCAACGGAAGCATCTTTTGTCTGGCATCCTAGGTCACCACTTACATTGTGTTTAGAAGTCAAATTCTACGGAAGACAGTTGACATCGCATTCATCTATATGCTATAGTTTTTAACTGTTTTTGTTTTTGTTGATGTTGTTGCCGTTGTGGTTGTTGTTGTTGCTGCTGCTGCTGTTGTCGCTGTTGTTATTGTTGTGATCGTTGTTGCTGTTGTTGCTATTACTGTTGTAAATGTTGTTGTTGTTGTTGCTGTTTTGTTGTTCCGTTGTTCAGTTGTCGTCGTCGTCTTTCACAAAAACACTGAAATTTCTCTGTGAAGAGTTAAGCGTATCCACTCGATTGCCCTCATTTACATGTTTATGCTTTGGAAATGTGAACAGCAAGATCCTACTAAGGGAAGGGCGAAAAAAAGGTAGGCTCTTCACCCTTTGCTCTATACCAATCATATACGCTAACGAAAATGAATTCTTCCTTCAGAAAGCATGATACAAGAGTACGACTGCAAAGCAGCGACCTATGGGGCCAACGCACTGAAAGAATTTGTAGAGAAGTGTGCTCCACCAGCCTGGAATGATTTTTTTCGTAGTTTAGAGAATTGGGGAGTTTGGGACAAACTGAGTACGGTTCTTACACATCCCAGAATTGAGCCTCGAATGCCTCTAATGTTTGAGGCTCTGAATAGAGTAGCCCCAGAAGACATCACGGTAGTCATTATAGGACAAGATCCAACTCCACAAGCAGGCAAGGCTACGGGCTTGGCTTTCAGTGTTCAGAATGCCAAATCAGTTCCATCAGCACTGAACATTTTACTGGAGGTAGCCTTGGAAGGATGGAACGTAGATATAAATGATGGCGATCTCAGTTCGTGGGCGAGCCAAGGAGTCCTTCTTTTGAACACTGCATTAACAGTTAGGCAGGGACAGGCTGGATCTCATATTAAACACTGGGCCACGTTTTCTGAACTTTTAATTAGGCACATAAGCGAGAACGTTGATGGTCCACCGGTTGTGTTTCTACTCTGGGGAAATCATGCACAAAACTTCGCAGAGTTTATTGACGCAAATAAACACTACGTCATAAGTGGAGGTCATCCTTCAACTCTGGGTGGAATGGGGGTGAATAACTTTTTTGGTGGCGCGTACTTTTTATGCGCTAATGAATTTCTTAAAACTGAAAGAGGGATTCAGATTGACTGGGGACTGGCGCCAAAGAATTGGATGAAACGTTGTCCCAAAAAGCCGAAAAGTATGGGCTTAAAAGGAAAGAACCTGTAGCGTACAAAGCGTCTATTTTATTTAGCGGTTTAGAAGGGTTGAAGGATTTTTAACAATTTCTTCACTTCTCATTTTGAAAAGTTTTCAAGTAAGTAATCCCTTATGTTATGCCTTAAAATTTTGACCTTCAGGCAATTACGTTATCAACCGATCTCAAGATTAATAAATTTAAGGGCCTCCACAGAAGAAAGATATTGTTGTCGTTTGAAAAAATACACATTTGTGATATCGTTAACTAACAATAATCGTCAACTACAATTCTGAAGATTTCAATAATAGTAACAACATTAGCACTAACGTAATAGACCACTCTCCTTGGGGGTTGTTATGGGCAATAATGACATAATACGGCGTGGCCAGGGAGCTGAGCTTGGGTCTACCGAGAAACAACTGAAGATAGTGGGCAGAGCAGATCTTGAAACGTGAACCTCTGGTTTTCAAGTCCTAATCGCTTAGTAGCACTGCCTCCCTCTATCGGTTTCAGTTTCTTTGTTGTTCACACACACTGAGTGAGGTTTTGAGCGAATACCCAACGTTTTACTTCTTCTACTTGATCAGCTGCCATGCCATGTACAAGTTTTCGCCAGAAGCGAAAGATTTGTCCAAATACATGGCAGACAAATTCATCAGGGGGAGTAGCATTACTCTCAGTTGCTTCATCCTACAGAAACCGGGTGAAGCTTCGGCTGTGTGGGCCTCCTTACTTACCTTACCTTACTTTACCTTACTTACTTACCTTACCTTACCTTTCCTTACCTTACCCTACCTTACTTGACCTGACCTGACCTGACCTTACCTTACCTTACCTTACCCTTACCCTTACCCTTACCCTTACCCTTACCCTTACCCTTACCCTACCTTACCTTACCTTACCTGACCTGACCTGACCTTACCTTGGGGACCTTACCTTACCTTGGGGACCTTACCTTACCTTGGGGACCTTACCTTATCTTACCTTACCTTGCCTCAGTGTTTATCCTACTCGGTGGCTCAGAGAAAATTTCTCTCTGAATATTTTTTCCCGGCTGCAAATGTTGACTATTTCATTGCGAGGACGTTTGAAGCTCCCTGACTTTGTCTTTGGTCTCTAATTTTCGGCGCTCCCTTTGCGTCGCGTCTCCTCGACATTTTGTGGGCTAGCGTATGTATTTCGCCCACCCCACAATCGCCATTGAAAATTAGAGACTACTGGCAGTCTAAGGAGACTACATCAAAGGATTTTTGGCAAGGCTACTTTATTACAAGATTTTTCGCGAAATCACAATGCTGGGAGCCCACTGTGGCCTCTTTTTGTGACACTTAGTTTTTACTAATTTTCATTATTCACGGCGGGGCCAAACCACCCCCCAAATGGGTCATTTAGACTAATTTTGCTTCTTTTTCATATTTCTTTTCCAAACTTGGCAAAAAACCTTGGGTTGTCGCCCAATTTATTTTAAGTATGAGAATGACTTAAAAAACCAAATTGTGACGTCATAATGGCTGACGTCACAAAACGAGTTAACTGAAAATTTCAAATTTGAAATAAAAAGTTATGTCATCTGAAAGAACTTGGCAAGGGGAGTAAAATGCTGAAAACCGTACCTCGCTAAGACAAACGTATCTTGAGTTATGGCAATTTAAAGACATTTAAAGTGTCCCCCCCGGAACCATACTTTTCTTCTAAAAACAACCCTGTTGATCTATTTTGTACAGTTTTTTTCCATGCAAGCTAATAATCTGGTAAAATGGACTTCTTGTTGTTCCAAAAAATCGTATCATTTTAGATTTTAAGTTTTCGGCTTGAAAACGATAATATTAGCAAGAGCATAATTGATCACGTGACACTTAATTACGTCACAAAACTGGTTTGGGGGCTCTAGCTCTGGCAGGAAAAAAATTTTCCGAGTTTTTCTTTTTCATTTAGCTTCCGTCATTTAAGACATCTTATCTGCAACTTAAATGGTGTCGTTGACGCAACAAAACAACACTTAAATTCAAACGTATTACACAAGGGGGGGACCCTATTTTGAGACTGTGAAATTTTCAAAATCTAAAATGCCATATCTCATCCATTATTTATCACATCGACAAACGGTTTTCAGCATTCAACTCCTCTTGACGTGTTCTTTCTAAAACACAAGAAAAAATTTAGAAATTCTAAAATTTTATTTTAGAGAATAATATGACGTCACCAATTATGACGTCATAATTTGACATTTGGCATCACCATTCATGTCAAATTGTTTGGCACAAAGACCCATATCAAATTACCAAGTTTGGTAAAGAAATGATGAAAAGTAACAAAATTATTAAAAATTAACCAAAAAACGGGACATTTCATGACCCATTTGGGGGGTGGTTTGGCCCCACCGTGATTTGTCCAAACTCTCTCCTGGAAACCTCTCCAGAAAAAAAAAAAGTAAAAATTTAATGTCGCCATAGTTTCCTGTAGCAAGGGAACAAGTGTAGTTATAGTAGCCATCGCGACATACATATTTTAAAATAAGATATTCTCTTCTGAACTGCAGTGACTTAGTTCCTTTAAAATAATTAGTTTGTAAAGACAATTGAACAGAAATAAAATTTCTTATAATCAGTATTTAAAATCTTGGTCCAATTCCAGATAATACGGAAATTCCATTTCAGTGAAGTTCTTCATGGTGAAAAACACACATGACAAAGAAGACCAACATTTTTTAAAAAGCTTTTCTCATTTAAGTATCAACTTACTGCTTTGGTTAATGGGTTCAGTTTCCTCCCTTTCATCTCAAATACTCATTATTTACATCTCGCAATGAAGTCTGTTATTTCAATAATTTGACACAAAAATCTGGCAAAAAATGTGAAACTTCACTTTATTCTAGTAAACCTTTCTAATCGTGTTTAGTTCGTTTATGTTGTTAATAGGTGTAAACTCCTCCCTCTTCATTTCAGGGGCTGAACTGAATAAGCCCACCGGCACAATTTGTCATCCTGACTCTCATAGTAAATGGGATAATTAGGTTACTGCGAGCTGCATTTCAATATTAGGCAAGGAAAGAATCGTTCGGTCGTTAATTGCTCCTAACAAGCTTCCCCAGCTGAGTTGTTGCAGTTGTCACAACGGTTAAGGTAAACTGAATTGCACTGATTTGTTTCCTTTAAGTTTCTTTGAAGTAGACCACTTTGTTTGAAAGTCGATTTACACAAATCGAGGTTAGATTTTTCCAATTTTATCCTCTTTAAAAACCTTTTTCTCAGCTCATCTCTAAGTTAACCGTGGCATTAATCAAAACCTACGATGTCGTTTTTATGCCTGATCAGCCAATGTAGATTTTTTTTCTAACTCAAAATTACGACTTCTCCAGGCCAGAACTTTTTTTTTCTACTTTTAATTAATGTGCATTTCAAACGTCTTCTTTCAGCAACCAGTAATTTCACTTCTTCAAGGACACTGTACTATCACCATGGTTCAGAGGACTTTGTTTATTGTCACCCTGTTGCTTATATTGAATACGAAATACACAGGTTTGTGATTTTTTTTTTAATGAAAGCGTTGGGTTATTTACTAAGCCCATCCTAGCTTGAGGCTGGTAAGAAGGTCTGAAAAATGTGAGAGCAAATAAGAAAAATGGCTACAGTTTTGAGGTTTAAGCATACGTTTTTTTTTTCTTTATTTCGAATAAATGGAAAAGTAAACTTTTCCAAAACTTCAAACGAAACAACAATTTCTTCCATGTGTGTTTGAAGTTCTCTATAGGAGTTGATAAATATCGATTATTACGAGCCTAATAAACAATTCAAATTCCGCAGCCAGAGTAGGAGAAATTTGTCTCCAGCTTAAACATTCGTGATCAGATTAAGAAAGCATCTTCAGTAGCCCAAAATAGAATCTCGAAAAATTCAGGCAAAAAATGCCCTGTCAGTAAAAGGTTCTGTCAAACTTCTTTGAAGAGAACGAAAAGACGTAATATTAAAATTATGACAATGAGACAAAACAAGGCAAACTTCTACTAGACATTAATTTTATCGCTATGTTGGAAAAAAAGACAAAAAAAAACATTGGTAACTCAGTTGTCTAAACAAAGGTCGTCGCATCTGCTTAAATAAAATCAGTGATCTGTTTAAATTTAAACAGTTTATGTTTTTATTTCGTGCGGGCATTAACTTGAGTTTTATTCATGGTTTCAGTGAAATGAATTGGGAAGGCTACCCTTAGGTTTTGTTTCTTTGTTTGTTTTTTGTTTGTTTGTTTGTTTGCTTCTTTGTTCGTTTGTTACTGCCATTTAGTTTTTCGCTTTGTGTGTGTGTGTGTGTGTGGGGGGGGGGGGGGGGTGGGTGGGTGTGGGTGTGTGTGTGTGTGTGTTGCCGATTGAGGTTTGCGAAAGCCATACTCTGAGAAAGGATGATGACCTTGTATCATATACCGGAACTGCTGGGATAAAATAAGAAATGATGATGCCCCTTGCAGTTAAAGATATCAACTTGAGCATTTGATAAATGAACAATTCAGGGTTACTGGCTAAGAGACTACTGGCTCAAATGCCCTACCCCAGGAAAGCTCATTATTTATTACCCTCCTTCGGCTTTTGTTAGCCATTGCACCCGATCAAAACATTGTTTTAGGTCGAACACAGCGTAAAAGGTAAGTCACTAGCTTACAAAAGCACTGTTTCGTCCTTTCAAACTGTGTCAAATTCCCACCCCAGAAACTTTCGCTGATGTCCTGAACGACCCACCCCCGGGTCACATCTTCGCGGAGACAGGGAGATTTCCAGGGTATGCCCAGGAGTTGTCGATGTCTCTTTTTGATCGGTACATTTAACCCTTTAAGCCCTAATATAGAAATGCATATTTTCCATTGTTCTATCCCAGTTGTACTTCCCTCAGTTTCTAACAGTAACATGGTTTGTATGGCATCCTACGGCTACCACCTACATTGTTTTCAGAAGTCAGATTTTACGGAAAACAACTGACATCGCATTCATCCTATAGTTTTCAACTGTTGTTGTTGTTAGAGTTGTTGTTGTCGCGTTGTTGTTGTTGTTGTTGTAGCTGTTGTTATTGTGGTTGTTGCTATAGTTGTTGTTGTTGTTGATGGTGATGTTGTTGTTCTGTTGTGGTCGTCATCGTCACAAAACACTGGAATATCCGGCTGTGAAGAGTAAGACATATCCACACGATCACCTCATTTGCATGTTTATACTTTTAAAGCGTGAACAGCAGGATCCTACTACTAGGGGACGGGACGAAAACATCGTTTGCTCTATGACAATCATTTACGCTAAAGAAAATGAATTCTTCTTTTAGAAAGCATGATACAAGAGTACAACTGCAAAGAAGCGACCTACGGGGCCAACCCACTAGAAGAGTTTGTAGCGAAGCGTGCTCCTCTAGCCTGGCGGTTTCAATTCTTTCGTAGTTTAGACAAGACAGTTTGTGACGAGCTGAGCAAAGTTCTTAACATTCCGGAATTGAGCCTCCAATGCCTCTGATGTTCGAAGCCTTGAACAGGGTAGCCCCGCACGAGATCACAGTGGTTATTATAGGACAGGATCCTACTCCACAACCAGGCAAAGCCACGGGCTTGGCTTTCAGCGTCGAAAATGCCAGAACAGTGCCATCATCATTGAACATTTTGCTGGAGGTAGCCTTGGAAGGATGGAACGTAAATATAAATAATGGTGACCTCAGTTCGTGGGCAAGCCAAGGTGTCCTTCTTTTGAACTCTGCGTTGACAGTTAACCAGGGACGGGCAAGATCTCATATCAAACATTGGGCCACGTTTTCAGAGCTGCTGGTTAGGTTCATTAGCGATAATGAAAATGTTCCACCCGTTGTGTTTCTATTGTGGGGAAATCATGCAAAATACTTCGCAAAGTTTTATTAACAAGAAGAAACACTACATCATAAGTGGAGGCCATCCTTCAACTCTGGGTGGAATGGGGGTGAATAACTTTTTTGGCGGCGGGTACTTTTTATGCGCTAATGAATTTCTGGGTGCCGAAAGAGGTGTTCAGATCGAGTAAGGATTAGCGGAAGAGAATTGGATGAAACCTTGTCCAAAAAAGCCGAAAAGTCAGGGAAAAAACGACAAAGAAAAAGATCTATAGGGTACTGAGCGTCTATTTGATTTAGCGACTCTGAAGGGTTTGAGGGAATTTTAACAATTGCTTCACTTTTGATTTTCGATACGGAGAATATATTTTCTTCCAACGCCATCAATGTAAAGCAGAATTACCGTCTCAAAATCGCAATTAGTTTTGTATCACGAATCTATCGTTTTTCGGGCAAAATAGGCGCAAAACTGAGAATTTCCTCGACGAATTAAAAGATAAATTCTTACAACTTGTCAAGTGTTGAACACGAATGTTTGTACGCACTATCAAATCTTTGTTTTGCAGAAAGATTATTAAAATATGGACTTTTCTCACCATAAATCGGTGCTGCACACAAACAAATTCAAAGTAGCATCTTTATGTAGTTTTGTTAGGTTCCAGAAGTCGACAAAACAGGTAAAATAACGCAAATTTGACGACCTTTTTGTTCAAAACTTTTTCAAAAACATGATTGCGAGATTAGGCAGCGCACAACAACACCTCGACAAAAATAAACTGTTAAAAACAAATGAAATCACGTTTTAATTCTCGTCTTACCTTCCCTTTTCGATAAACTGGACTCAAAAGTTGAATATCGCTTTCCTTTATCTTTCAAACACCAAAGTAATTTACATTTCTGGCCGCTTTTTGACGAGAAACTTTGAATTTCTGTTTTGAATCGAAAGAGCCCAACAAAACGGCGCGAAATTTTCAACCAATCACCGGCTCGCTATTGAGACGTCAATACGTAGTTATATCAAAAACAATCGAAAGAAACTGCGAATCGTGATACTTTAAACTAATTGCGATTTTGAGACCGCAATTCTGCATTATAGGGAGAAAATATATTCCGTATTGGGCGGGGTGGCGAAGCGACGGAGCCCAATACGGAGAATATATTTTCTTCCAAAGCCGTCAATATAATACAGAATTACCATCTCAAAATCGCAATTAGTGCAGTCCTAATCGCTAGTTTGGCCAAACTGCCTCCCCGAATCGGTTATTGTTTTTCAGCCTTCTCGGTAGTTCACCCACACAGGCACACACAGGTTATCAGCGAATGACCCTACCTCTTAAGTACAGCGGAGTTTTAAAGTTCTCGCGGCAAGCAAAAGTTTTGTCCCAAATTGGCAGAAAATTCAGCATCCTCGGAGACTGGGGCAGCTAGTTGGGGAGACGGCATTTTCAGGGGCGAAAGTTTACAACAAGAACGGGAGAGCCCCTGGGCATTTACTCTTACCGAACGAGTTCCAGAAGCGTTTGAAATCCCGCTCGCTGATTGGCCAGAAAATGAGTAAATGCCCAGGGGCTCTCCCGTTCTTGTTGTAAACTTTTGCCCGTGAAAATCCCGTCGCCCCAAGTAGTTGCCCCTGGGTCTCCGAGGATGAAAATTCAGGGGCGATTATTATGTGGAAATTTTTTTCATTCGCGTTTGTTGAATATGACATGTTTAACCTACTCAGTGGCTCAGACCAACTTTGTAAAGGACCGTCGACATATTCAAAAGTTCTCTGCTTAACGTCCACTGGACGTTAAGGGCAAACCCCTCCCCCCCCCCCCCCCTCCTCCTTAACGTCCACTGGGAATTTCGCACTCCATGTTTTTCTAGAGCCGATGAATTAAGTTTTGTAAAATTTAGCGAACGCGTGTTCATTCTGCGCCATCTTTATAAGTCACAAACTACGTAGATCACAGCGGCACCAAGTTAATGTTCCCATTTTTCTACTGTGGTACGTTTTTCCCTTCATGTTCTGTTATCAATATAAGAAAATGTGTTTTCTCAACACGTTATTTTGGTTTTGTCCTAGAATCCCAACTTTAACGTCCAAATCTTGACTTTCCTCAGCCCCTCCCCCCCCCCCGGCTTGACGTTAAGCGGGGAACTTGTGAATATGTCGATGGCCCCTAAATTTCTCCCTTATTTTTTTTTGTCCCAGCTGCAAATGTTGACAATTTCATTGCAAAGATGTCATCGTTATGACTATCGTGACTGAAATGGCGTTGTATAGTACTCATGTATCATAAGAGGCCCAGGCAGTTTTCGTTTTCTTTATTGATTTATTGTCATTTCTTTTTAATAATTTGTTATCATTACTTTTAAACAGGTTATTTGATTTCCATAGTAGAAGCCTAATTCAATTTGTTTCTTTTCAAAATTCCTCCTTTACTGTGCTAGTTTATTTCACGCAGAAAACTCAAACAACCTTCAGCAAGGTACAGCAAACATTTAATTTGTAGTTAACTATGTAGAATGATAACTGTCAGCCCAGGCATGTAGGGCCAGCTGTGGTACCACAGTTTGAAACGTGTGGTCAGAGAGTTTATCCTAAAGCAGAAAATTTAGAATTTCTCCCCGTTCTTTACGTATAACTTTTCCTTCGATCCGCACGTTTCACAATTTCAGTTGCGTTTTATAACTCTCTACCAGGTCTGTTCACTGTGCCCCTGACGAGAATGACAGACCTTCTGAGCAGACTAAACAGTTTTTTCGGTATCATTCTATGCTGTATCTAACTTAAGTTTTGGCAAGAGAAAATAAGGGGACAGAGAGGGACACTGCCAGCCCAGGCTTTGGGATATGTCAAGTTCGGTAAAGTTATTTTTAGACGGCCATTTGAAGCGGAAGACTGTTTTCCGGAAGTCCGCGTAAAGGCATCTTCGATCTGGCGTTTGAAGAACCATTCAGAATTTTGCTTGTAATGGCGGACCAAGTGGCGTTACGTTTTGTCGATGAAAACGACTTCGAAAAACAAGGGAAATGGTATTTATGCGGATGTTTCGGGAAACAGACTTCCGTTGAAAAGCCACTCCATAAATAACTTTTGTGGAATTGACATATCCCAGCCAACGCCCTCAGAGTCCCTCTCTGTCCCCTTATTTTCTCTTGGTTTTGGTGAGCTCACTGAAATAGTTGTAAAAAGTTAATACACATTTAATCTTCCATTTTCCGGTTTTTTTCTCAATGGCATTATCAAATCAATCTCTACTATTTTTATTTTAAGCCGCTCAAAAATACTTTTCTATATTGTGAACCAAACTGGCACTGCTTTTGTTTATTTTGAAAAGAGATAGGTGTATTCAGCCATTTGTTGAGTTGCCGGGTTTGCGGGCGTTTGTTCGTGCTATTAGTCCATTTTCCGTTTGTTTGGCTGGCATTTCGCTCGTTCGATTGTCGGGTTTGTTCGTTCGTTCATGCGTTACCTTGTTCGTTCGTTCATTCACTCCGTTCTTTTTGTGGCCTTTCATTCGGACACATGGCTTGTGCGTTCATCCATTGCCTTCAGCCTTGAGCTTCCCTTCATGTGACTGTTTACTTGTTAACTCATAAATGATAAACCCGATCAAAAAGTCCAAAACTGTATTAAAACCAAGAATAGACTAGCATCTCTTAGGTTTTAATATCAGAGATAGCATACCACATATTTCAAGAAACAAAAAAGATAGGGGTATTATATTTATCAGTGCACGCAATTGTTTTATCCGGCAAAGGTTATGAGCTATTTACCAGACCAATGTATTCCCAAATACGGAGTAATAACGCTTGTCAATCAGTTTCTAAAATGGCCTTGAAAGTAGTCATAGCCCAATACCCGTCAATTTAAACATGCAACTTCGCACCGAGATCTAGAGCAGTATTCTGACGAGGACTCGGTTGGCACTGTCGGAACATGTTAGAATTAAAGAGTATTGTGTTTTTCCCAAAATCGTAATTTTTTTAATTATATTAGAATGGTCCTTTTGGAAATCTCCGGTAAAGTCCCAGATAAACGTTTCAACATTACGTTACAACATTTTTTTGTTCAACAACGTTGAAACGTTTGCCACCCCATGTTGTTGTTTGTAAGAAACTTTTAGGGATACTTGGGGATACTTCTAATGAAAGTTTCACTATATGGAAATGTTGCGAAGATCCCTTTCGACTCTTTTTAGCGACTAGCGTGTTGTATACGTTTTCTCTACCTTGGAACATTTTCTGTCTTCCATATTACATGCAAAGTAACAATTGACCAGAAAAAAATTAGCAAAAGTAAATTTTACTGGCGTGATTTTAAATGATGTTTAGCCGCGCGTCCAACATTGTTACACAACCGAATGTTAGACGTAAAGTAAGTAAGTAAGAAACTTTATTTACGTGTCAAACCATGTAGCTTGGGATAATCCCGTACTAATTACAGGACAAAAAATAACAATATACAAAACTTAAGATAGAAACAAAAATGTAACAGAACTATTAAAGAAACTGATACTAATCTAATAACATTGTTACATGACAATGTTAGAGCGTTTTAGGTGGGGCTTAACATTGACAGACACGTGCGATAAAGTAAAGAATATACTTAATGTTCTTATTTCTACTGTCTTGGAATTTCGGCAACTGAATTATGATCATACTTCAGACTTCTCCTTTGTCATACTGGAAACAGAAATCATGGTATATAGTAAGCAGTCGATATGATCGGTGTCGTGTTGCAACATTCGGATCTCTCAGTGAACCAATCAGAATGCAGCTTTTTTCATGGACCACTTCAGAGGCATGATATAGTGTATTTGGATGGTTCTCAAGCTTAATATAATGATGACCTATTGTTTTTCTTACAAATTTCCGTTTCCTTTCCCCTAACCTTTACATCCCTAGAAGATACACTGAAGTGTGACCGTACAACTTCTAAGGGACTGGTCATTATTTATCGCCTAGGGGGTCGGAGGATTTTGGGGGGGATCACTTGATTTTTAGGAGAACAGAAGGGGGGGGATCAGTCGTAACTGGGAACCCAAAAGGGGGGAACAATGAAAATTTTGGAAGGATTCAGAGCGGGGACCAATCAAATCTGCTTGGACAATTCCAGTTTGAGAGGATACAAAATAATTGTGCCCCTTCTACTGGGAGGTGATAGCGTTTGCAGAATTAATTTGCTCAACGTTATTTAAAAAAAACGGAAGGCTGTCATACTGGCGAGTGCGCCCTTTCAATTTATATCAAGAATGTTTTGTGTTAACAGCCTTTTATAGTTTTCCTATTATAACGTGCTTATGCCTTACCTATTAAATATTCATGTTTGAACATGACAGGGGAATTCTGAATGGTGCATGAACCCACAGCATAACTCCTGATAACTGGAACATTATGAAATAGCGTGTTTTTTAAACATAAAGCATTTATCGCCTCTCCAGGAATGGGATCCCTGTCTCAGCTCCATACTAAATCCGATTCAACTGCTTCATTTGCCTCTTGAGCCTCATCATCCGATTCAACAACGATAAAAATAAGTTGAGAGGCCTGCACGGCTCTCGCACACGTGTATTAGCCATTCTCATAGTTTTGATCTCACGAGTATATCTTTAAGAGACGTACCCCTTTTGTATGCTATTAGTGGAGGCTCTTTGAATTATATTTCTTTGATCATGAGCAGTGGTTGTTTTTCTATTAAATACCAGTGTTTCATGAGTATTTGTTTTGAAACGTTTAGTACTGCTGAGCTGTATTGCCTTATAGAAGGCAGGATTTTGTTTGTTTGTTTTAGGTCCTTGTTGAAGGGTCTGCTTTCTATTTTCAAAAATCACTTCCGAAAAAGTTCTTTGGACAAGACCTTCTTGGTAACCTCTCTCAGCAAGATATAATTGAAAGTGTTTGATATTTTCCTCAAACGCTGTTTTAGAGGAATTTGTTATTAGCAGTCTTAAGGCCTCTCCTTTGATGAAACCTTTCTTAACTCCTGGTGCATGGGTGACACGAGGAGAAATGTGTGTACTGACATGTTTCAGTGGGCTTGTAGTGGGTGCGTATGTCAAGCACTGACTCATATATGAATCTTTGGCCTTTGTAAATGCTGGTGTTCAGAAAAGTAGTTTCTGTATCAGAAATTTCAGCCATGAACTTGATAGTAGGATGATCGTTAATTGCTTGATCAATGAACTAAGTTAAAACCCCCCTGTTGGTGTCCCAGAGGGAGAAAATGTCGTCGATATGTCGTTTCCAAAGGAGAGGTTTGAATGCACTTTGGCTAAGGCAGTTCTGTTTCGACTTTGCCCATAAATATCTGATTGGCAAATGCGACCGCCATTTTAGTGCCCATAGCGGTTCCATGTGTTTGTAGGTAATTTTTACCAAAAAACTGGAACGATTTTTTTCTGTAATATTAGCCTGAGCGCTTGCGCAAGTAAACGAGTAGGGATAGGTGTGTCCTTACAGAAAGTATTGTGTACCTCGCGTACTGTTTGAATTCCCTCCTCTAAAAGCTCGTTACATCCATTGATACTAGGATTGCGTTCTCTGGAACTTTGGTCCTCTCAGTGAAATTAATGAAGTCAGTTGACTGTATCTTTGTACTGCAGTAACTGTATCTTTGACTTCTGTTGCTGTGTTATCGGCTGGAGTAGTTCGTCAACAAATGCCGGCTCTGTTGGCCCTGAAACTCCCGAAATTATAGGTCTCCCGACCGGAGTCGGTTTGTGAATTTTCGTAAGGTCATAAAATATTGGACGTCGAGGTGGGCTTGGTGTTTGACAAAGCCATTTTTAGTCATTTCGTCAATGTGGTGTTCATTGTGAAGTACTGTAATTAATAATTTATTGTTCAGCTGATAGTTGTATTTTGCGGGATTATGGCTGTCTCTTCAACCATAAGCTCTACAACAAGGGGCCTGTAGTTTTCCATGTTGTCTAATTGAATTTGCCCCTCGTTTTTCTTGTCAGCTAGGCTCATGAAAACAGATGTAGTTCCTTTGCCGGCTTTCCTGATGTTAATTTCTGTGTTGTTTTTCTTTTTGTACACTGTAAGTACATAATAGTGAGAAATACTACCTGTATATGAACGTTAAAAACGCTAAATATACACGTCGAAAGGTGAATATGGGTGCGAAGAGATGGGGGGAATCACGAAAGTTATCAATAGTTATAAGGGGGGATCACTTCAGTGAAATATCATTTATCCCCCAGGCGATAAATAATGACCGGTCCCTAACTTTTGAAACTGTCAATGAAATCCTAAAATGTGACCACTCAATTGAAAGCTACTTGGGCACTACTTTTCTGTGGTGTTGTTAGTTATCCTAACTTAATCTAAGTCTGTGGGTGAGCTCCCGAAGTTTGACCATTCAAGTGAAAGCTATTGAGCATTACAGTCCTGTGGTGATGTTGGTTGTGCTGTCCAAAGTGATCTGAACTTCTTAATCTGTGGATGAAATCCTGAAGTGTGACCATTCAGATAAAAGCCGTTGAAAAGTACACTTTTGCGTCCTTGTTCGCTTTACCATATTTTCCAGAATAAATTTTCGAAATACGGGGCTCTTGTCATTAAAATGTTTAATGTGCGCTTGATTACCATTGAATCCATTGTCATGATAATAAAACCCTCGTAAACTGTTGAGCACATTTCGCCCACCTGCTGTCAATGACGCATGATTAAATATATTTTTCAATTATTCATTATTTCCTTCGATTAAGCTGTTTTCATCTGTCATGCCTTGGCCTTTTTTTTAATTCCTGTAAAAATGTTTCTCAAATACAATATCAACAAATTAAAAATATACCTTTCGATTTTATGGCAGTAACATTTTAAAATTCTCTTACGCTCTCGCGCCAAATGGTATAATTAAGGTTGATTTGTGTGTATATATTTGCCTACGATTAGGCACGTGCGCGGCCAATTTAAGATAATTTGAAACTGGAATTCACAGAAACCGTTTATTCGTTTATTTTTTTTAAACTGATTTGCTTCAATTTTAGAGACACATCCAGGCAATTCTTGATTATAGTATTTAATATGCATTGGTGCGTTATTTAGTAAACATGACAACAGAGGGAAAGATAATTTGGTGATGTCACCTTGCTTTAAGGACAAGACTAACAGGTGCTTTTAAAATATCGTTGGATATGCGATTATTTCGCAGCCCCCTCAAGTAGACAAAACTAAATGTTTCATGACTAATCATCTCTCTTCGTGACTAACGTTTCACGATAAGAAAATTTACCCCACCAACCTATTTGTACGTTAGCATCCGTAAGGTATGTACAGATTATAAATTTCAAGCAACATTATATTTTCTGCTGCATATAAGCCTGTTATATATATATATGACATGACTGGCTTTCATCATGTGGGGTCAGTTTTACTTGCATCATTTGTTTACAACTGAAAGAAAAGCTTTCCTGAATGCAAAACATTGAAACGCTTGAAAGCGTTTTTAAGTGATTCCACGTGAATTAATTGTTCTTTTTCTCGGTCTTGTTTAAACAAAAACAAAACAAAACGTAAACTGGCCGTTGCGACAATGCTTCTAGCACGCGTTTTTCAGATTACCTTACATCACTCTGTCAGTTCTAATAGCATATTCAATCGGGCATATTTATTATACTCACTCTAATGATTGTCACTAAGCAGTCGCCAGTAACGATTATTACCAAACATGCAGCCCGTCGCGGTAAGTGAAACGAATATGAAGCTGGTTAGACAGGTTGTTTAATGGTCTTGCCATTTAAAAACAACTAAGTAAGAACTTTATTGCGTATTCAGGTTAACAACAAACATTGCCGCGAGCAATGCCAGAGGAGACTTGTGTACCAGTAAGGCGATCGATCTTTTTTGTCTCTTTCTTTAATAAAGAAATGCTTATTTTGCAGAACAGTAACTTCCAGGGCGAGCAATTTGATAAATTCATTAGGACTATATTAGATAATATCTTTCTCGGAAAAGCGGGCCCAGATATCAATATCGAGAACAAGCGAGCTCAGTCACCAAAGATCGGAAAACGCCTAAAAAAAGTTCGCGTCAATGATTAGTGAATTTGTTTCCATGTTGTATGACCATTGCTCCCTCTCTCTGATCATCCGTGGCCGCTTTGCTGTGATGGAGGAAGGAAATTGGGGATGACTGCTTGTACAAAGACTAATCATCACGGATAAAATGGCGTGGGGATGTGTTGCACCGAGAAGAGAAGCTTCTAACGTCTCAGTAGTTGTATCTAAGCCTGTGAAATGTCTGCGGTTCCCTCCTTGATGGTTTCCTGATTCTAATCATTATATCCCTAGACTGGAAAATATTTATTTTCGTTGATCATTCCCTGACACATTTATCGCAACAGTAAGGATGTCACTTGGTAACAAAGCGGCATTTTATGGTTGCCAGGAGGTACATGAAGAAAGAACAAAAATTGCTGAATGCTTAAAAACCTACGAGTGGAACCTACGCCTGTGGGTGGAGGTATTTGATAATCGGAATAAGAAAACAAGGGATGAGTTTATTAGTTACAGCCTACGTGTAAAGTGTGGATCATAAGTTTACGTTAACAAAGGAGCTCGAGGTTTAACTCATTTAGTTCTCATTTAAGCTGGTGCGTCAGTCATAATATTAGCCTAAAGTAAATAAATCACTTTTATTTTCTCTGTCAGAAGCTGACATTTTACAATATAGGTAGAACTGTCACAACCATACAGGATTTCATCAAGCTGGTTGCTAGATTGGAAAATAGTCGTCGGTTACGACAGCTGTTCTCTGAACGTAAAGCGAGATTTCTGATTACAAATTAGCGGATATTAACGGACTCACAACGGTAAATTTGTTAGACAAGACCGCGAAGAAACACAATGCGCGACACGTGTTTCTTGTCTTTAAACCGGAAAAGCATCCGATCGCACATATTTGAACACCCAAACTAAACTGAAACGGATTTACATGTAGATTGCCCTACCAGGTTTTTTTTTTTTTTCATTTTTTTTTTTCAGAAAAACTGTTAGAATGAGCAACTCAGTCCTTATTAGCACAAGCTGCAACGATGCGAATGTTATGTAAAAAAATGTTTTGGCGCACACAAGGACTGAAATCGTTCCATGTTTCAACAAAAACCTTTATGGAACATGGTCATTGCCTCGTACTACATATATTATAACCTTCAATTTTTTTTCCAGAACTTTTCAGTTTAAACTGAAATGTCTTATTTTTAACTCAATAAACTAACTTGATCCCAAAAGCGTAGTTTTAAGAATCTGCCATTCCAATTCCAACATCACAGAGCTAAAGACACGGTTATGAGAGAATATTTTTGATATAAATAGAAACTTTTCAGTCTTCACATACCAATTACAACTAACCTAACTAGACAAAGAGACTGACAGGCTTTCAAAGAAAGGCAGCGGAGCTCGGACGCAGTACAAAAAAAAATCATAATAATAATAACGGACTTTTGGAATACGAAGTACATCAGACCCAAGAGCACCTCATTTCTAAAATGACAATCTGAAAATATCATGACAAACAAAGCACTGAAACCACGAGATTCATGTAAACATGGAACACCTGGCGAAATCCTTTCGTAGCGTAAGGATCTTGGCAGTGGGACAAAGTAACCCGGAAGTAATGGTCATAACAATACGCCAAAAACACGCAATTAAACGCATCGGTTGCGTCGGCTTTTTATTTACTTTGAACTGACTTGAAAGCAATTCTTAATAATTCTTTTGCAAAAAAGAAAAACAAAGATGAAGCTACCGGCCTGTACTAGCAGAAGTACAAACTCTTTCACACCCAAGGGCTCCAACTGCTCAAAACAGGGAAGAAATCTCAAAACCAATTTTGTGAAATGTTAAAAACAAACACAACCAAACAGGATCATAGAAGAGTGATAATTTGAATGACCTTATCAAAACACTCTCAAAAGATAGGGACAACTGACTTAAACTTGACCCCAGAAATTAAATTGTTAGAATAATTTGTTATTATTTTTTTTTTTATGTGGACGCGTTATTTACTGGCCTTGGGAGATGAAACCAAAGTAGAGCTAGTTGTCTTGAACACACTGTATATTTTAACGGGCTATTTTCAATTATTTTCATAGCTTTACTCAGGAACCTCTCATATAGAAAACAAAGGGATAGAGCTACATGGGTAGAGCTATTATACTAACATTCTGGTCTCTCCCGAATGGACTACCGAAATAAGGAGATGTCCCTAGTTTGTAGGTGTCCGTAAGGATAGGCTAAACTGTGTTGCCGGATAAATTTTATTATTCGTGCCTTGTGTGGGCTTTTTTTGTAGCGTCATCACCTCCCGCGTCGTGCCAATATTATTATGCAGTATATCTGCTATCATTTCAGCTGTTATTATTATGCTATATATCTGCCATTATTTGTCTCTCTCTTCAGTTTGCTCCTACCAGTGTGTCAAAGTGACTGCTCAGCTCCGTGACATCAAACTGCCATTGATGAGTTGCCTATGAACAAGGTCAGCTTTTTTCTTTCGAATTTTTTGATGAGTTTCAAGTCAAGGAAATCCAAAAACCTGAAAAGGACCGGCCCTGTTAGCACTAAAAAGAGTGACGTCAGATGCATAAAAAAGAAGGGAAACTAGAAAGGAATCACGAAAACGAAGATGCTTATCTCTGCATTTTAAATCAGTCTTGGAACCAATGGGCTCGTTAGAATTACATGGACTGTCTCAAAATCTTGAATTTTAAACCTCTATCTTGTTAGAAGTTTTTTCCAACGTCGGTTCAAAAATTCCCTGCCACTGTTAGGGTCTCGGCGTCCTTGTGAGCCTTGGGTGATATTAGCAAGTTCCTGTTGGGTTGTTGAAACGGTACGAAATGTTTTTTCTTCCAAATTTCTTTTCTTTATACAGGTATACCCTTGAGAAAAGAATGACTCGGTTCCATGAATTGCTGCTCAATACTTCATTATTCCTCACGACTATGATAACATTAGTCCAGGCAAAGATTGCAGTCAACCGCTGCAAATCGGCGTCTACTGCGGGCTTTTGTGAACAAGAGTGTGACAAAGATTGCAAAATGTCATGTGCCCGCACTGAGCCACCCCTAAAGTCATGTGATCAAGCGTGCTGGGACGGGCAATGTGATATGAGGTGCGTCACCAAGGAGACATGTCATCAGAATTGCGAATCACCGCTGAACTGTGGCAAAGTGTTTTGCAAAACCGCCAACTGTACACAGCTTTGTGACGTGGGAACTTGTGATCTGAGCTGTAGGGCGAGTTCACATTGTAAACAATCGTGTAATCAAGGATCGTGTAACCTCAAATGTCCAAAAACTGGAGAGCACTGTAAACAGGTGAGTTTGCGCTTGTTTTTTTTCTCTTTTTTAATGGCCTGCTCGAGAAAAGTCCCCCCCCCTCCTCCTTCAGCCCTATTTTGCATTTATTAAGCAAATGTACGGAGCTTGTTTACCGTGTATCGTTATGTTCAGTTTTTTTTGTTTCGTTTAGTTTTGCTTGTTTTTTTCCTTTTGTTTTGTTTCAGTTTAGTTTCCTCCTTTTTTATTGTTCTTGTTATAGTGACTTACAAATAACACCTGCGTACAAATAAGTGCACAATTTCGCTCTAAATGGAAATTATTTCAAATATCCTTCACTGACAAAAACTTTCTTTAACTCGCTAGTCCTGCTGGGAAGGTAACTGTCGTGCACTTTGCAACGCTAAGCGATCATGTGACCAGAACTGCGATCAGGGCAGCTGTCCAATGAGATGCACCACGGATGAATGCCGTCAATCCTGCGTTCGCGGAAAATGCAAAATGAAATGCAGAACCAAGAACATCTGTGTGCAGCAGTGTTCATCGTTTTTCAACATTTGTCCTTTGCTGGACTGTCGAAGTACAGAACGATCCTGTCGACAGGTGAGCCAAATGAAATAAAGGATTAAGTCTCACTCAGCACAGGCGTCCGACATGGCCTGAACTTACACCAGTTTCTTTATACCGCATGTCATATTTTCCTGGGCCCAGTGTACCCCCTCTAGTGGGCTAAACGGCGAGGGTCCGCCCGAAAGGGGTGCCATTTTATAAGCTCGCAGTGTAATAAAGGGAAGGAAAAATTGTCATTTTTGTATACGAAAGGGTCACAAAATGCGCTACAAGGTGAAAGAGATGGCAGCTAAAGTTAAGTATATGTAAGGGTGCCAAATTTTGGCAGAAATGACAACACAAAACACATAAAACTTTGCACCCTTTGGGAGACTTTACCAGAACGAATGAAATTCTATTGTTTATGCTTATCCTTAAGGTATAAGAAAGGGGCGTAATTTTCGTTTAGGTATATGACAGGGGTACCATTTTGTTAAAAAATTATTACATTAAAAGGGTAAGGGTTTTAACCTCCGGACAGAGCCACCCTGTATAAAATTTTAAAACTTTATTGAGCCCCCTCCGGGCACCTGGGTAGGGGGAGACAAAGTGGAGCAAAGATTCTTATTCAAGGAACCCAGTTGGCCGTCACTCATACGAAACGAGGACGAGTAGTTAAATTGAGCTATTTAGATTGCGTATTCATAATACACCACAGTGAATGTCTACCACGCAAATACAATGGCAATTCAGCCAATCACCTTCAGTTATTTGCAACAGACTAAGCCGCAAATGTCTACTACAAAGAAACAGAAAAAGACCAAATTAATTTGTGTTTGATTATGCTGATGCACTGATGCAAACACTTAAGAGAGTTTCAGAAATGTCGACATGATGATCATTCACTTCTGCAGTATATTTGAGTTTCGGGATACCATAAAATTTCTCAATAGGCCAATTGTGAGTTGCTTTGAGCCTCTTTTTCAAAGCAAGACCTGGTGCATCGCCTTTCGTGCGAAAATTAGTTATGAAAGGCGTGCGCCAGGCCTCGCTTTCAAAAAGAGGTTCAAGACAACTCGGAAGTGTCTATTCCCGACTTCTGTGATTGTTTACACCAGTTCTTTACGCTGACGCGTCATTTGCTATCTAATTTATAGTTCGGTGGGGGCAAGAAGATGATTATTAACGCTAAAGAGGGCTATCAATACTGCACTAGTGGCGACTGTCAGCAAAACTGTTCATCAACCTTCAAGTGTTATCAGAACTGCAAGGGACGATGCCACCAACAATGCACCACTGGAGAGAGATGTGACCAGTCTTGCACCATTGATGGCAACTGTCAGCAGCTGTGCACATCCAAGACATGCGTGCAGCGCTGCACCAAAAGTGAAAACTGTAACATGACTTGCAAAGCTACAGATCATTGCGAACAGGTGAGAACTATCATATTAGGGTTGGTCCCCGTTGCTCAAAGCGGGATTACGTTCACTAAGATCAGCCTCAACTTTTCCACTTTTACAATGGTTACCATTTAGTCCCGTCTGTGATATAATGCGAGAGTTTCCCCTAAATTTTTTGTGTTAACTTTTCCCCGAACTTTAACAGAAGAGTACTGTCCGTAAAGGGAAGCGTTCATGTTATAAAGAGTTAAACAAGAGTTGACTGCAGCTGATTTAAAATATGCATTGTTGTCGATGTGGCATGATGTAGTAGGAAGTGATGTGAGTTGATGCAAAGCAATGCCATGCAAAAAATGTTATGAAATGTTTTAAATATTCCTTTGCCCATAGTGCTGTATCCTGAGAAAACAGCTGACGTTTCTTGAGGTCGCCACTTGAGCCCTTGCAAAACGACGTCAGAGTAACGAGCGCAGAAATTTAATACTGATGACGTGCACTACCCAGATCTTAGTAGCGCTTCTGCTTGGTTGTGCCGCAAGGGAATTTTCTTTCAACTAATCAGAAGCACTATCAAGATCTGGGTAGTGCACGTCATCAGTATGGAATTTCTGCGCTCGTTACTCAGACGTCGTTTTGCGAGGGCTCAAGTGGCGACCTCGCGAAACGTCGGCTGTTTTCTCAGGCTAATAGTGCTGCCGTGATGCCTGCTTTAAACCAGCCGATTAACTCCCGCGCGGTCTTAGTGAACAAAACACATCACGTTTTCCAAGATTTGATGACGCGTATCAGACGACTGATACACAAACCTTTGCCACCCGACAAACTGTTCATTTTGCCGACAACCTTTTAGCCTCTGGCGTTATTTTCTGATCTACTAGCCACCTGAAGGGCTTCAGATTTTTTAAAACCACCAGCTTTTGATAATGACTAACCCCGGATTTCTTTCTACAGCGATGTTCTGAAGGGGGCTGTCAAGGGGTGTGCGACTCGCCATCGTGTCTTCAGCTCTGTGACTCGGGTAATTGCACCATGGAATGCAATGGACTAAAATGCCGCCAGAATTGCACGCAGGGAGGATGTAACATGACATGTCCCGTGGATGCAGAGCTATGCGAGCAACACTGCGCAGCTCAGAGCTGTACTATATTAAGAATAGTGACACCTAAACTAACGGGGAACACTATCGTCGAAACTTCAACGGTCGATCGAGAGATAAAAACAAAAAACGGCGGCGAAAGCTTGTTGTCTTGTTTAACGTGCTCAGTTGTGAACATTTTATGGGTAATAGTAATTCCCTTAATTTATTAAAGGCATAATTTATTGAGGGCAACCAATAAACCTTCTCACCCGAAGCGAGTTACATGTAAGGGACTGTAGAAAAGAGGAGTGCCGGCACAAAGGGACCACGCGCATTCCTGCGCACACAAAAACGCAAGACGAAAGTTACAAGTTTAACGAACAACCCATGTACTGATCTCAGCGAGTATATCAGATCTCTGCTAAAACTGCCCCTGATTGCAGGCTAAAAACGCAAAAAATAATTTACGTTTTCATGGAGTTAAGGCAAATTTTGAAGAGTTTGATGCGTAAACAATTAAAAACATTTCGTCCTGTTTTCCGTTCGTCATGATAACACATGAAAAAAGTTCGGCAGAGCACCCAACAGCTGTAGATGTACTCTTCCTCCCAGACTTCCGCTTATATTCCAAAACTCATCTGATCAGCTTGAAAAAAGATGGGTTACCCTAATTCCCGCTCTTTTTCGGCCTTTTTCACTTTTTCAGTCATAAAGTTCACAGTGGAATGCATCGGAAGAAGCGTTTAAATAAGAATACGTGTCCAAAAATAAAACGAAAACGAGCACAACTTGGCGGCTAAAGAAGAAAAAGCGCCAAACAAGACTAAAGGTGGCCACGACTCATGTTTTCATATGATCGCTAAGATTGCTGCGCGCATTTTTCGTTTTATAGGAAAACTAGGACTTAACACTCAGTAACTCGAAATTCCGGATTGAAAATCAAAATGCTGGATTTCCAGCAGAAAACGAATAAAACGTTGTTTGTGTATTTTGTAAATAAAAATGAAATGTAAAAATATGTGATATGTTTACACAATTTAAAACAGAGTGCACTTAATATATGATGTTTATTGGGTTTTCTAATTCTTCCCTTTATTGCCGGGTAACGATTTTGCATAATAAATGTTTTTTTTCTGCACTGAACGATAATAAGGTTCTATTTGTACATAGGCAAAACTGTTCCACTTGATTAAAAATGTTTCAAACATACTAGTAAGTGTAATGGATGGAGGACTCGGATAATGGTGTAAGTGCTGATTTGGCTTGGAAGCCCAAATTTCTCCAGGGGAGGGGGACAGGGAGGCGGGAGCTCGGGAGAAAAGGGGGCGCGAGGTGTACGGGAGGCGGGAGAAGCGGGCGCGAAGCAGGATTGTTAGGGTGGTGGGAAGTGGGAGAAATAGCGAAAATTAGGCAACCGTGCGCAATATTTTGCAATCGAAAAAGAACAAAGAGGCAGGAGCCAACAAAAATAGGGCGGGAACCAGGATTAAAGGGTACTGGAAGCGGGAGGTTTAAATCCCCCTGCCCCCCCCCCCCCCCCCAAATTTAGCAATGCTTTGGTTTGGTTTACTTTGGTTTGTTTTCATGCAACAATCATTTTAGATCCGTGTTTCCCTCTTCCCCTGAGAGCATAAACGCCGAAGAGTAAACCTTCGTTCACTCCATCTTTCCCAGTTTACCGCAAAAGATGACGTCGAGCATGTGGCTATTTCAGCCGTTTGGAATACAGTTTCTTCTGAAAATAAGCACTGTGGTAGCTCACGTTAGCCTTGATTGATGTTGTACATGTTAACTCAAAAATAATGTTAACTACAAAAATAACACTCATCGTTTTTCAGACTCTTGATTATGAAGAATATTCTGGGCGGTCCCATTGAGTCCTGACAACCGAGGTTCAACTGTATTCACTTCCTTCAAGATCACTGAAGGTGTTCATTAACATGTACTTTTGGTGCAAAAAGCGTGGGAAATCTACACATTTGTTAGAACTCATAGAATGCTATTCAGTGGAAAGAGCTCTATACTTAAATTGTCTGCAAAATCAAATAAATAAAGCTATATTAACAGACATATTACATTACATTATTGTGGCTAGAGGAACAGAGCCTGGACCCCTGCCGTTTACATTGAAACACCCTGTTGCTAACCTAGATGCCAGAGGCATACGCCCACGCACACACACACCCAGACGCACATGCCCACACACATGCCCACGCCCATGCGCATTCACACGCACACACTAAGACGCCCATGCACGAAATTAGCCTCTACTTGATGATTGGACTCCAGTCGATCAAGTCTGTTTTTGCATGTGACTACCTAGTATATCCTGCTAGCAACTTATCAGTGAAAGACTGAAGATAATGGGACATCTGATAAGACATTTTGGATTGTTGTTGTTCTTTTTTTGTTTGTTTTTTTTTTTGCTTGTTTTTGTTTTTGTTTATTTTCTTTATTTTGTTTTTTACCTGGGACAGAAATTATCTACAATATACAATTAAGTGTCTCATTGATCTACCGGTAGTTGGCAATTATTTATCACACAGACTTTTTCCCCCGAGCGAGACAAAATATGGAGCAAAATTTAAAATACATGTAAAGGCTTTTGGAAGCAAATGTGGCTAAGTAAGATCTTCCAGACAAAAAATTGGAGTCACTCTTGTAGACAGAAACCATATCTGAGTAGATACACATAATGTCAATTAATCAAATGATTGGAAATCGATGAGCAAATAATAGGAAAAGTTTTTAACTTAATTAATGATGATGATGATGATGATGATGATGATAATAATAATAATAATAATAATATTAATAATAATAAAAATAATAATAAAGCATAATTATAGTTTCTCTAAGAGCCAAAAGAGGACAGCAAATTGGTCTGGATGGTACATAATTCTGAATTTCACAACTTGAATTTTAGGTTTTTCTGTACAAAAGATGGGCACTTATAGTCTAAATTGAAAATATACTAAATGTATAACATGTTGATCAGTCTATAGTGAATATTCTTGATGCAATATCAGAGATGATCCAGTATATACCATCTAACAGCCTCTCTCCTGTCACAGCAGTGCACCATTGTATCTTCCAGTGATGTGTCTTGATGGATTCCAAATCAAGGGCCTGTCAAAAAAATTCACACCACCTTTAAAACCCACAATTTTTACTGCACAGGGTTCCTTTTAAAGAGCCAGTGTCACCCAAAGTGCTTTGCGCGGTTGTGTTTTTGTTTTGAAGTTTGGCTGGCGCGTTTGCCGGACGTTTCGCAAATTATACCCTGCTGCACTAGCCTTTCAGCAAGCTGATATTTACAATAGTAGCCTCTGAAAATAGTAATATCTTCATCGCTAGATGTTACCGGAGAAAACTGCAACTCTAGATCTGACTTTGTAGTCAACGCGTATGGAGCTTTTAGAACAACCGATCCATTGATCGATCGATCTCGATGGACGTAAAACCAGAGTAGCCACTTCCACTCGATATAAAAATAATAAGACAAAAACAAGTAGCAAGAATATTGACGTCTTCATCGCTAGATGTCACTGGAGAAAACTACTCAAGATCTGACTTTGCATTCAATGCGTATACATGGATCTATTACAGTCCGATCGATTGATTGCGCGATCGATCGCATCGACCGATGTCGATGGACGCAAAACCAGAATAGCCACTTACACTTTTTGTAAAAATAGAACATAAACAGACAATGAGCACAAGGAATAATTAAGAAAACAGCACAAGCTCATTACCAAAAGCATTATTTTGGAGCAAGCCCGTAGCTACTGTTATTTTGTGGTAAATCAACGTTCCTTCTGTTTTCATTCGGCAACGAATGTAGCACTACTTCGGCAAACACAGTGTCAGTACTATTGCTGAAACCCGTAGATGTTTTTCTTTCCCTCCGCTACTGATACACGGACTCCTTCAGCCGTACAACTTTGGCAGAGCCCAGAAGACTCGGCCTTCGCCTCAACTTTCCTGAACCCTACAAGGCATCCCATTTAAAGATCTCCTTCTCCACCGCGAAAACACTTCAGGATTCGGAAATATACAACGAAATCGATACGGCGACTCTTAAATGTGAAGTCAAAATTCACACTAGTGCTTTCGGATGGCTAACGGCAGCGATGGAAGAAGATACAAATCAGACGTCACGACAATCAAGAAAATGGCGTATTTTTCATATATGAAAAATGTACCTCGGCGCGCAAAGCAAATTGGGTGACACTGGCTCTTTAAGCTTCACAAGTTCTGTTCTGTTATTACTCTAGCCTAGAACAGGCTCTGGGGTGGGAAAAATGACAATTTTTAACCCGCTGATATTTCTTGCATTATCCCCCCTCCCCGCCACACACACATACACACACATATACACACACACACACACACACACACACACACACACACACACACACAGAGCCTGATCACAGGCTACCCTCAGTCTGAGGCCATGTTGCACATATGGCTGTAAGATGACATGTGGAACATAAGGTCCCATGGAGTTTCTGTAGTCAAGAGGAGGTATTTACAGGGGGGGGTGATTGGCCACATAGCCACACCCAAACCCCAGCCTGTAGGGCCATGGGTACTCCTCCCTCAAATCAGTGCTGCATTAATGAACCTGCAAGGTACCAAGAACCCCCCTGCACATTGGTCTTGGGATCATTGAAAAGTGCAAGCTTTCCCACAATAATGAGGTGTGCAAAGGGCCATTGGTTGAATTCTTGTCATAAATTCAGATTTGTATTTGTCCAACACTCTTGAAACTAAATATCACATCCTTCATATTTACATGTATTTACTAAGCTTAAAATTAACCATTTTGCTTGCTTTATCACCACAAAAGACTCTTTCAACACTGATGATTTTATTAGTATGCAGAGCAGTTGGCACAATAAACCTACTAAACATGATCGTTCTAGGAAAAGGTGTGTGTTTGACTCCTTTTAGCTTCACAGAATTCTTCTTTTTAATTGCAGGGGCATGCTCGTGACAAGCTTAATATACTGTGTCTTGCAAATGAATAAAGGGCTTATATTTTGTCTTTACTATCAAACCAATCAACAGTATCAACGTTCTTCAGAATCGTTGCACAGCTACACATCGCTTTCAGTTGGTTTCCCTTTTCCTATTTGTGAAGTGCGTTCTCAAGTGTGGTGTAGGTCATACTTGGCGGCGAACTTCGGCTTCTTTGAAGTACGAAAGTTTCTATAGTCACTAAGTAAAATTCAAGTAAGTACGTTTTACCCCTTCACACTCAAAGTAGGTTCCAAGTGCACTCAGATTATACACTTCACACCATATCTAGTGTGAAGCCAACAACTATGCTCTTTGATTTGGCAACTGAACCAAAACCAATCGTGACTTGTCCGCATTCGTTTTCCCGCGCTTATAAGTGGTTGTAAGTGGTTAAATGCGTGATTACTGTTATTTGGGGGGGGGGTGGGGGGGTCAGGAAAAATCACTTTTCGGGAGAGGGGGGTTACGTGCAAAATTTGAGGACAAAGGGGAGGCCAAATTCCACCAGTCACCACCCCCCACACACCCCACGAAAATCCTCAAATAAAATCAAGCAGTTCAGCTTTTGCAGACGACTTCGCCGCTGTGGTACACTATTGAGTTATTTGGCTTTTTCACGCAATCGAGCGATCCTGGGCGCCATCTCTACTTCAACTATCAAAAGCCTTGAACACGGTAGCCTCTCCAAATCGTTTTTGCCCTACCTGCTGAGGAGACTACTTTAAAGCTTAACTTTATTACAGGAAATTTTCACGAGGTCATAATTTTCCGATTCTTGGAGTTGCATCATTTTGCGACACTAAAATTTTAAGAAATTTAATTTCTAGAATGTCCAAAATCGCTCCTGAAATACTCCCCTGAAAAAAGGTCACTTTTCTTTTTCGTGGCATTAAATTTTTGCGATCTTTCTAAAATTGTTTTTAAAGCGAAAATCCTATGTCGTGATAGTCTCCTTTAGGAAGATGACAACTGGTAGCCATGGCGTCGTACATATTTAACGAGATATTCTTATCTGAACCACATTGACTGCGGTGCCTTTAAAATAATTACATCGAAAAAGGCAATTGAAGAGAAATTAAATTTCTCGTGGTCAGTATTTAAAATCTTGGTCCATTTCCAGATAACACTAAAATTCCATTTTACTTAAGATCTTCATGGTGAATTGCACACAAAGAAGCACCAAAATGTTTTAAAAGGCTTTTCTCATTCAAGTATCAACTTACTGATTTGGTTGATGGGTTTTGTCCCTTCCCGCCATGAGAATCTGTGCCAGCCATCGTGTCGTACATTGCTAATAAGAAGTTATGATTCAAGATGACTTTTTTTAAATGTCTGTTTCGATAAATTTCTAATGATACAAAATCTTGCTCCCATCAAAAATAATACGTTCATAATTTCCCAGTTAAATATGGAGTTACTTTTATAGCAATGCCAAATTTGGCACGAAGATTAAAAGGAAACTCTCGTTAATTCTGATAAAGGTTCAAGTCTCAGGTATAATTTTACTAATATTGTTAATGGGTTTTAGACCCTCCCTCTCATTTTCTGGGACTGAACTGTTAATAGGTCCATCACTGGCAAAATATGTCATCGTGGCTTTCTTAGAAGACGAGATAACTATATTACTATAACCTGCAATCCAATATGTTGAACAAGCAAAGTCTCGATAAGTCGTTTACTCAGTCTCCATGCATTAAAGTGTTCTCGCAGGTTAACTGATAACAGTGGTGCACTGTCACAAGAGTTCAGGTAATCTTTGCAATTGTTTACTTTAACCTTTTTTACACAAAACCTGGTTTTTTGAAAGCCAATTAACACAAATCCAGGATTAATGCAAGTCTTTTAATTCAGATTTTTCTCTAAGTTGCTATTGTTTACTGTTTATTTCTAGGTCAGTGCCTTTTAAGTAAGGTGAAAGTTGAAATCAAAGATCAATACAAGTATAATTAAGTCAGAGAAATGTTTGCTTAGTCAAAATTGATATTTACAGTTGGCTGACTTAAAGTTGGCGGTAATCCTAGTTTAGCCTTTAGCTCCAGTTTTGGAGCAACTACTGATCTGAAGCTAGAACAATAGGAATAATTCCTTTTTACCTGCTAAGAGCAGTACCTGCTAAGGAAACTACTTCAAAGGAGTTGACTTTTGGCAAAGCTACTTTACTACAAAGCTACTTTATTACAAGAAATTTATATACGACACCATAATTTCGCGATTCTGGAGGGTCCTCATTTTCTGACACTTAGTTTTCACGAATTTGAATTATTTGTCGAAACTCTGTCCCGAAAATCACTCTTGAAATAGAAACACTTTCTTCAGTAGTTTTCGTGAATAAAAACTGATTTTCGCGGTTTCAAAAACATGATATGGCGAGCAACGCAAAAATTCAATGTCGCGATAGTTTCCTGTTGCAGGGGAACAAGGAGCTGTGATAACCATCGTGCCGTGCATATTTAATAAGATATTCTCGTCTGAACTATTTTGACTCAAGTTCCTTTAAAATAATTACTTAGTTAAAGACAATTAAAAAGAAATAAAAGTTCTCATAATCAGTATTTAGAATCTTGGTCCAATTCTAGATAACACGTAAATTCCATTTCAGTGAAGATCTTCAAGGGGAATAACACACACGACAAAAAAGACCAAAATGTTTTCAAAAGCTTTTCTCATTTAAGTATCAACTTACTGCTTTGGTTAATAGGTTTTGTCCCTCCCTTTCAATTATTGGAACTAAATAGATCCACCATATGAGGATCTGCGTAGGCCATCGTGTTGTCCATTTCTAATAAGATGGTGTGATTCAAGTCCACTTTTATTTTTCTGAGTATACAAACTCTTGATCATATCTCAAATACTATATAAATCACCTTTCCCAGTGAAATATATATGGAGTTCTCAGTACTAAAAACTTCAAGCTAAGTTTGACAATAAAATGAAGAAACTCTACTTTATTTTGGTAGACCTTTTAATCTTCAGAATACCATCGTTGTTAATGGTTTGGCCATCCTTCTTAATTTCTGGGACTGAACTGATTAGTCCACCGGTAAGATAAGACATCAAGGCTTTTATAACAAATGACATAATTGGATTACTACAGTCTGCAATTCTATCTGTCGGGGCAAGGAAAGACTCGATCGGTCTTAACTTAGTCTTCACAAGCAAGGTTCTCCCAGCTAACTAATTTATCACAAAGTTTCAGGTAATCTGAATTGAACTGATTTGTTTACTTTAAGTTCCTTCACACTGGACCTTTTGGTTCAAGTCCGGATTAACTCAAATCCAGGATAAATGTAGGTTTTTAGTTAGATTTTACGATCCTAGTTAAAAGCACTTTTCACAATTCATAATATTGCTATAAGTTAACATTAGTAAAAGTCAAAATCGGAATGAACAGAGTGAATTGAACAAAATCCTTACTTGTCCTTTTCAGTTAGAACTCTACTGAGTTCAGTTATATTCTGAGTTGAACAAAACAAAGCTTAGAAATAAATTTTAAACGAATACTTCAGTTAGGTAATTATGACATTTGAAATTTCCATCTTCCACTGATTTTGTTGATAAGTAACCAGAGTTGACTCTAGTTCTAACCTTAAATGACATCTTTTCTCAAATTTAGATCAACGATATTATCTACGCGTATTCTCTAATCTGCATTTCAAACATTTCATCAACTAGATCTTACTTTTTCAAGGACGATGAGTCTCATCACCATGGCATATTTTTCCCATTGACTAGCCAGTGTTGACTTTAGTTCTAACCTTGACTTACGGCTTTTTTTTTTTCAAATTTAGGCCTGAGTTATTTTCTTTTCTCTAATCTACCTTTCAAATGTACTTTTCTAGCGACTAGATTTTACTTCCTCAAGAACTGTCCGTCTCCTCACTATGGCTCAGAGGACTTTGTTTATTGTCACCCTGTTGCTTCTTTTAAACGGCAAATACACAGGTTTGTGAACTGCGATTTAATTGTTAAGATTTTGGTTATTTAGTTTCCATTCCTCAGTTCATGCTGCCAAGAAGGTCTGCAATCACTGATCCCTAACATGCCTTTTGATGAACGAGCTAAAAGTCAGAGGAAATGTTAAAACGAAAATAGCCTTTAAGATTTGAGCAAACTTTGAATGGAGTTACAACTAAAAGCTTCAATTATGTGCGCGGTATGTGCGTCAATGTCAGCGTTTCTATAGTTTCTACGTTTCAAAGTTCCTTAGCCCAATAAACAAATTTCGTAGCCAGGGTAGCCGAACTTTGTCTGTAGCTGAGATATTATCGCTAAGAAAATATATATTTGTAATTATACGCAGACATAGGGCAGCTTTATCATTTGCAAAGAGAGCCAGGCCAAACAGAGTCGCGGGTCATCGCAAGTTTAGAAATACCAACTTGAGCAGAAGACCTTGGGCTTTTTAATCGCTGTTAACGTTTCAGAACCACGTTCCTCGAAGTTTTTCATCCTTGGGCGGAATATTCGTATAACTGACTTTCAAAAAGCCTCAATTGAGGCGCTTATCACTGAAACATTTCCATTTAAATTTCTAACCGGCGAGATAAGATGACGGTGACAAGTAGATGATAAAGAAGAAGGTTTAAACTTGAACAAATAAAAACAAAATAAACATTTGAACAGAAAGAAATAATAAACAACTCAGTAAACGTATAATTAACTCACATTGTAGCGGCTCTACGATGCAAAGGCTACAAGCTAAACACAACTACTACTAAAGACTTTGGCGAACCGAGAAAACGGATGCTTCGGCGAACTGAGAACTACAGCTAACACTATGACTGCCGGCTACGAGCGAATGCGGACAAATGAACGAAACAAGTAAACGCTAATGAAAGATGCAAAAAGAGTAACTATGCAAACGGATGTGAAAATGAGTAAAATAACGTATCAAACAAAAAGTGAACAAAAGCTAATTATACGCTAAGATCTAACAATTTGTTTTACTACTTGACTTCGGGTTCACTAGTATGTCCTTGAAAAACTGTGGGTTTAAATAATCATCCATCAACGAACAATGGCTGAGAAAGGCAAGCCCAGAATATTGGAGCCGGTGGGTGAAGCACAGAAGACCAGACAAACGTTAACAAGTTTAGTTGCAGCGTTTATGTTAAGTCTAAAGAAACATAATGTGTTCTCCTTTTAGAAAGCCGGAAGCTGTCCCAGTACTGTCGTCGAGCAACGTATGCAAATACTCGACTAATCAAGTTTGTACAGCACTGTGCTCCGTCGGACTGGAGTAATTTTTTTGGAAGTCGGCAAATACAGCAAGATTTGAAAGAGCTGACACCTATAATGTTAAAAGTTGCCCGAAAGCAAGATCATCCTGGAATTGAGCCTCCAATGCGACTGATGTTCGAAGCCTTGAGAATTGTAGCTCCAAAGAAAGTGAAGGTGGTCATTTTGGGACAGGATCCTACTCCACAGCCTGGTGAAGCTACAGGCTTGGCGTTCAGCGTTAAAGACCCCAGATCCGTTGGAACGGCGTTAAACGTTTTGCTCGAGGTGGCCCTGGAAGGTTTTCCCGTAAATATAAAAAAAGGGAATTTAAGGAAGTGGGCACAACAAGGTGTCCTTCTCCTTAACTCAGCATTAACAGTTAACCGATATCAGGCGGGATCTCATCTAAAAGCAAATTGGTGGGATTCTTTTACCGCCAAGTTAGTAGAGTACATTAGCAAAAATGCAAAGGCGTCTGTGTGGTTACTCTGGGGGCAAAAAGCGCAACGTTTCGAAAAATTCATCGACCGCAATAAGCACTATGTCATAACGGGAGGCCATCCTTCAGCCTTGGGTGGAATCGGGATGAATGAATTTTTCGGGAAAGGGTACTTTCAATGCGCCAATAAATTTTTGATTAAAAAAAGGAAGGTTCAAATAAATTGGGCGCTGGTAGCAAGCAACACTGTGAATCGGGCACCAATCATCGTTTTGGATCCATGTCCAAATCAGTCGAGTGTCGGAATGTAAATTTGAATTCGTTGATCCCATCAGATTGGCTTGCGATATTGTTGAGAAACTTAAAAAATTATTATTTTTATTATCACCTATGTTATTGTAACAAGGGATGTCAATAGCCTTAACGAATACAGTAACATCCCACGTCTAAGGGGCTGCATTTTTCCTAGTCAGCCCGGCTTAAAAGGCTTTTATATTTGTATCCGATATCTAGTGAGAAATTAGTCCTCTTCTATGTACAAGGTTCTGTCGGAATTTCCCATAAGGCACTGGACCACCCACTTTAGTTAATATTACTAGAGTTTAGTTTACTGGAACTACTATTGAAAATTACTTTTCTAGATAAGAGCCTACTCCACGTGTCAAGCTAAACTGCAGGTTCTTCTATATCTTCAGTCTGTAGGTTTTTTAATCTGTTAGGGCTTAGATGTGGGGTTTTACTGTATATTAAGAGTAATTAAATTCCTGTTGTTATGTAAAGCCACGAGCAAAGGCTTTCCATAGAGGCAATATTAAGCAAACTACATCGACCCTTACTCGTTTCTAAGGAATCAACAAGTTCAGAGCATTGTAAAAGGGGGTATAAAATTCTGATGCGTTTAATTTTCTAAACGACGTAAGCTTGTTTTTGTTCAGAAATCACTACAAATACTGAAAGGCTCTTTAAACTCAGTAGGAAAACGTTTGAAAGCACAACGAACACAACCCAGTGGGGACTCCCATATATGATTGAGAAAAGGGATGCTCATCTTGCCTTTTCGGTGGTAAAATTTTTCCTTTGGTAAGCTTTATAACCTTGAGAGTTACCCCTCAGGGATGAAAGGGGGTTTGAGCCACATCTTCAAAACGAGATTGTAGAATCTTTTATGGGTTCTTTTCAAAATTGTTGTGGGCAGCGTGTAGTGATAGACTTCAGATCTGAAGATCAGTGATTTGAGTCCTGGATCCTGCCATCGTGTTGTTTCCTCTGACAGCAGGAAACTCTACTCCACATTGTCTCTCTCCACCTTTACCTTTCGGAATTGCTGGTGAGCAGCCCTGTCATTTGTACATTGGAGTCCTTCCCCTTCCCCCCAAGAAGCATGATGGAAGAGGTACGGGAAAAGGTTGTACTCCCCGGTGTAAAGTGAAAGTGGGTAAGCTCCCGGCAGTGGCGTATCCAGAAGAAGGGTCTCAGTGGTTGGTGAAAACTTGAACTTGTTTTTTGAATCATTCAATAATCAAGTGTACTCATGTTATAACAAGACCACGGATCGTGTACGTTTAACAAGGCAATCTTATAAAGTGTATGCTGAAGCTGAGTGAAGATTCTTTGGCTTCAAGTAGTATGACTGATCAGCATTTGATAGGATTCACTTTATTACATTTACATCTTGTTACTGGTTTTGAAAAAAATTTCAATTTTTATCCGTAAAAGGAAAAAACAGAATGTGTGCTCCATTTTGGATTCAAAACGTACACAATGATATGAGAACAGACATAACTGTAAGTTTTTTCGATGCGAAAGTTTTCATTTCGACACCTTCCATTAACATCACTGGATCCTCCTCTGCCAAAGAAGTACTGTATGGAATCTCGAAATGTGCTCGCTGTTTATCCATACTTTTGTTACTGAGTGTGTTCAATATCGCATTACTTTATCTATTGGAAGTATTAAATGGAGGCCTGGACTTTTCATTTCGGGTTCCTGGACACTTCCGCATTGTTTTATTAAAACAGTATGATATGTAACTTTAAAACAAAACAAAAATTTTGAGAACCATGATCACGTTCAAACTGCCTACAAATTGAGCACGTGCAGCTTTAGCTCGAGTATGGAAAGTGGAGATCGCTAATGTCATTCCTCTGTCTAACTCAAAAACTTATTGAACATAACATAAAGTTCAATAACGCTGAAAAGTAATAAGAGCAATATTTACTCGCAACGAGACACCGTGTTTTGTTTGATTAATTGAGAAAGCACTAGTGATGGATTAGCATTCCGCCATGATGCATGCGTTACCTTTAAACCGGTAGTTCTATTTTTTGACGGTCTTTGAATCATATCATGAGTGTAACCTTGAACAATCCCCCCTCCATGGTACTTTTCATTATATTATACAGGTGGTTTTGACTTTTCTGAAGTCTGTGGATGAATTTGTTACCACTGTGCGGAAACTCAGAAATGAAAGCGAAAGCAAACGCAGGGAGCTTGGAAACCTGGTCAGAGTGCTTGTCAGTGCTTGTCTTCGAACCAACTGAAGATGGATGGCCTTACCTGGAATTGAAGAAAGTGGTTTTGGACGAAAATATTGGAGATTTCAAACACTCCTATCATGTACAAAATTTCTACTTCCATCCAGGGCCAGGAGGGGTGGAGGAAAGACAAAATTTCAAAATTGAAAGTCAACATCCACAAATCCTAAACTTCGTGATGTTAATAACGTTCATGCACATTTAAGAGATTCAACGTTAAGTTAATGTTTACGAAGACTAACTACAAATACAACGGGCGATGTACTTGAAACCAGCACCATGAAACGTGTTTCGTAAGACATATCTTTTAGCCCTGTATGCCCCATTATCAACCAGCAAAATTTCTTCACTGTTTTCCATATTTTTCAAATATCAGAAATTCCGCTTTAGAATTTCGATTTTTACCCCATCTAAACTGGAAATCAAGCTTATGATGTGTTCAGACCATCTCGTGATCATTAGGCCACATTGCATGGGTAGTGTGTTGGTTATCCAGTTAAGAGCACCGAAAACCAATTGTGAAAATGACTTTCCTACACCATGAACAAGCCTTCGTGTTAAAGGCAATAATTAATTATTCTTTCGATACTAAAGGTTGATGATCAGTTCTCGCATTTCCGCATTGAATTAGCGAATAAATCGATCCTTGTAATAGATGCATTCTAAATTATCAGTGAATGACACAAGCTAGTCGGAAAAATAAATGCGAATTCTCCTTAAAGCTATTGCTCTCCGTTGACAAAAGAATTGCATAGCTTCAAAGTACTCTGCTGAAGAGTATTCTAGCTATCATACAAGAACTTATCTTGTCTTCTAGCGATCTGAAATGTTGCAATACAAGCTTGATATGTTTTCAAAGATAGGTTAGCCGAGAATTAAGTGCTCTTAACACTCGGACGTCCGTGGGGGGAGGGGAGGGGGGTGCCACTTCCCCAGAAGGTTTTTCTTCAAGTTTTCCGAGACGATTTTTCATCTTCATCTACCGTTTTCTGTAGCTGTATGCATATCACTTAGAAACATTTTGACACTCATAAATACTAGGTGGTCAAGTCATTTTTGAAAAAAATGCGTGCTTTTCACCTTTTTGGTAAAAAAAAGCACAAAACGTTGACAAAAAGCAGAATAGTGTTTAGTTATTTCATAGTCAACAATTTCAATGTCCGCCGTTTTATTTATAATTTTTAGTTTTGGGTAAAGGCCAAGGTGGCTGCCAAGATAGCGCCATCTTGGATGATGTCACAGGCCTCCAGCAGCGTCACAACCCATATTTGCTTGTAGAGCAAATCACAGTGAAAAAGCTTGGTCCCATCACAGATAATGCATGATTGCCATTTCCGTGAATTGACTGACGAGAAAAAAAGAGGCATCAAAACGTTTTTGAAAGGCCGCATGCTTTCAAGGTTTTTTTAGTTTCAAGCATCAACTTACTACATCGGTCACTGGATCTTATTTGTTCCCTCTGAATTATTGGAACTAAACAATCCACCATGATAATTAGTGTGAGCCACCGCCTCTTCATTTCTTAATGAGACGTAGTGATCCATGATGAATGTTGTTCCTTTGTGAATACTACGTAAGAACGATTTCCCTGATGAAATATAGCGTTCCGTGAAGAACTTTTGCTAAATTTAGTAAAGAATATACGAAAAATCTATATTTGTTCTGGTGAAATTTTTAACCTTACTGACCTTTTGAAGGGTTTAGCTCTTACCTTTTAATTTCTAGGACTGATTTGAAGAGGAACACCAGCAAAATTGGTCAGCGTGGCTTTCATTTTTCATGAGATAATTAGATCACTGCGACACAATCTTTTGAAAAAGGAAAAATTAAATCGGTCGTTTACAAAGTAGTCGAGTCGTTCTATAATGTTGACAACTGATATCAATGGCCACTGTCACAACAGCTGAGGTAATCTACACAGTTGATTACTTTAACTTTGTCTACCTGGGCCTGGTTTTAAAGATTGACTAACACAAATCTTGAACGATTGCAAGTTTTTTTCTCAATATTTTATCTTACTCAAGTTCATTTTAGACCGTTCATTTCTAAGTCAAAGTGTGACATTAGTGAAAGATTAAACCCTGCAAAGATTTGAAGGAAACTCGTAATTATCAAGTTGACGTATCACCCCGGAAAAGCTTCACCCTGGCCAAAAACTTGGAACTATACGAATTCTAATTCGATTGGGTAATTACGACAATTTAACCTTCCACCATTTGGAATGTTGACACTTAGCTTGATTTCTTTAATAATTTTTTTTTGCTGACTAGCTTATGTTGTCTTCACAACTAACCTTAAGTTATGACATTTCATTAAATCTAGCCAGACGTTCTTTCTACTGATTATATGCGTGTCAACCGTTTTTTTAGTAAACTGGAAATATATTTCGTTACTGAAGGAAGATCAGTCTCATCACCATGGCTCAAAGGATTTTGTTTATTTTCACCCTGTTGCTTTTATTGAACAGACCATACACAGGTTTGTGAAATGTGTTTTATTTATTTCAGTCTATCCTAACTTCGTACTGCCAGGATGTTCTCCACTAGACCTAGTTCCCGAACATGCACTTTTTTGACGAGCTAAAATTCAGAGAAACGAAGAAATAACGAACATAACTTCAATCAATCATTGACAGGGTCTTAGAACCACGTTTCTTGAATTTCTTTATCCTTGTAAGGAATATTTGCCTAACTTTTGATCGGTTAATAAGTCAGTGCCCCTAGATAACTGGGTGTGCCGCGCACAACGAAAAACAACAGGCAACCCAGCTTAATAGAACTTGTCGGGAGAGCACTTAGGTTATGTGTCTAGTAACGTGTCCATCCCATAAGTGAAGGTCATTGGAGCACCACCATGAGAAAAAAAAACTTTGAATCATTTTTCTTCATCTTGGTTCTCGCAACGTCGACGCTTGTCCACCCTTGGCTGTTGTCCGCCCATCGTTTGGATGTTGTTCGCCCATTTCTTTTCTGGTGTCAGCTTTTCGCTCCAACTTTTCCCTGGAGAATGATCTTAGCCAGACCATTGGTTCCGTGACGTTTATGCTAAGTCTAAAGTGGTCATGATGTGTTCTCATTTTAGAGAGCTCGATGAGGTACAACTGTGGAGGAGCAAAGTATGAAGTCAACGGACTGGAAGAGTTTATAAAGCACTGTGTTTCGCAGGATTGGGGTGAATTTTCTGGAACTCCACAAGTACAAGAAGTTGTAAAAGAGCTGTCTCATAAACTTTCAAGTGAAGCCAAAAAGCGATCTAATCCTGGCATTGTATGCCACTAGTGTTCGAGGCCTTCAACAGGGTAGGCCCAAAACAGATCACAATGGTTATTATAGGTCAGGATCCAATTCCACAAGCTGGCCGAGCCTCTGGCTTGGCTTTTAGTGTTGATGACCCAAAATCTGCTGGGTCTGTGTTGAATGTTTTGCTAGAGGTGTCTCTGGAAGGATTTCTCGTAAATTTAAATAATGGCGACGAAACTTCGTGGACACGGCAAGGTGTCTTTCTCCTGAACGAAGCATTAACCGTTAACCGGGGACAGGGGGGGTCTCACTCAAACTGGTGGTCTTTGTTCACGCAAATGCTAGTGCAGTACATTAGCCACAGGGGTAATCCGTCTGTATGGTTGCTCTGGGGACAAAAAGCACAATATTTCCAACAGTTTATTGACAACACAAGGCATTACATCATGACAGGAGGCCATACTTCGCCCATGGGTGGGATCGGGAAAAATGAATTTTTCGGTAAAGGTTACTTTCAATGCGCCAATGAATTTCTGGCAAAGAAAAGAGGTGGTCGAAAAGATTGGTCGCTGGCACCAAGAAACGTTTTGGAACCGTGTCCACCTATGTAAATAGAAAGTAAAGAAGAGAATCGAATTAACGCATCTCGGGGTGCGACCCGATAAATGATTACAAGTATTAAACGTAAAGTGCAATAAATCTGAAAGATTAATAAAAGCGAAATTCGCTTACTTGCCTGATTCTAAATAAATAAACTAAATTAATAAATCGGAATTTGCAGTGGCACCCCCACAAAGTGGCTATTCGCCCACTGATTCCAGATGAAATTTGGAAATGTTGTTTTTTGTGGAGGGAGAAAAACTGGAGAAACCGGAGAAAAACCCTCGGATCAATTACTGCGCCATCTCTGCTCCAGTGAGGATGCATCCCGTCCCGAGGAAATACCAAAATTAGCTCAAATTCATAGCCACTTCATGCTACAGAAGAAACGATATTTCAAAGTTGAAAGTTAAAATCTAGGAACCTAATATTCGGCCCGATAAAATGCGCGTTTGTGTTGGAGATTGCGAGCTCAACCACATCAAGTGAACAGGAAAAAGTAATTATTTTATGAAGTTGTTAAAGCGCAAAACAATAGACAAAAAGTCTTGAAGACAGCGGGAGAAGGAAAAAGCAAAAACAGTGCAATGGCACTCTGCTTTAGCTTCTTCTCTGTCCGCCATCTTGATCCAGAGATCCCACGTGAACAATTTTTTTGGCGGTAATTTAAGGTGGCTGAACACAGTTTCTCTTGGTGGTCAGTGGTATCGGACGACACGGGGCGGTTTTAAAAAAATCAAAACAAACATGGCAACCAAGTCGGCGGCGAAAATATCTTTTTCCTGTTCTCGTCAGCTTTTAAAATGCAGTTTTTGCTTTTCGTTTATTGCCAAAACGGGGAAATTGACTTCAAGTGAACAATTCTGCTCGGGCATTGGGTGAAAAATGGCCGAGTCAAACAACGGAATGCAACTCTCCTGTGTGCCACAAGGGTGGAAAATTAAGCGCAAGTTTACTAGTTTCTTCAGTATACCCCTCGCCAGCGTCCTACTTACCTCGGTGTTTGGACTTACTGGTTTCTGTGGGGAAAATGATGATGACGATGTTTCAACGCCTGCTAAAAGAAAAGCAAGGACACAAGCTGCTCGCGAAGAAATATGCTTGTTTCCGGAGAAGGGTGACGAAAACGACCCGTCACCTCACCTAGTTGACCCACCAGTTTTCCGACAAAGAAAGAGGCAAGCACAATCTTCAGCACAGAAATTGGTAAGGCAAAATAATACAATATGACATTGGTAAAAATACATTACGAGCTCTTTTTGGTATTTTTACTGGGATAATCACACACTCCATGAACATGTTTAACGTTGTCCTGATTTATTTCCAGCCTTGCAATGCTGGAAATGGTCAGGAAAATAAAACCCCCATTGAACTGTCAGGCTACAGAATCATTTACTTTGGTTTACTGCAACAGTCTTTACAAAGTTGTCAACAATGCAAATCCGGTAAAGAGCCCACAACTTTTCTTATCAGTTTCTAGAATGTTCACCCTCAGGTCAATACTTCTACTAAACGCAAAATGCTTTTGAAATATTGCAACAAAGCACAAACTCTAGGGGGTCCATTCACTCCCCCCCCCCTTGCCAAGCCACCTCTCCTCGAACCACGGTTGGGGTGTGACTTTGCATGTACATCCGAGAGTTTAAGGCAAATTATCAGGATTTTCGATTTTTTTCGTCCTGTTCGGTGATGCCTCTAAAGTATTTACGGAAAATGGATACCAGGTGTGTATTTCATGTTCTTTTGTAGAGCACTCAGCCGAAAGCCGATCCAACATAACGAATATAAGAAGAGAAGAGAAGAAAACTAGTATTAGACAAGTTTGCGCCTCTGGCAACTGGGGCAGAAACTGGTCTAACAGGTACGACAGGCAAGGGGAACAAGGAGTTGTGTTAGCCATCAAGCTGTATTTAATAAGATATTCTCGTCTGAACTATATTGACTTTAGTTCCTTTAAAATAATTACTTTGTAAAAGTTGGAATTGAAATAAAAATTCTCATCATCAGTATTTAAAATCTGGGTCTTATTCCAGGTGACACGAAAATTGAAATTTTAGTAAAGATCTTTTTGGTGAATTACACACACAAATAAGACGAAAAATGTTTTTAAAAACTTTCTCATTAAAATATCAACTTACTGCTTTGGTTAATGAATTTTGTTTTTTCCTTTCGATTATTGGAACCAAACGGGTCGTTAGCCGCCAAGTTGCTATATTTAATGAGATATCGTGATTCAAGATGACTTTCATTCCTTTAAAATGTATTTGTGGAAAAAATTTCTGAGGATACAAAATCTTGGTTCCATCTCAAATGCTACATAGATCGCATTTTCTCATGAAATGTATATGGAATTTTTTTTGACAATTTTGGGCTAAATTGGCCATAAAATATAGAAACTCTACTTTTTTCTCGTTAAGACTCCTTGGTATTTATTATATTTACGCTGTTCATGGATTTTAGCCCTTCCTTCATAATTTCTGGGACTAAACTGTACAAATCCACCAGCGAGATTTACAACGGCTTTAACATAGTAAATGGTAAATTAGATTAAGTGCTACAACTCGGCTGAAATTCCGTGAGTTAACACTGAACGAAAGATTCGATCAGTCGTTAACGTAGTCTTCACAACGTTCCAACTAAGTTGTGGCCTCCGTCAAACTAAGTCGCTACATTGTCAAAACATTTCAGGCTGTTAGTGCTCTGATTTGTTTACTGTGTGGTACTCAAACAAAAACTGTGAATAAGCAAGGCTCTGAGTCAAACTTGATCATCTCATCATGAGTGTTTTAAGTCTTGGTCCTGTTAAAGATAACACAAATTTCAAGGAAGATTTTTATGGACGATCTTTATGTTGTAAACGACTTTTCTCATTCAAGTATCAACGTACTGCTTTGGTTAATGGCTTCTGTCCCTTCTTTTTCTATTATTAAAACTAAATAGATCCACCATGACAATTTGTGCCAGCTATCGTGTCGTCCATTGTTAATGAGATGTTGTGAGATGTTGTGATTCAAGATAACTTTTATCTCTTCAAAATGGTTTTATCGAAAAACATATCAGTGTACAAAATCTTGGTTTCCCATCAAAAATAATATGAAATGCCATTTACCAATGAAATGAGATTACCTGGCTTAACTTGGTTACCTTTATAACAATGCTAAATTTGGCAATAAGATGACTACAAATCAGTAAAGCAACCTGCCGTTGCAATTTAATATGTTGAACAAGGAGAGACTCTTTCGGTAGTTTAGTAAGCTTACACTTCATCACGTTTTCCGACGAATCAAGAGATTGTCATTGAACCACTTGCACAGTCATTCAAGGTCACCATTAATGTTATTCTCGAGCTCCTGGGCTTTTAAACAAGAGTAGTAAACTGCTGTGTCGTCTGCACATGAGGACACCTCACAGGACTCTATGTTCATGTACATAGTCCTAGAAAAAAATAGCTGAAATTTAGTCCTTTTGCAGAATAAATGAGAGTCTTTTCCTTGATCTCCTCCCCTGCTCTTCTTCCTCTCCATTCTAGCCCCAGGCCTCTACCAGCCCTGGCTGCTACCCGTTAAGAGTTGCCCGGCGAGGAGACTGCATCAAAGGATTTTGGGCAAAGCTACTTTATTACAAGAGTTTTTCGCGAAATTACAATGTTGCGAGCTCTGGAGGGGCCTCTTTTTGTGACACATAGTTTTTACTAATTTCAATTATTTGTCGAAACTCTCCTCTGAAAATATCTTCTGAAAAAATAAAGACACTAATTCTTTTCTTCGCGACAAAAACAAATTTTCGTGATTTCAAAAACAAAGCGAGCAACGCAAATATCCAATGTCGAGATAGTTTCCTGTTGCAAGGGAACAAGTCTGTGTTAGCCATCGCGACGTACATATTTAATAAGATATTCTCTTCTGAACTACAATGACTTAGTTCCTTTAAATAATTACTTTGTAAAAGACAATTGAATCGAAATAAAATTTCTAACAATCAGTATTTAAACTCTTGGTTCAATTTAAGAAAACACTTAAATACCATTTCAATCATAGTGAGCAACATACATGACAAAGAAGACCAAAATGTTTTAAAAAGCTTTTCTCCTTTAAGTATCAACTTACTGCTTTGTTTAATGGGTTTTGTCCCTCTCTTTCAATTATTGGAACTAAATAGAACCACCATGAGGACCTCTGTTGGACGTCGTGTCGTACATTTCTAATGAGATGTTTTAAATGTATAAAAACTTGTATAAAAACTTCTGAGGATAAAAAATCTCGCTCTCATCTCAAATACTCTTAAACAACATTTTGCAATGAAGTCTGTTATTTCAATAATTTGACACAAAAATCTGGCAAAAAAATTGCGAACTTCACTTTATTCTGATAAATCGTTCTAATCGTTTTCAGTTTGTTTATGTTGTTAATGGGTGTAAATTCCTTCCTCTTAATTTCAGGGGCTAAACTGAATAAGTCCACAAGCAAAATTTGTCATCCTGGGTTTCATAGTAAATGGGATAATTAGGTTACTACAGGCTGCATTTCAATGTTAAGTAGGGAAAGAATCGTTCGGTCGTTAACTTGCTCTTAACAAGCTTCCCGAGCTAAGTTGTTGCAATTGTCACAACGGTTAAGGTAATCTGAATTGCACTGATTTCCTTTCCAGTGTAGAGTTTAATTCTAACTCAAAATTTCGACTTCTTCAGGCCAAAAGTTTTTTTCCTACTTTTAATTAATATGCATTTCAAACTTATTCTTTTAGCAACCAGTAATTTCACTTCTCTAAGGACACTTCACGATCACCATGGCCGATCAGAGGACTTTGTTTGTTGTCACCCTGTTGCTTTTATTGCATAGGAAATACACAGGTTTGTGACTTTTGTATTATTTCTATTAAAGCTTTGGGTTATTTACTTTAGCCCATCCTAACTTGAGGCTGGTAAGCAAGTCTGCAAAATGCGAGGGCAAAAAAAAAAAATAACAAAAGTTTTGAAGTTTGAGCAAACGTTTTTTCTTTTCTTTACTTCGAATTAATGGCAAAGTAAATTTATCAAAAATTCAATTGAAACAACAATTCTATCCTTGTGTGTTTGAAGTTCTCTATAGGAGTTGATAAATATCGGGTCATCACGAACCTAATAAACAATTTAAATTCCGCAGCCAGAGTAGCCGAAATTTGTCTCCAGCTAAAACATTCACGATCAGAGAAAGAAAGAAACTTCAGTAGATCGTAATAGAATCTCGAAAAATTCCGGCAAAAAATGCAAAGTCAACTTCTTTCAAGAGATTGAAAACACTTAAGATTATAAGAATGACAATGAGAAAAAAAACAAGATGAACTTCTACTAGGCCTTAATTCTTAATTTTATCGCCATTACTGGTAACTTAGTTGTCTAAACATATGTCGTTGCATCTGCTTTAAAATAAAATCAGTGATCTGTTTTCAACTCTTACAGTTTTTTTCGTGGTTTTAACTTGAGGTTTATTTATGGTTTTGAAATGAATTGTTTGATTGGGAAGGCTACGATTTGATTTCGTTTGTTTGTTTGTTTGTTTCTCGTTTCATGGTTTGCTTATTTGTTTGTTATTGTCATTTCGTTTTTCGTTGTCATACTGTGTTTACTTTGGCGATTGAGGTTTGTTGCAAAAGCGATATTCTGAGAAATAATGACCCTGGCATTTAAAGATATCAACTTAAGCAGTTGATTAAAGAACAACCGGAAAAATTCAGGTTTGAACGGGACTGATTCGAACCCATGACCTATGCGATACCGGTCCAGCCTCTAACCAAGCCAATCTTTAACTTGCTAGAGTCATCATCATTTCGTATTTTTATCCGCAGTTCAGATATATGATCATTTCATGTATTCGCTCTCATTTGTTTGACCATCTAAGTGAACTTTACGAATACGCAAATGACCAGCTCTCAGTTGGCTTGATACCTCAATTGGTCAGAGCTCTGCACCTGTATTGCAGAGTTTATGGGTTCGAATCTCGTTCGAGCCTAATTTTTCAGTTTGTTCTTTTATCAATTGCTTCAGTTGATATCTTTAGCTGAGAGGGTCATCATCATTTCTTATTTTATCAGCAGTTCAGGTATATGATTATTTCACATGTTCACTCTTATTTCTAACAGCTAAATGAACATTTGAGAGCTAAGAGAGGGTAGGAAACAATTGGGTAATGAACTGTTCGCAACATCATGTATCGATAAAATCAGAGCTTCAATAGCCCCTGAGAACACATCCCAGAGCTTTTGAACTTTCAGAAATTTGGTTAGTTTAAATTCCCATCCTAAAGGTCAAAACTGTTTTTCAAATAGCCCATAGTAGAGTCAGTTTAGACCATCAAATGCTCCTATCCCAGGAAAGGTCATTATTTATTACTCTCCTTCGGCTTTTGTTAGCTATTGTATCCGATCAAAACATTGTTTTAGGTCAAACACAGCGCACAAAAAATCATTAGCCTAAAAAAGCACTGTTTCGTGCTTTCAAACTTTGGTTGAAAATTCCCACCCCAAAAACTATCGCTGATGTCAAACGGCCCGTCCTCGGACCACATCTTCGAGACAGATTTCTAGGGTATGCCCGGGAATCACGGTCGATGTCTCGATTTGATCGGTACATTTAACCCTTAAAAACCTGGTATAGAAATGCATATTTTCCTAACTGCTCTCTATACATTTCTTATGGAACTAGTAAGGAGAATTTGTCTAAGTATCAAGACAGCTCATCCTTGGTGATCAGTTCCTTTATTCTCATCACTTGAATGTTTGAACACGCAGTGATGATGTAAAAAGAAATTACAATTTCGTCATTGTTAGGGCCTAAAGGGTTAACGGAAAGTCGATATTCAATCCTAACCAAAGCAATGTTGTTCTCCCCGTCATCACGACTGCCTGAATATTTGGTACATTTTTCTTTTGGATGGTATTGCGGACAAATACACGCAAAAATAACAAAGAAATCGCAAGTTTTCTATCCCAGTTGTACTTCCCTCAGTTTTCAATGGAAACATCTTTTGCCTAGCATCCTAAGGCTATCACTTACATTGTTTTATTATTTATGCGCATTTGATCATGTATTATTGGTATGTTAATTTGCGCAATATCAAGTAATTCCTCGCGAAGCGAGGTTTATAAATTTGTCGCGTGGGGATAGCGCGAGGATCGCTTAGGGCGGTCAAATCTCGATCTGCCTATACTTTTTTCGAAGGCGTCCGCACAGTTGCCTAGCAACAAAACCAAATCGCGACTGCTGACAGATGCGCACTCTCATGTTTCTCTAGCCTGCGTAGCAAGCGTTTCCGTAGGGCTTTTCGCATGTTTGAAGAATTTTTCGGTCCTTGAATGCGCGAAAATTGGGGCGAGCGCAAAAAAGTACGGAAACGCTTGCTATGCAGGCTAATGTTTCTTCATTTCTTGCTTGATTTGCCTGCTGACAAAAATCATGCTGACATGTTTATTCATCGTCTGTCAACAAGTTACTGGACCAATTTCTGATGCAAATGTGGGACCCAAACAAAGGCCGCCACCCCTTGATTTAGCAAGTGGCTGGAAATCCATTCCGGGGAAGATATACAACTGAAACTCAGCGTGAACGCAGACTTGAGATTCAACGCGTATGACGAAGGCAAAAGAGTCGACGACAAACGGGTTTAGAACCGACATCTTTTACCGGTAATAACCTAGCGAAGAATAAACTGACTAAAGCCACCAGCAAGATACAGACAGGAGACTGGAATATCATAGGCGAGAAATCTTAGAACTTAGACAACGTAGTTTAAATTTAGCTTAATAGCACAGCGCTACTACAAAACGAGATTCCTGAACAACGCGAACAACGCAGTCACAGTCACACCGATTGAATAATGAGAATGAACTCAGCGGCTACGAACTCTTCGAGAAATCGTGTCCTGAAACCGATCAGGACCGGCGATAGACTTTCCCAAGTCCTTTTATTTTTTCAGGTTAGTAGGCCCGTTTTAAAGGACTTTTCTTACCTGTTTCGCGCTGAATTCACCGGTGGAGTTTTCTACGGGTGACGTCAAACAATTTGACCAATCAGAACGCAAGAATAGAGCAAACTGAGAATTAGCTGGTGGACGCCATATTGTTTTTGTTTACTCGCAGCTATGGAAGACGTTTTTAGCCTCGGCCTTCGAAAACTGGGGTACCAAGAGTTAAGAGAAGGCCAGAGAAAAGTTATTAGTTATCTCGACGGAAATGACGTGTTTGTTTGCTCACCAACGGGTTCGGGGAAGTCACTATGCTTCGAAAGAGCTCCGTTCTTGTTCGAAGCCACCTACGTTGGGGTAGATGTTGCGGAAACACAATCGACTGCATCCTCTGTGTGCCTCGTGGTAGCCCCGTTTAGTATCACTGATGAACAATCAAGTCTCATCGTTGAGGAATCGAGGTATAGCAGCGGCGATGATCGGCCTAGAAAGTAGTGCAGCCGAAATGAAGGACATTTATGACGGGCGAATCAACCTGGTGTTTGGAAGCCCAGAGGCACTGCTAAACTCACACAAAACTGTCTTTTGAGAACTGATCTAAAGATGAAATCAAAGCTGTTTTTATCGGCGAAGGCCACTGTATTGCAAAATGGTAAGAGTGTATAGGATTCTTTAAGTTTGATTTCGAGCTTATCGAATGGTAATGTGAACACATGTCAATCATATTTTCGCTCCAGAATTTATAATACGATTCATTTAAGCAATAGACCGCATTTTCTATTGGTTTACTGGTGTAATAAACCCACGCGGGATGTTGGGAGAACACGAGAAAAGCTTGTAAATCACGAGCCGCAGGCGAGTGATTTACAAGCTTTTCGAGTGTTCTCCCAACATCCCAAGTGGGTTTATTACACCAGTAAACCAATAGAAAATGCGGTCTATTGCTTTTATGAAATAACTAGAAAAAAGACAAAGTTTTGAGTTCAGAAAGTATGTTTTTAATGGTGATCAAGTTGCGTCTTCTCTTAACAATCATCATGTGACGCGTGTTAACCAATCATGATAAGCGATATAGTAAACCGTAGCTCTGAGAATGGGCATCGAAGAAAGAATCAGCCGCCGATTAACCAGAAAAAGTACCAGGGAATTTACATGTCAACTTTAACAGCGAAATCCTTCACAAAATTCTGTGAAAGGTAAAATACTTCCTGAAGTTCAATTCAGGGGAAAGAAAAGTAATCATCCTTTCATCGATTGAAAGTGATGTGCACGTTTCCAATCGTGCAAGAATTGAACATTTGGCGGTAAGCAGAGCTTGTGTTCACCGTGTTTTGTTGAGTTGCTGAGATGGTGTTGTTCAAAGGAACTGGCAGCTGTTGTAGAGGAGGCCTTTCGCACCCAACGATCTGATTTTGACGCTGTTCAGCTGCCCGTATGGTTTCGTTGTCTCCAAGTGCGGAGGCGAGGACATCGCTGCATTTACGAAGCTGATTTGCCGACGGCATGCTGTGGTAGCTTTTCAGGCTGGATTCGTTGCGGTGACCTGATATGGCCATGATTTCTCTGTTTGTCAAGCCAGCAGTCGACCACAAGGTTATTGCTGTCGCCCTTACGGAATGGTTTGTGTAAACACGGGACAGACCTGCGGCGGAGCTGATGTCTTTCATCATTGTTGAAAGCTTGTTGATGTCCAGTGGTCGATTTTCATACCAAATCTTGTCAGAAGGTCGCCAATTTCTTTTCGGATACTGGAACAGCGCCTCGCACTGTGGATTCAGCTTGGAAAGAAAAAGTTCCAAAGCGGAATATCCATCGGTTGGACTGTTGGTTTTGTACATGCGGCCGTTCTTCTCGTAACTTTCCACGTCAGAAACTCCACCTGGGTGGTTCTTGGTCGTCTCATCGTGCGACATAGTGGCAAAAAGGCCGCCATTCGCATCTTCGCCAAACACAAAACTGCTTTTCTTTAAACGTCGCTGGCCCTCAAAACCACGGCGGCACCAATACAAAGAAATGTGGAACCAAACATTTCTAAGTAGAGACAGGGGCTGGGTAAGTGAAAGAATTTCACCGTTTTTGAGCTTTTCCAGGTCTTCTTGCTCGATAGCTGGTTTATGAGTAGTGTGTTGTAAGCCATCTTTCTTCAGTTGCTTTATTTTGGCATCCAACATTTGGTTTGATAATACAAACCGGGAATCTTTGTTGAAGGAAATCCCACGGTTGTTTGGAGGCGTATTGAGAAATCGTTCAATGCCATTTCTCAGAGATAAAAGTGTCGCCCGGCTGTAATTTTCTCCGTTGCGGTTTCGTGCCTCGGCGTAAAATTGGCGCAGGTTTTCATCTAATTCCTGGATTGACATTTCTGCCAATGTTATTCCAAGTTGTTTTTGCTTACTCCACTCTACAGTAAACAAAGCATAAAGTGGAAATTAGCGGAGAATTTTGTGATATAAAGTTTAATCCAAACAAATGAGAATTTTACAGTTTATTTTAGTTTTAAAGTTTCGCACGGCCATTGTTTTTTAATGTTTACGCGGCAACACCTTCGTGTGACTTTCATTATAAATTAGACAAGTTGTAAATTTAAGAGTAGAAAATCTGTCCTGTTCGTTTTGTTTTCCGCGAAATGTTGTTCAGATATTATGTTGAATGAAAATAAGTTCCGTTTATTAAGACCAACCTGTAAAAACTGAAACCGCCCACTGTGTTGCTTGTTTGGTCTTTGCGGCTTGTGAGTTGTTTACCATGTCGTCGAGTTGTTGCGTTTCCATTTCCGCAAATCTTCTCTTTTTATGATTTATGTTGGAGCCTTCTTGGTTACTGCTTTCAACGTTTTCGTTGTTAGACTCGGGGACTTCGGATGAAACTGGCAGTCCAAACGCCAACATAATATTGAAGTTCGGCAGTTCTTCGTCTGTGCCGGCCATTTTTGTCGGACAGGAGAATTTCTCAGTTCCTTACAGTTTTCTATGAGTTTACCGGAATAATAGTCAATAGGTTTTCGACCAATAAGAACGCGCGTAGTATCTCAGTTATTTTATAAAAACCAATCAAGTGAAACAAGTCGACCTCTCGTGCCTTCGTCGCTCGCTCGGTCGCTTCACAACCTCATTGAAGCTTGCCTCGCTCGCTTTGCTCGCAAAACAAAGGGCAAATTAATTTCAATCAAAGAGGTCGACTTGGAGCAAGTCTAGACCGGCGACACCGACTAGAACAAAAATGATTTTGTTAAAATCAACGAGAGGCGACAAAAATACACGATCATCAAGATACTTTTGCTAGAATACCTTTCCAACGGATGGTGACTGAACAGATTGGCTCAAAATAACTTCCTCTCTCTACCATCATCTTTACTATTGATGTACCAGTAATTATCAACATATAAGTATGATCAAAACCACAGATTACACAAGAGAAATTACTAGTAAATTATTTCACAAAATGGGTTTCAGTTCCCCCAAACAGTGCATATTTGTCTGTGAGCAGTAAAAAGAATTTGAATCTTAAGTTTAGGACGTTCCCGAGAAAATATTTGAAAGAAATAATTTATATTGCATCAGTAAGAATTTATCAGAGTTTATGTTTTCCGTTTTGGATATTGACCCTGTTAATAGTTAAAAAAAATAATATTCAGATGGTCCAGAAAGGACAATTTCTGTTCACAGTTTGGATAGAAATGCAGTTACAAGTATTGCTCTGCTCCTAACAATTACCACTTAATGTGTAGCGGGGATAGGTAAATAGATGTAATCAGCATGTATTTGATGTGAAACAAAAATTACTGCTAATTATTATTGATACTAATTTCATGCTACATACAGTGACCAGCATCACAGCTCTGCTCGCAATGCACAAGCAAGCACCGAGTTCATGAGAATTGAGATCTTGATCACCTTCAACATGATTTGTCTATGTGAAAGTTTACTTACTTCTGAAGGTTCCACATGCTATAATCTACATTCACCCTTTCCCTTAATTAGCTACTGATCTTGCTTTCCATATAAATTGACCCTTTAAGCCCCAATGTAAACCTACAAATTCTCCTTACCGGTCTTCATACATTTCTTGTAGTACTAGTGCAGAAAACGTCTTTCTACTGACATTAACACTATTCATGTTTGGTGATCAAGATTCCTTAACTCTGATGACCAAATTAAAGCACTGCTATTGTAGAGAGATGCTGATCACTGGGGCTTCAATGGTTAATTTTATTGTAACAGTTATCTAATCCAATTTTTATAGTATGTTGGGGGGAATGAATAAACTTGTTACCACATCAATATGAAACTCTGTGCTTTGTTTTCCATTATTTCGCATTAGTCTCATTTCAATTTTGGGCTAAAAACGAATAATATTTTTAATGCGCGGCATCACTCTTCAGCAGTAATGGACTCCTGCTATCTCAACCATTCAAGGGAAATAATGAATTGTTTTAGCTATAATTTAACACTTGTCAATACCCAGTAAAAAGAACAAAAACTGTACAACAGCATCTAAAGGAAACGGCCGGGTTAATGTTGGAGATAACATGCGTGCGGTTCCAAGTTGGAATTTGAAATGCATTTCTGAAAAACTACTCTCACCCAACCAAAATAAACAGAAACACCACAACATATTGTCTTGGACGACAGGTCCACAACAATACTATACATCCTCTCTAGAGAGCAATTTACCTTATGTCAGAATGAAGAGGGGTGGAGGGGGGTGAACGTATTCAGTTCGTCTACATTCGCATACAACAGTTAGCTCAAATTAAACACGGAAACTCGTACCCAGTTCCTATGCATTAAATTTTAGGATGACAGGGGATTGGATGCAAGTTACATGGAAGCGACTGGGAACCAGAATGTCGATCTAAACTCCCAATTCGGGACCATTACCCATCCACACCTCCAGTTAAGCCAAAATTCTATCCCCTCCCCACCCCAATCGCTCAATTTTGTGGTGCACCCTTGCCCGAGCTTCGCGAGGTTCTGCGAGTCACGTATTTCTAGTAAATATTATTATTTTAGAAGTCAGATTTTACAGAAAAATTGACATCGCATTCAACCTATAGTTTTAAAACCAAAACGATTTACGGAGTCGTAGCCCAGTTGTGTCAAACCGCTTTGAAAAGGGAAAGCGGCATAATTAGGGCGCTTTTGTCCACTTTGAGATTTACTTTGGACTTCCAACCGTTTGATTGACAGTAGCTGAATTCTGCGAAGAGACCTAGGTATTCCCAGAGCTAAACCTACTGACCAATCAAAGCGGACTAACTTTGAACGTGCAAATTATTATGCCGCGCGTTGCAAAATCGGCCACTGTAAGTACATGTCGCGAAAGACAATAGCATTGTGGGCGATGGTTGTTGTTGTTGCTGCTGTTGTTGCTGTTGTTATTGTTATTGTTGCTATTGTTGTGGCGATTTTGTTGATGACGATGTTGTTGTTCCGTTAAGTTGTTGTTGTTGTCGTAGTCATCGTCGTCACAAAACCACTAGGATGTCTGTGAAGAGTAAGACATATCCCACGCGATCACCTCATTTGCATGTTTAAACTTTAAAAGTGTGAACAGCAAGACCCTACTAGGGGACAGGGCGAAAACATAGTCAGCTCTCCACCGTTTACTCTATAACTGAATCATTTAAACTAAAGAAAATGAATTCTTCCTTTAGAAATAATGATACAATTGCAAGAGTACAACTGCAAAGAAGCAACCTATGGGGCCAACCCACTGAAAGAGTTCGTCGCGAAGTGTCCTCCGCCAGCCTGGAGAGAATTTTTTCGTAGTTTAGACGAGCAGGAAATTTGGGACAAGCTGGTCCCGGTTCTTTCGCGTCCCAGAATTGAACCTCCAATGCCACTGATGTTTGAAGCCTTCAACAGGGTAGCCCCGCACGAGATCACCGTGGTTATTATAGGACAGGATCCTACTCCACAACCAGGCAAAGCCACGGGCTTGGCTTTCAGCGTCGAAAATGCCAGAACAGTGCCATCATCATTGAACATTATGCTGGAGGTAGCCTTGGAAAGATGGAACGTAGATATAAGTAATGGCGACCTCAGCTCGTGGGCAAGCCAGGGAGTCCTCCTTTTGAACACAGCATTGACAGTTGACCAGGGACGGGTGGATCCCATATCAAACATTGGGCCAAGTTTTCAAAGCTGTTGATTGAGTTCATTAGCGAGAATGCTAATGTCCCACCGGTTGTGTTTCTACTCTGGGAAAATCATGCACAAAAGTACGCAAGGTTTATTAACACAGATAAACACTACATCATAAGTGGAGGCCACCCTTCAACTCTGGGTGGAATGGGGGTGAATAACTTTTTTGGCAGCGCGTACTTTTTATGCGCTAACGAATTTCTGGGAGCTAATAGAAGTAATAGAGGTACTCAGATTGACTAAAGATTTCGCCGCAAGTAAAAGTTTTGTCTATAAATATGGCAGAAAAATTCAGCGGCGATTTAAAAAAAACCGAAGTGGTCAACTCGCGTTTGTTGAATATGAAGACTTTAACCTACTCAGTTTCTCAGAGAAAGTCCGAAAATTGCTCTCTGAATCTTTTTTTTCCCGGCTGTAAATGTTGACAATTGCATAAAAATGCGAGGATGTCATCATTCTGACTGTCGTGAACTGAAGTGGTATTATTTAGCACGCAACATGATAGGTCCAGGCAGTGCTTCGTTTTCTTTATTAATTTATTATCATTTCTTTTTATTAATTTATTATCATTGCTTTTAAACAGGTTCTTTGATTTCCGTAGTAGAAGTCAGTCTAAAGCAATTGTTTCTTTCCAAAATGCCTCCTATATTGTGCAAGTTTATTTCTTGCTCTGCTGAAAAATATACCCTTAGTTGTGGCTTTTAGTGAGCCTTTAACAGAACTAATATTTTATGATGCAAAATTTCATCTGAAAATTATCAATATCAACATGGAGAAAACCTTAGTAGGATTATCCTTATGTGAAGAGATGTGTTACCACAAAAACTACGATTTGCGAATACGGTATAATATAATGTAAGATGTCTGCTCACACGGCAGTCGCTTGTCAATTAGATGTTTAAAGTCTACCTCACTTTTGTGGTCTCCTCTCCCTCCTCAGCGCCGTCAGTCTCCCAATGTAGTTTATACGTGAAATGCATGGACATAATTTTGCAAAATTAAGGTACTTCTTAAAAATTTTGGGGGAGGTTTAGTATATTAAAACTTCTGACGTTTCCTTAAAGTTTAATTTGAATAATTATTTACAGAGGAGAGGCGAACGTTGTCAAAAATACTTACATTTTAATCTAAAGTTGTGTGCTGCTTGTGTTGCTTTTGTTGAAGATTAGAATGTTTGCATCACTTGCTTTTTGGACCTTTTCAACTGTATTTGAAGTGGTAGGTTTTCTTCACAACTAAAAAAAAAATGAAAAGTGAATTAGTAAAATAGAAGCTATGAAAGTTACTCCTTCAGAACCAGTTTAGGAGTACTACTTTTGCTTACTAAATAAAAGTGAAATGAAGTCGATCACACTCATCCCCACTCTCGCCACTTCTCTCTCTCCTTTAAGTTCGCTTGAACTATGGAGTGGTCGTGAACCGAGAATACAATTGTTAAGGGAGGGGTGAAAAAGTAGCTACACCACACAGTTCCACGACTACCACCACTTCCCCCTCCCGCCTTCAAAAACATCACATATTAGATCTTTGCATTTTTTGTATTTCTTTTAATTACTATTAACAGAAGAAATACCAAGAAATACTAGTGTTGTCTAAGGAACGTACACTTCAAAATCTGTTCCTGTGTCTTTCAGAATGGGATGATCTATTCCGTGAACTTATATTTCAGAGGTATGACATATTTACAATAGCCTGCGTCGCAGACGACAATACTCTTTCTTGGTCTTTCTTCTGTTAACAGTAATTAAACGAAGTACAAAAATGCAAGGAGCTAAAAAAGGTACTTACACTTTAAAATCTGTTCCTGTGTCTTTCAGAATGGGACGTTCTATTCCGTGAACTTATATTTCAGAGGTATGACAGATGGCTGCACCGCAGGCTAATTTACAACTGAAAATTAATTAAAATGAAATGAATGAAGCACTTGCTATTATTCTTTTTTTTTTTAGCTCCTTTCATCCTCCTTTATTTTTTGTCATTCCTTATGCCCCTCCTCCCCATCCTGCACAGTGTATTTATGGCTTTTCGGCACAAAGCCATAACTCAAATGAAGGCAATATATACTTTTATTTTTCTATTTTTTTTTTATTTTCAGTTTTATTTTAGTGTCCCCAACTAGTGAATGACTTGTGATTTGCATGCTAGAAGTTTTGACGCTTAGATAAAATTAATAATGATTATTTTTCTTTTTTATCTTTTCTTCTTGATTAATTGGGCTCAGCTTAGCAAAATCGTGTGAAACTTTGACTGCAAAAATTACTTAGGTCTCTTTTATATGGTCTCGTGTACCCGAGATAACCCTACCCCCCGAGACAACTTTACCGAGCCTTTATATGATAAGAAGTTGTCCCGGCTGTCCGCGATAAAGTTCACCCTACTTAATTATTCCAAAATCTTACTTTGATATTCATGACCTCAATACGTCCTATTCTATTCGGCCTCTGTTTGTCTAAATTTTTCTTCTTCAGCATACATTTTATTGATTTAGTCGTTTTTAGACCAAAAACCAGACGTTACGTAACACGTGGCACGCAAAAAGTCGTCCTGGGTAGGCGAGACAAACTGTTTCTATCAGAAAAACTTGTCCCGCCTGCCAGGGTTACCCTACCTACCGAGGTGAGACAACTCGCCCCCCGAGCTGTCTCACCTCCCCAAGACGAGTTGGTGATCCTCATGTAAACGGTTCGCTGAACTTTTCAAAGAAACAGGTGAAAAATTAACTCGCCCGGGGTAACTCGGCGGGAGGGTTGTCTCGGGTACCCGAGAATATATAAACGGGGCCTTATAGACCTTACCTAAAGCTGTGTACAAAAAGTGAACACTATCGTAAAAGTTTTGCAACAATGCACTCCAGATCGAATTTCCTATTTCCCTTTTTATATCTTCAGAGCATGGTAGAAAAAACGCGATGAGGCGAGTCAATTCTCTATGTTCAAAATTGCAGTTAAACCCTTCTAATTAGAAGCAAAGGATCCTGCTAGAAATCACTTACCACTCTATTGCCTGTGCTTCCTGATTCAGACGAAGATGACTCCAAACATCGCAGTACTTATTGCATTAGGGCGCCATTCTCTGGTTAGCGTACGCTGTCATTATTTGGTCCTCAAGTCTCAGTAGTGTCGACTTGGCTTTCACGGTTTGTCGGATTGTGCAACTCTTAGACTCACGCAAGCTTCACTGTTTCGTCAAGATTCGATGATCAGGCTGCACAATCGCAACCACAGTACGTCTCAAACTGTTCTATTTTTTTGCGCAGACTCCAGAGAGGGCTTACTTTAAACCAATCTAATTCCAGACAACAAATCTCTGTGATCAAAGATTGTCCTCGAAGGTGGTCGTTACAGAAATTTCAAAAAAGCAGTTTAATAGTCTAAAATGCGCATGGTCGAATAAGATTGCTTCAGTATTCATTAATTCACATCTCACGTATGGTAAAAATAATGTGCATCCATCGTGTTTAAAAAAATTTACATTTGAGCGTGATTTGTTATACTGATTAGCATAATGTAAAGGTAATAAATTAGTTATAATGTGCTAAGATGTTTGCCACTGTGAATTTTAGAAAGGCAAAAAGGCGGGAATCCATGAGTAGCCGGTAAAAGGATACACCATTTGACACAAAAAGGGAAATGGTTCTGGATGTCGCAATATTGACACGCTGCATTCGAGGCCGGGCTGAATCTACAATGGCAGACATAGATGCTGGGACATACTATACACTATACTTTTTCTAATTTCTTTCCCTCCTCTAAGGAGAAAACTGCGTCCCAGCCCCTCCCTCCTTACAATGTTGAGTTCGTTTATACCAAATAATTCTTTCAAGTCAGTCTTTTGCGAGATGGGGGAGGGGGAGGGAAGGGGTGGACTGAGGAAGAAACTCTGTGGATCCTCTTTTACATCATTACATTTTTTTTAGACTGGGCGAAAAGTAGCTCAAAGGCTTCAGTCTGACCGTAGTTGTCCAGCGTTAGCGCAACGTTTGAATATCAAATGATTTTAACTCCCTAGACAACGCACAACAGAAACCCTTCTAGAATGCTTAGATCACGGGAAAGAAAAATGTGTAATTGAGTGTATTTAGGAAATAGAAAAGCAGAAAGCTACAGACTTTGAAAATTTTTTCGTAAGAGTTTTTTTTCCAAGTAAATATATAGGCAATTTGCTTTCCAACCTAGGGAGAATGTTGAACGCCGGGAGTGGGGGGAGGGGGAAGTTGAACGCCAAGGGCTGCAGCATTGTTTGTTGATTGTACTACTTTGAACATTAATCAGTCAAAAACAATTTCAGGGTAGGGTCGTAGACTAATTTTGGTTGAAACATAAATGACACGCTCCAGTCCAGGTAGAAATTTTCCGGAAAAAGTGGTCCACCTCCAGAGGTGGTCCTCTTTGACCGGTCCGACCGAAACTTGCCGTTCCATCAGGGCCGTAGCCAGACTTTCAGAACAGACGAGGCAAGTGTCGCGAGCGCCAAGGCGTGAGCTTCTAGTAGGGTCTGGGGCATGCTTCCCAGGAAAATTTTAAAATCTACTCCCTCTGAAATGCTGTTTTCAGCATTTTTTCGTCAAATTTTTCTTCAAAATTAAATATCGTGCAAGTGAAAAGACGGCAGATTTTTTTGGGCTTTCAACATTTTTTATACTCACTATTAGGGAGTGTAATACCTGCACCAAGTCGATGGCTATCCAGAATTCGCATCGCTCTTGTACACCCCACCCCGTCTTCCTGCTCCCTTGCTAGCAGTGGTTGGTAACTCATGCAAAAACCTTGCTGCTTCAAGATTATCAAATTCAGTTGCAGCTGCGATCTGTAGAACTCCACCGTGGCCTGAGAGAAAACGTCATATCACCAGTAGCCAGCATGGATGTTCTAGAGAAAGACCTTTTACGGAAACTCCGCTCAGTGGAAAACCGTTTGATCCAGCTAAATGGCTGTTTTAGTAGCCATCACAAAAGTGAAAGTCTTGACCAGCACCGGCTTTGTAACCTTTTATTTTAAATTATGGATTGATGATTTATGCAGACCCAGTCCACGTCGAATTGTAGTCCTTCCAAGACAGAATACTGAGGCGAGATTATGTTTCACTCAATGGCTTCTTTAGGCAATGTATGCCAAAAAGTGCATGTGACGAAGTAGCTCAAGAAAACGTGGGCACTAATTCTCTAAAAGTTTTGACTTTTATAAGCCATGATTCTTCGGATCAGCTGCCTGTAGTCGTAGCAATGCGCGCGCGATAGGTGTTACACAGCCTGTTACTCTTACGTCCCGAATGAACCTGATAGCCGGAATGCAAACAACCGGAGCCTTTTCAAAGCCTTTTTCGCACACCTTGCCCTCTAGCGACTATTTTTCTAACAGTATTTTTTTGGCGTAAAACCTAGACGAGGCAAGTGCCTCGTCTTGCCTCATGCTAGCTACGGCCCTGTCCATTTTCAAAAATTCTCCTTCCAGTCCCACTTCGTTGAGAAGTAATCGAAATTTTGGTCGAAACGTAAATGGGACCCTTCTGTCCAGTTGGGAATTTGTTTCTATTGAAAAATGTCGTTCCATTTTCCCTTGGTTAGTTCCACTGGACTCCGACCGGTCGGTCTTGCATAATGAAAAGCACTCTAAGTAAAATGTTTTAGGAAAAACATTCAAAACAAGCTCTGGTCTGGTCACTTCTGTTTCATGCAATCAAAGAAATATGCGATAGATGTTAATTAACTACATCAGTTGCTCCATCTATATATATTGGGGTTATTTATCAGTGCACGCAATCATTTTATTCGGCAAAGGTTATGAGCTATTTACCAGACCAATATATTCACAAATATGGAGTAAAAATGTTTGTTCAATCAATTTCTAAAATGGCCTTGAAAGTAGTCACGGTTTTAAGAAAAAAAAGGTAAAAAACACAATACCCGTCAATTTTAACATGTAACTTCGCACTGAGATCTAGAGCAGTATTCTGACGAGGACGATTGACACTGTCGCAACATATTAGAATTAATCGTAATTTTTAAGTTATATGAGAATGATTTTTTTTTTGGAAATCTCCGGTAAAGCCCCAGCTAAACGTTCCAACATTACTGTACAACATTTGTTTGCTCAACAACGTTGAAGTAGAACGTTTAGTACTCCATGTTAGAAGATGTTTCAAAAACATTTTCTTTTTTGGATGAATATTTTGCTTTCGTGAAACATTTTGACTAACGTCGGCTAAACTGGAGCGTTTAGCCGACTCAGTTTTAACAATGTCACAGGTAAAAGCACCTAACATCAGCTGTTCAAATAGAATTCGAAGGAAGGCGTTATTTGTAAGAAATTTTTAGGGATACTTGGGGATACTTCTAATGAAAGTTCCACTACGAAATTGTTGAGAGGACCCTTTTCGACTCCTTTTTAGCCACTCGTGGGTTGTATACGTTTTCTTTCCCTTGGAACTTTTCTGTCTTCCATATTACATGCAAAGTAACGTTTGATCAGAAAAAATTAACAAAAGTCAATTTTATCGACGTGATTTTAAATGATGTTTAGCCGCGCTTCCAACCTTGTTACACAACCGAATGTTGGACGTGTTATTGATGACAATGTTAACACGTTTTAGTTGGGGCTTAACATCGGGAGACACGCGCGATAGAGTAAAGAATATATTTAGACTTCTTATTCCTACAATCTTGGAAATTTCGGCAAAATCGTGATCATACTTCAGACTTCTCCTTTGTTATACTGGAAACAGAAATCATGGTAGTTAGTAAGCAGTCGATATGAACGGTGTCATGTTGCAACATTCGGATCTCTCAGTGAACCAATCAGAATGCAGCTTTTTTTCATGGACCACTTCAGAGGCATGATATAGTGTATTTGAATGGTTCTCAAGCGCAATATAATGTTGACCTATTGTTTTTCTTAAAAATTTCCGTTTCCTTTTCCCTAACCTTTACATCCCTAGAAGACATCCTGAAGTGTGACCATTCAACCTCTAACTTTTGAAACTGTCAATGAAATACTAAAATGTGACCACTCAATTGAATGCTACTTAGGGACTATTTTCTGTGTTGTTATTAGTTATCCTAAATAATTTAAGCCTGTGGGTGAGCTCCCGAAGTTTGACCATTCAACTGAAAGCTATTGAGCATTACAGTCCTGTGGTGATGTTGGTTGTGCTGTGCAAAGTGATCCGAACTTTTTAATCTGTGGATGAAAACCTGAAGTGTGACCATTCAGATAAAAGCCGTTGAAAAGTACACTCTTGTGTCCTTGTTCGCTTTGCCATATTTTCCAGAATGAATTTTCGAAATATGCAGCTCTTGTCATTAAAGGTGTAATGTGCGCGTTTGATTACCATTGAATCCATTGTCATGATAATAAATCCCTCGTAAAACTGTTGAGCACATTTCGCCCACCTGCTGTCAATGACGCACGATTAAATATATTTTTCAATTATTCATTATTTCCTTCGTTTAAGTTGTTTTCATCGGTCATTTTCTTAGTTAAATAGCCTTGGCCTTTTTTCAGTTCTTATAACAATCTTTCTCAAATACGGCATCAACAAATTAAAAATTTACCTTTCGATTTTATAGCAGTAACATTTTTAAAAAATTTTCTTAGGCTCTCGCGCCAAATGGTATAATTAAGGTTGATTTGTGTGTATATATTTGCCTACGATTAGGCACGTACGCAGCCAATTTAAGAAAATTTAAAACTGGAATATTCACAGAAACCATTTATACGTTTATTTTTTCTAACTGATTTGCTTTAATTTTATAGACGCATCCAGGCAATTATTGATTATAGCATTTTTAAATATGGGTGCGTTATTTAGTAAACATGAGAACAGCGAGAAAGATAATTTGGTGTTGTCACCTTGCATTTAGGGCACGACAGACAGGTGCTTTTAAAATATCGCATGATATGCGATTATTTCGCAGCCCCCACAGGTAGACAAAAGTAAATGTTTCATGACTTATCATCTTTCTCCGTGACTAACGGTTCACGATGACAAAATTTACCCCACCAACCAACTTGTACGTTAGCATCCGTAAGGTATGTAACAGATTATTAATTTCAAGCAACATTTTATTTCCTGCTGCATATAAGCCTGTTAAATATATATGACATAACTGGCTTTTCCATTCATCATGTGGGGTCAGTTTTACCTGCACCATTTGTTTACAACTGAGCGAATAGCTTTCCTGAATGTAAAACACTGAAACGCTTGAAAGCGTTCTTAAGTGATTCCACGTGAATTAATTGTTATTTTTCTCGCTCTTGTTTAAACAAAAACAAAACGTAAACTGGCCGTTGCGACAATGCTTCCAGCACGCGTTTTGAGATTGCCTTACATCACTCTAGCAGTTCCGAACAGCATATTCAATAAGGCGTATTTATTATACTGATGATTGTCACTAAACAGTCGCCACTAATGATTATTACCGAACATGCAGCTCGTCACGGTAAGTGAAACGAATATGAAGCTGGTTAGATAGCTTGTTTATTGATCTTGCCATTTAGAAACAACTAAGTTGGTGAGAACTTTATTTCGTATTCAGGTTAATAAAAAAACATTGCCGGTAACAACGCCATAGGAAACTTGTGTACCAGTAAAGCAATCGATCCCCCTTCTTATCACTTTCTTAAAACAAAATACTTATTTTGCAAAACACTAATTTCCAGGGAGAGTAATTTGATAAAATTCATTAGGACTGTGTTAGATAATATCTTTCTCGGAGAGGCGGGTGCCAAATATCAAGAACAAACGAACCTAGTCACCAAAGATCGGAAATCGCCTAAAAAAAGTTCGTGTCATTTGCAATAATTAGCGAATTTGTTCGCATGTTGTATGACCATTGCTCCCTCTCTCTGACCATGCGTGGCTACTTTGCTGTGATGGAGGAAGGAAATTGGGGATGACTGCTTGCACAAAGACTGGTCATCCGCGGATGACATGGCGTGGGAGATGTGTTGCACCGGGAAGCCGGAGAACCTTCTAACGTCTCCGTAGTTGTATCTAAACCTATGAACTTGTCTGCGGTTCCCCTTGATGGTTTCCTGATTCTAATCACTATACCCCTAGACTGCGGGGAAATATTTATTTTCGTTGATCATTTCCTGACACATTTATCGCAACAGTAAGGATGTCACTTGGTAACAAAGCATTACATGGTTGCCAGGAGGTACATGAAGAAAGAATAAAAATTGCTGAATGCGATAAAAATCTACGAGTGGAACCTCCGCCCGTGGGTGGAGGTGTTTGATAATCGGAGTAAGTAAACAAGGGTTGAGTTTATTAGTTACAGCCTAAGTGTGGATCACAGGTTTAACTTATAAATTTAGTTCTCATTTAGTAAGCGGGTGCATCAGTCATGATATTAGCCTAAAGTGAATAAATCACTTTATTTTCTCTGTCTGAAGCTGAAATTTTACAATATAGGTGGAACTGGCACAACTATACAGCATTTCAATAAGGTAGTTGCTGGATTGGGAAATAATCGTCGGTTACGCCAGCGGTTCTCTGAACGTAAAGCAAGATTTCCGATTACAAGTTAGCGGATATTAACGGACTCACAACGGTAAATTTGTTAGAGAAGAGCGTCGAAGAAACACACTGCGCGACACGTGTTTCTTGTCGTTAAACCGGAAAAGCATCCGATCGCACATATTTGAACACCCAAACTAAACTGAAACGGATATACATGTAGATTGCCCTACCAGGTTTTTTTTTTTCTTTTTTTTTCAGAAAAACTGTTAGAATAAGCAACTCAGCCCTTATTAGCACAAGCTACAACGATGCGAATGTTATGTAAAAAAATGTTTTGGCGCACACAGGGACTGAAACTGTCCACGTTTCAACAAAAACCTTTATGGAACATGGTCATTGCCTCGTACTACATATATTATTACCTTTAATATTTTTCCAGAACTTTGCAGTTTAAACTGAAATGTCTTATTTTTAACTCAATAAACCGGCTAACTTGATCCCAAAAGCGTAGTTTTAAGAACGTGCCATTCCAATTCCAACATCACTCTTCTTTCTTTTTTTTTTAACAGAGCTAAAGACACGGTTATGAGAGAATATTTTTGATATAAATAGAAACTGTTCAGTCTTCACATACCAACTGCAACTAGCCTAACTAGCCAAAGTGGCTGACAGGCTTTCAAAGAAAGGCAGCGGAGCTCGGACGTAGTGCAAAAAAAAACATAATAATAATAACGGACTTATGGAATACGAAGTACATCAGAACAAAGAGCACCTCATTTCTAAAATGACAATCTGAAAATATGACGACAAACAAAGCACTGAAACCACAAGATTCATGTAAACATGGAACACCTGGCGAAATCCTTTTGTAGCGTAAGGATCTTGGCAGTGGGACAAAGTAACCCGGAAGAAATGGTCATAACAATACGGCCCAAATGAAAACAGTCACGCAACCGAACGCGTCGGTTGCGTCGGCTTTTTATTTACTTTGAGCTGACTTGAAAGCAATTCTTTATAATTCTTTTGCAAAAAAGAAAAAAAGAGATGAAGCTACCGGCCTGTACTAGCAGAAAACAACGCTTTCAGTAAAAACTCTTTCACACCCAAGGGCTCCAACTGCTCAAAACAGGGAAGAAATCTCAAAACCAATTTTGTGAAATGTTAAAAACAAACACAACCAAGCAGGATCATAGAAGAGTGATAATTTGAATGACCTTATCAAAACATTCTCAAAAGATAGAGACAACTGACTTAATAATTTGTTGCTGTTTTTTTTTTTTATGTGGACGCGTTATTTACTGGCCTTGGGAGATGAAACCAAAGTAGAATTGTCTTGAACACACTGTATATTTTAACGGGCTATTTTCAATATTATTTTCATAACTTTACTCAGGAACCTGTCATATAGAAAACAAAGGGATAGAGCTACATGGGTAGAGCTATTATACTAACATTTTGGTCTCTCCCGAATGGACTACCGAAATAAGGAGATGTCCCTAGTTTGTAGGTGTCCGTAAGGATAGGCTAAACTGTGTTGGTAAATTTTATTATTCGTGCCTTGTGTGGGCTTTTTTGTACCGTCATCACCTCCCGCGTCGTGCCAATATTATTATGCAGTATGTCTGCTATCATTTCAGCTGTTATTATTATGCTATATATCTGCCATTATTTGTCTCTCTCTTCAGTTTGCTCCTATTGGTGTGTCAAGGTGACTGCTCAGCTCCGTGACATCAAACTGCCGTTGATGGGTTGTGTATGATCAAGGTCAGCTTTTTTCTTTCGAATTTCTTGACGAATTTCAAATACCGAAATCCAAAAATCTGATTTCAGTAAAGGTCCGGCCCTGTTAGCACGAAAAAGAGTGACGTCAGATGCATAGAAAAGAAGGGCAACTGGCAAGGAATCACGAAAAAGAAGATATTTAGAATGGCGGTGTGTTTAGGCAAATTCAAGCTAAGTTATGAAATTTCTGGGTTGAAATCAGTCTTGGAATCAATGGGCTCTCTCAAAATCTTTAATTTTTAAACCTCTATCTTGTTAGAAGTTCTCCCGTCAAAAACCCAGAGGAATCAGTCTTAAAGCGTTTAGTTAAGACTTTTTTGTACTACTGAACGTCAGTTCAAAAATTCCCTGGGACTCGAGTTTGAAAGGAAACGCTTCTGTTAGGGTCTGGGCGTCCCTGTGAGTCTTGGGGTTTACAGTTCTACTACCATAACAGTTCCTATTTTAAAAAGCAGACCTTCAAACATAAACTGACAACTATAGATGCATTGGATGAACTTTTACAGTGATAGTTGGTTGTGAAAACGGTACGAAAAACTTTTTTCTTCCATATTTTTTTTCTTATTTCAGGTACACCATTGAGAAAAGAATGACTCGGTTCCATGAATCGCTGCTCAATGTTTCGTTATTCCTTACGACTGTGATAACATTAGTCCAGGCAAAGATTGCAGTCAACCGCTGCAAATCGTCGTCTACTGCGGGCTCATGCGAACAAGAGTGTGACAAAGATTGCAAAATGTCATGCGCGCGCACTGAACCACCACTGAAGTCATGTGATCAAGCGTGCTGGGACGGGCAATGTGATATGAGGTGCGTCACCAAGGAGATGTGTCATCAGAATTGCGAATCACCGCTGAACTGTGGCAAAGTGTTTTGCAAAACCGCCAACTGTACACAGCTGTGTGACATAGGAACTTGTGACCTGAGCTGTAGGGCGAGTTCACACTGTAAACAATCGTGTAATCAAGGATCGTGTAACCTCAAATGTCCAAATACTGGAGAGCACTGCAAACAGGTAAGATTTTTTTTTTGTTTTTCTTTCTGTCTTTTGTTTTTGTTTTTTAATGGCCTCAGCTCCAGAAAAGCTCTTCCCCACCCCCACCCCCCCCCTCAGCCCTATATTACGCGCGTTTTTTTAATGGCCTCAGCTTAAGAAAAACTTTCCCCAACACTCTTCAGCCCTATTTTGCATTTATTAAGCAAATGTACGGAGCTTGTGTTCCAACCTCGTCCCCAGGGCCTTCTCCTCTTTCAAAATGGCGGTCGGAGAAACCCCTGGCCAAGGCTGCTGAAATACTCCAAGACAGGGGTTTCTCCGACCGCCATTTTGAACGAGGAGAAGGCCTGGGGACGAGGTTGCTTGTGTTCAGTATTTTTTTGTTTCGTTTAGTTTTGCTTGTTTTTTCTTTTGTTTTGTTTCGTCTTTTTTTATTGTTGTTGTTCTAGTAACTTGCAAATAATACCTGTATAAAAACAAGTGCTCATTTCGCTCTAAAAAGAAAAATATTTCAAATATCCTTCACTGACAAAAACGTTCTTTAACTCGCTAGTCCTGCTGGGAAGGTAATTGCCGTGCACTTTGCAGCGCGAAACGGTCATGTGACCAGAACTGCGACCAGGGCAGCTGTCCAATGAGATGCACCACGGGTGAATGCCGTCAATCCTGCGTTCGCGGAAAATGCAAAATGAAATGTAGAACCAAGAACAACTGTGTACAGCAGTGTTCATCGTTTTTCAACATTTGTCCTTTGCTGGACTGTCGGAGTACAGAACGATCCTGTCGACAGGTGAGCCAAATGAAATGAAAGATTAAGTCTCACTCGGCACAGGCGTCCCACATGGCCTGAACTTACACCATTTTCTTTATACTGCATGTCATATTTTCCTGGGCCCAGTGTACTCCCTCTAGTGGGCTAAACGGCGAGGGTCCGCCCGAAAGGGATGCCATTTTATAAGCTCGCAGTATAATAAAGGGAAGGAAAAATTGTCATTTTTGTATACGAAAGGGTCACAAAATCGCTACAAGGTGAAAGAGATGGTAGCTAAAGCTAAGTATATGTAAGGGTGCCAAATTTTGGCAGAAATGACGACACAAAACAAGTAAAACTTTGCACCCTTTGGGAAACTTTACCAGAACGAATGAAATTCTATTGTTTTGGCTTATCCTTGAGGTAGAAGAAAGGGGCGTAATTTTCCTCTACGTATATAACAGGGGTACCATTTTGTTAAAAATTATTACATTAAAAGAGTAAGGGTTTGAACCTCCCGGCAGAGCCACCCCGTACAAAATTTTAAAACTTTATTGACCCCCCCCCCCCCTGGGCACCTGGGTAGGGGGAGACAATATGGAGTAAAGATTCTTATTCAAGGAACCCAGTTGGCCGTCACTCATAGGAAACGAGGACGAGTAGTTAAATTGAGCTAACCAGATTGCGTATTCCTAATACACCACAGTGAATGTCTACCACGCATAGACAATGGCAATTCAGCCGATCACATTCCCTTATTTGCAACAGACCAAGCCGCGAATGTCTACTACAACGAAACAGAAAAAGATCAATTTAATTTGTGTTTGATTACACTGATGCGCTGATGCAAACACTCAAGAGAGTTTCAGAAAAGTCGACATGATGATCATTCACTAAATATATATATGCAGTACTAATGAGTTTCCGGATACCATAAAATTTTTCAATAGACCTTTGCTGAGTTGTTTTGAGCCTTTTTTCCACAGCGAGACTTGGTGTATCGCCTTTCGTGCGGAAATTAGTTATGAAAGGCGTGCGCCAGGCCTCGCTTTGAAAAAGAGGCTCAAGACAAATCGGAAGTGTCTATTCCCAACTTCTGTGATTGTTTACATCAAGTTGAAGCGTCATTTGCTATCTAATTTATAGTTCGGTGGGGGCAAGAAGATGATTATTAACGCTAAAGAGGGCTATCAATACTGCACTAGTGGCGACTGTCAGCAAAACTGTTCATCAGCCTTCAAGTGTTATCAGAACTGCAAGGGACGATGCCACCAACAATGCACCACTGGAGAGAGATGTGACCAGTCTTGCACCATTGATGGCAACTGTCAGCAGCTGTGCACATCCAAGACATGCGTGCAGCGCTGCACCAAAGGTGAAAACTGTAACATGACTTGCAAAGCTACGGATCATTGCGAACAGGTTAGAACTATCCTATTAGGGTTGGGCCCCGTTGCTCAAAGCGGGATTACGTTCACTAGGATCAGCCTCAACTTTTCCACTTTTACAATGGTTACCATTCAATCCCGTCTGTAATATAATGCGAGTATCCCCAATATGTTTTGTGTTAACTTTTCCCCGAACTTTAATAGAAGAGTACTGTCCGTAAAGGGAAGCGTCCATGTTATAAAGAGTTGAACAAGAGTTGACTGCAGCTGATTTAAAATATGCATTGTTGTCGATGTGGCATGATGTAGTACAAAGTGATGTATATTGATGCATGCAAAGCAATGTGGTGTTTGAACATTCCTTTGCCCAGAGTGCTGTCGTGATACCTGCTGAAAACCAACCAGTTAACTCCCGCGCGTTCTTAGTGAACAAAACCCATCACGTTTTCTAATATCTGACGACGCGTATCAGAGGATATACCCCACAGAACTTCACAGATGCCATCAGAAACCTTTGCCACCCGACAAACTGTTCATTTTGCCGACAACCTTTTAGTTTCTGGCATTATTCTCTGATCTACTAGCCACCTGAGGGGCTTCAGAATTGTTAAAATCACCAGCTTTTGATAATGACTAACACCGGATTTCTTTTTACAGCGATGTTCTGAAGGGGGCTGTCAAGGGGTGTGCGACTCGCCATCGTGTCTTCAGCTCTGTGACTCGGGTAATTGCACCATGGAATGCAATGGACTAAAATGCCGCCAGAATTGCACGCAGGGAGGATGTAACATGACATGCCCCGTGGATGCAGAGCTATGCGAGCAACACTGCGCAGCTCAGAACTGTACTATATTAAGAATAGTGAAACCTAAACTAACGGGGAACACTATCGTCGAAACTTCAACAGTCGATCGAGAGATAAGAACAAAAAACGGCGGCGAAAGCTTTTTGTCTTGTTTAACGTGCTTAGTTGTGAACATTTTATGGGTTATAGTAATTTCCTTAATTTATTAAAGGCATAATTTATTGAGGGCAACCAATAAACCTTCTTACCCGAAGCGAGTTACATGTAAGGGACTGTTGAAGAGAGGAGTGCCGGCACAAAGGGACCACGCAGATTCCTGTGCACGCAAAAACACAAGACGAAAGTTACAAGTTTAACGAACAACCCATGTACTGATCATATCCCTGCTAAACCTGCCCCTGATTGCAGGCTAAAAACGCTCAAAATTATTTACATGTTTTAATGGCGTTAAGGCAAATTCTGGAGAGTTTGATGCGTAAAACAAGTAAAAACGTTTCGTCCTGTTTTCCGTTAGTTATGGTAACACTTGAAAAAAGTTCTGCAGAGCTCCTAACAGCTGTAGATGTACTCCACCTCCCAGTGTTCCTCTTTCTTCCAGACTTCCGCTCATGTTTCATAACTCATCTGATCAGCTAGAAAAAACATGGGTGACCCTAATTTCTGCTCTTTTTCGGCCTTTTTCATAAAGTTCACAGTGGAATGCATCGGAAGAAGCGTTTAAATAATAAAACGCGTCCAAAAATTGAACGAAAACGACCACAACTTGGCGGCAAAAGAAGAAAAAGTGCGAAACAAAAACTGAAGGTGGCTACGACTCATGTTTTCATATGATCGCTAAGATTGCTGCGCGCATTTTTCATTTTATATGAAAACTAGGACTTAACACTGAGAAACTAGAAATTCCAGATGGAAAATCAAAATGCTGGATTTCCAGCAGAAAACTAAACGTTGTTTCTTGTGTATTTTGTAAATAAACATGAAATGTAAAAATATGTGATATGTTTATACAATTTAAAACAGAGTGCACTTAATATATGATGTTTATTAGCAAGGATTTTGCTTAATAAATGTTTTTTCTGCACTGAAAGATAATAAGGTTCTATTTGTACATAGGCAAAACGGTTTCACTTGATCATTAAAAATATTTCAAACATACTAGTAAGTGTAATGAATGAAGGACTCGGATAATGGTGTAAGTGCTGATTTGGCTTCGAAGTCCAAATTTCTCCAGGGGAGGGGGACAGGGAGGCGGGAGCTCGGGAGAAAAGGGGGCGTGAGGTGTACGGGAGGCGGGAGAAGCGCGCGGGAAGCGGGATTCTTAAGGTGGTGGGAAGTGGGAGAAATAAGGAAAATTATGCAACAGTGCGCAATATTTTGCAATCGAAAAAGTGAAAAAAGGCGGGAGCCAACAAAAATAGGGCCGGAACCGGGATTAAAAGGTACGGGAAGCGGGAGGTTTAAACCCCCCTGTACCCCCCCCCCCCCCCCAATTTAGCTATGCTTTGGTTTGGTTTACTTTGGTTTGTTTTCATGCAACACACATTACAATTCCGTGTTTCCCTCTTCTCCTGAGAGCATAAACGCCGAAGAGTATGCCTTCGTTCACTCCATCTTTCCCGGTTCACCGCAAAAGATGACGTCGAGCATGTGGCTATTTCAGCCGTTTGGAAATGGAATACAGTTTCTTCTGAAAATAAGCACCGTGATAGCTCACCTTAGTCTTGATTGATGTCGTATGTTAACTCAAAAACAATGTTAACTAAAAAAAAATAACACTCATCGTTTTCGTTCATTCAAACTCTTGATTATCCAGAATATTCTCGGCGGTCCTACTGAGTCCGGACAACCGAGGTTCAACTGTATTCAGAGAAGTGGCTTTTACGTCAAACAGTTCCTTCAATAGCATTTAATGTAACATGTATTTTTGGTGCAAGTAGTGTGGGAAATCTACACATTTGTTAGAACTCGAAGAATGTTATTCACATGAAAGGGCTCTATGCTTAAATTGTCTGCAAAATTAAATAAATAAAGCTATATTAACAGGCACATTATATTACATTATTGTGACGAGACAGGAACCCTACCATTTACATAAAACATCCTGTTGCTAACCTAGATGCCAGAGGCGTTTCTCGTGCACACGCACACGCACAAAATTAGCCTCTGCTTGATGATTGGTCTCCTATTTTTCTTTGCAAAAGGTGGGTACTTCTAGTCTGAATTGAAAATATACTACATGTGTAACATGTTGATCAGTCCATAGTGAATATTCTTGATGCAATATCAGATATGATCCAGTCTATACCATCCAATAACTTCTCTCCTGTCACAGCACTGCACCATTGTATGTTCCAGTGATGTGTCTTGATGGATTCCAAATCAAGGGCCTGTCATCAAAAATTCACACCACATTTAAAGTCTTTTTTTTTCACTGCATAGGGTTCCTTTTCAGCTTCACAAGTTCTTTTATACTCACTCATTCTAGCATAGAAACAGGCTCCATCGTGGAAAAAATAACGTGTTTTTAGCTCACCGATGTTTTTCACATTATTTTCTGCACAACAGTCTGATCACAGGCCACACTCACTCGGGCCATGTGGCTTATAAGGTAGCTTTCACAGCAAGTATTTCCATAGGCTATTCCGCTCATTTGAAGCATTTTTCGTTTTTTGGCTGCATTAAAATTGGGTTTCAGTCAAAGGTGTGGAAAAACCTATGGAAATGCTTGCCACACAGACCACATATTAAGGTCCTATAGAGTTTCTGTAGTCAAGAAGTGGTACTGTATATACAGGGTGGGGTGATTGGCCCCATGGCCAGCCTGAAGGGCCATGGGTACTCCTCCCTCAAATCAGTGCAGCATCAATGCACCTACAAGCGACCGAGACCCCCTACACAGTGGCTCTTGAAATGTGTAAGCTTTGCCGCCATAATGAGGAGTGCAAAGGGCCATTGGTTGAATTCTTGTCACAAATTCAGATTTGTATTTGCATTAATTAATTAATTGTCCCACACTCTTGAAACTGATTATCATATCCTTCACATTTACAGGTATTTACTGAGCTTAATATTAACCATCTTTCTTACTTATCACTGCAAAGGACTCTTTAAACCCTGCTGATTTAATTAGTATGCAGAGCATGTGGCACAATAAACCTAGGCAGGCTCAAAACATCTGATCAGCGTTTGAATTCCTGCATGGTTGCCAGTAACATGTAACCTTATCAACTCAGTTGATACGTACACATGTAAATCCCAATTTTGTGAAAATATTTTATTTACCTCTTGACCAAGCTAACATTTGCCATTTATTTATTTATCACCTTTTAAGGAACTTTTGAGCACACAGAAATAGAACTTACATCTCTAATCTCCTCGGCAGACAATGCACCAGGAAGATCCTGCTTGTTTGCAAAGACTAACAATGTAGCACCTGCAAGCCTCTACATAAACAAAACACATTAAATAACTGTTAGTCATTTTACTTATAAACTCTACGGCATGTTTACAAGTGAAGATCACAAATGCCTTGTGTAAACTTGGCAAAAGCATACATCAGGGTGGTCAGAAAAATGAAATGGCTCCTCTCATTTAATATTTAAAGATATAACAAGTACACTTATATTAAACTGACACTGGATGCATGTACCTCTTCAAGAAGAAGTCCTTTTAGTTCCTCCTTGCAGTCTCCAAGTCTTCGCCTGTCAGCACTGTCCACCACCCATATCAAGCCATCTGTGCTTTCAAAGTAATTTCTCCAATAAGATCGAAGAGACTTTTGACCTCCGACATCCCAAATATTTAACTTAAACCTACAAGAGATAATTTAGTGTTTTCACCAAATAAGAGAGAAATGTAGCAATGCCTTGCAAACTCACTGACGGGACAGATGAGTACAGCAAGAGACCGAGAATAACATTGCGAAACACAATTTTTGATGTTTGCCCGAATGCTGTCATAACTACCCCACAATATAATTTTCATGGTGAGGCCAAAGAAAACAGGTAACATTTCCCTGCTCTTTGTCACACAGCAGATGTTACACATGACATGAATTGCAAGTTGCAACCTGATGTTGCATGTACAACTATCTCCATTCACAACAACTTGTCAAAAGTAGATTGTGGCCTTTACTGGGTGTTTTGTTTTTTGTTGGATCCCAATCTCAGGATAGCTAGGTTGGGGCATTTTGAGACTTCTCAACTCCCAGTTTTAATGTGGTTTCTGCTCATTCTTTTAATTAACTCTACTTTTTTATTGTAATTTTTATAATTTATAATTTTTTATCGATATCATTTTAATATCTTGGAACTTTTTATTGTAATTTTATAATTTTTATTTTTTTTATCGTTTTCATTTCAATATCTTGTAAAGTGCATTTGATCATAATTATTTTCATGTTAATTTGCACTACATAAGTATTAAATATTACAATAATTTATTAAACATTATTAAACTTTGCCCGCAGATTTTTCCCTTAGGTTCTCAACCAGTTTTTGTCTCTTCAGAAAAACCAACATTTCCAAATAATTCCAATTTGATCTGTACATAGTGAACTTGCACGAAAATCACCCATCTGAACACACACACTATGTACAAAGTGATATTGGGATGATTAGATTTTGTTTTATAGTGTGGAATCTGTCTTAATTATGTTCAAGCGTTTTAATGTTGAATCCTAATGTAGGTTCTATTGTGTTGATGTCTTCTCCATTAAACTTCTTTAAAATTGTTGTTTTACCGGCATTATCAAGACCTCTGCCAACAGTTGTTAAGGAACAAAATAAGTTCTTAATGAAACAAAGCTTGTAATGTTTTCACTTCCAGCAAGCATGTGTAAATAGTGTGGAATCTGTCTTAATTATGTTACAAATTAAAAATAGTCTTCTAAATATTTTTCTCAATCACTTACTCTCTATGTTCAAGCGTTTTAATGTTGAATCCTAATGTAGGTTCTATTGTGTTGATGTCTTCTCCATTAAACTTCTTTAAAATTGTTGTTTTACCGGCATTATCAAGACCTCTGCCAACAGTTGTTAAGGAACAAAATAAGTTCGGAGCAACTACAGGATACAGGATGTATATATGTGGTGGCTCGTTTGGCTCGTTTGGCTCGGCAGTAGATAAAAAGAACGAGAAATGAATTATATGAGAGTGTTCAAGTGTTGGATGCATATACGTGGTGGCTCGTTTGGCTCGTTTGGCTCGGCAGTGGATAAAAAGAACGAGAAATGAATTATTTGAGAGTGCTCAAGTGTTGGATGTATATATGTGGTGGCTCGTTTGGCTCGTTTGGCTCGGCAGTGGATAAAAAGAACGAGGAATGAATTATTCAGTTTGAACGCTTAAGTGTTGTGTGTATATATGTGGTGGCTCGTTTGGCTCGGCAGTGAGCAAACGAGCCAAACGAGCCAGCTCGTTTGGAGATGTGTGTAAGTGGCCCTGCATTCTGTAGTTTAGCCATAAGTTCTCAATGAAACAAAGCTTGTAATGTTTTCACTTCCAGCAAGCATGTGTAAATACTTTTAAAGGATACAACATTAAAATCCTCATCTCCTTCTCCTTTTGTTTCATCTTCTTTAAAATAGTTAGAAGTCCCATGATTTTTTCCGTAGTACCACGCTGAAGAATACAATTTTTGGACAATCATCTAAAATCCGCCATTTTTCTTGATGCAGTCACGATACAATACCAACTACACGACAACACATTGGTTTTCTTAATCTACCGCAGACCATTTGATGCAAGGGCGCAAATAATCCAAGATGGCGGCCCCCGAAGGTCGAACTCGTGTACGGCTATCGGTCGCTTCACAGTTCTTCAGTAATGATGATGTGGACACTCTTGTAGCATCAGGAGAATATTCTGCTGAGGATTCAACGTCTGAGAAGGTTAGCCACCCAAAGAGAAGCTTAATCTCAGATTTACTTGGCACTTAAAGATAAGCTTATTTTGTGACGACTGATTTAGCTTGCAGACTGAAGTGGGGGGTTGTGAAGGCGCCGTAATGTATTAACGCGTAGTTGTCTACAGTTGAGCTTAGATCTTTTTGTTGCAACGATTTCATGTAGCTTAACTAGAAGACGAAACAGGTAGTAAGTAGGTGTGTCATATGATTTACATTTTAACACCATCATGTGAGAGTCTTAACAGTTTGTTGTTTGTTTTTAACAGTCTTTTTTCATTCTAGTGTCAGCACAGCTTGGGGAGGGGGGGATGAGGAGGTTACTCCCTTAAATTGCCTATAAGGGGACATGTCGCTGGACAGGGTATGGTTTTTGGTCTCTCTGTCCTGAACAGGGTATAATTATAATTTTTAATTTAATACATGTACAGCACCGGTCAAAGGAAAGTTGACAGTCTCGACTCGGTCCTCGAAACTTGATTCTTGCATCTCGAAACTCGAGACGTTCGAGTTTCGAGACGCAAGAATCGAGAATCGAGAATCGAGAATCGAGAAACAAGGAGTTTTCAAATATGCAAACTCAAAAAAAACTTCGAGAAAACAATTTATTTCTTGGAGGACGAATAATAGCCATTCGCACGCTGAGTTGGATTTAATAAACATTTACTCAGCGCGTACAATGTCAACCTGGGTATACGCATGAAATAACACGAAAGAACGAAAGCAGTATCTGTATAATTTTATCTATGAATCTTAAAATTCAGTAAATTGAGTCCGCTTGGTATTTTGTGAATATGCCTCGAGTTCCCTTTACATAATTATATACTAACAGAAATCCATTTTCAAAAGACGGTGAATGTTTAAAAGTGAGTAAAGGACCTTACTGTACTGTTCTTATCACACAAACAACAGCGTGTGCATGGCCTGGATACACGTTCACCTACATGTATCAAAGCCCATTGCAGTTCAATCTTGAGTTGTCGCAAATAAGAATAAATCTATACGTTAAAACTACGTTTATATTTGTGGATAGAAATTAGTGACCAAACCGGCGAAACTTTGGAAGTGAATGCTAATTTTACAAATCTGTTAAGCTGATAAGCCCTTTCGATCCCGTGCACGTAAAGCCGTGTTTATTTGCCGAACTACACGAATAGTACACAGAACCTGTCATAAAAAGAAAAAGTCATGAATGAAACTGATATAAAATATCAGACTTTCGAAGTTTAATACACGTTGTCATGTCTTTAGCGATAAATAAGATTGAAGT